>JBBPDA010000001.1:48326055-48345592 GCA_037974385.1 Arnoldichthys spilopterus
AAATTTATTAATCCCTTGGGAAGGTTCCTTCAGGAAATTAAGTAAATGGCAGAGAGACATTCATTACACAGAGCAAAATATAAAAAACTTCACTACATCTTTATTTGGTCCAGTCTATGTTTTACTCTGCAGTTGTGTAGTCAAACTGTAAAATTCAGTGGCATTACTGTTGATACTTCTACCAAACCAGGCACTGGGGAAGGTTTCTGATTGGCCAGTCAATTAAGCAGTATGCCCATAGAGCAACAACAACATCCACACAAACAAGTTTGGCATGAAACACATGAACTTGAATCAGCCCCTTTATTGTAAGCTGATCTTTGCCAAATTCACGATTGAGAGTCATTCTGAGCACTTGACATTAGTTACGTAATGACACACTTAAATTCATTTGGTGAATTGGAAACAAAAGAGGTTAAAGTAAGTCATTCAGATGACTGTATAGTTATTCTCTGGAAAATCCTTATGTGGTAAAATAATGACAAACTGGAATAATCACATTTGGACAGACATAAACATAAATAGATTTTAATTCTTAAATGTTTCTGTTCAGGTTGTAACATAGCATAAATGGCTTTGAAAATGTATTTCCACACTTGCAGCAAAAAACAAAATACTACAGAAGACTCAATGAGCTTTTATTTGCATCCTCGAAGATAAAAATATATTTTTAATATGTTCAAAATCCTATATCCAGCAATATGCACATTTGTATTAAATCAGGTCAAGAGTAATACATTAATTAACAAATGTCCACAACATGACAGCACTAGCAGTTCTGCTCTGTCTATGGAACAGTTACTTAATAAAAACATTTTCAGCTTCCAAATTAAAAAGTTTTTTTTACACTTTTTTTTTTACATATCTGTATCTTAAAACAGCAACCTGGTGCTAAATGATACTCTTTTAAGCTAGCTTTGCTACTCAAGGGAACAACATGGTTCTACAACAGTGAAAAGAATGAATTATTTTCACTGCTGTTTTTCCACCTAATGGTAGACAATAGTCTAACAGGGTCAATGTGACCTTTTAATGTATAGCCATCTTGAAATTAATTTCTCCACCTCAACTCCCTGTCTTTCAGAAATTGCATGATTTCAACCCTTCACCTCAAAATGGAGGTGAGCAGAGAAGTGCTGCTTCATGAACGCATTACTTCTCATAAGCCCATGTCCCCCTCCCAAGCCCTGTTAGCTTCCCAGTACAGGACCATGGCATGCTGTGTTTTGGCAGGAAATCAATAAAGGGGAAAATCTGCTCTAATCATCCGTACATTTACCATCACAATCAACAATCAAAGCCAAGACCTGAGTCTTTATTTGTAGGCCTGAGCTGCCCAATTTTCCCACTGTGAAAGGCAGGCTAAATTAGAACCCTTGGTTCCTGTTAGCAGCTCTTAATGGCTCTGATTTGTGAACTGCTAAATGAGGTTATGTAAATTGATCCTGAGTGCAGGCAGGGGCCCCCAGGTGACAGGTGCAGTCACCCAGGAGTGGGGGCGGAGGAGGAGGTATGAGACAAGGAGGAAAAAAACTTAGCAATGCTTAGAATCTATAAGCCAGTCCCCCACCCTAAAAAGAAGAATGGATTAGATGAATTTTCAATTCAATTACATTTTTTGTTCTTCTAATTTTTAGTCAGAAAGGTTAAGGCTAAAGGCTAAATATCTAACATCCCATTCCATTACTGTAAGAGGAGAAACAATGTCTTTTAAAAACTGAACTTCTTCACGTCATCAGATTATCCTTAGGGGATGGCTTTATCATCATGATTATGCCACATCAAAATGCTTGTTTCCTTACAACAAAGCATGATTAGATCTGTTCAGTTGAATTTAGTGCGATTTTGGGTGAAACACAATAAAAACCCTTGCTTTCACAGTTTTCACAATGTTTTAAATGAGCCACTGGCCACTTTTTGTCTGTTCCAACTTATCTAACCTAACAAAATCTAAAAATTGCAATACTTATTGTTTATTAAGAAGTTTTGCATTGTTGCATTTTTGCTATATTTCCCAAAGGCCACTTGCACTGTCCTCTTTAACATTCCCTATGTTTATACTACTAATCATAGTGTGCATCCTCATGCCCTTCAGAGGATTTTTTTATTTCAGAACAAACACCATGTTATATTTTGAACCGTCTATTCAATCTAGTGGCTTTGTTCATTTGATTAAAAATAAGCCCAATATGTTATTTAAAAATTAAGCAAGGTTTAAAAACCATTTTTAAAAACAAACAAACAAATGACCAAACAACAAACAAACAACAAATTGCATAAATGCATAAATTGTATAAATTTCAGCTCTGGCAAAATAAGTAGCCTAATGACTTAGCCTCACCCAGTAAAGCTGAGCTTCTCTGCTTGTTTGGTTGCTAAAATGGACGGTCTTTTTTTCTTTTATCTTGCAGCGTGGGAATATGCACTAACAGCAAAATATCAAAAGATTCAAGTGTTACAGTTCCCTCCCCACACTGGAAGAATTAAGCAGCCCCCCTGAGAAAAGACTGAATCTGAAAGGTTTATCTCAAAACCCTTCCTAAAATGATTAACCTGTCCAGAGAACATTTTCCAGAGTTCAGAACTGAGAGCTTTGTGGTTGATGGCAATTGTTCTTTTTCCTCTGTCTGTTGTTGCGTTCATCAGTCTCCCCTCATTATATGAAAAGAAGAAAAAAATGTATGAATAGCGAAGGGAGATTTTCCCACAGTCCTTCAGCACAGAAAAATACACCATTGTGGACAGCTTCCCATCCCTAACACCCTTACACATTTGTTTGACAGTCAGTGTTACTATAAATGGGGAACAGCCTTTTCAGAATGTTCTTTTAAAAAAAAACCACAGATGTAAAAATTTAAGTGATTTAGTGGATTGGGAATCCGACAATATCACTGTTTGACACTGGGTATCAGAGGGTGACACTGGACATGGCCAGTACTGAATCAGTGTCAAATTCATTAGCCCCCTGTAGAGATCAGGTCACCTTGTTGGACACAATTCACAAGTTCATCCAACTTAGTAATAATGCTTGATTGACAGGGTAGGTAATTAGAGAAGCAGTGTCATCAAATGACTTGAATCCGAAACCTGAATATGGAAGGCTACTGCTCATGACACTATGAATAGTGTAGGGAAGTGGGCTAAAAATAACTGAAGAACATTTACAAGAACTATTACCAGATGGCTCAAGTTCAATTTTTAAATTAGCTTTAATAATTTTTAGTTTTTTTAAAGTACAGGGAGTCTGCTTCCCTTATAAAAAACTGTTGCAATGTTTTAAGAAACTACACAATTTCTAATGTTTTGCTTTACAATACCTTTATAGAAATATACACTTTTAAAGACACTGACGCTAAAATCATTGTGCTTAAACTACAATATTTCATTGACTTTGCATCAACTAACAATAAGATAAAAAGTTAAATTGTTTATGTGGCTGGATGGTTATGTCAGCTAATTAGTGTAAACATAAAAAATGTGTGTAATATGTGTAAAGTATTGTCACTTAAAGTACAAAGTTGTCCTTCCAGGTTATCTTCATGTTCATACTTAACAGGAAATGAACCACACATTTGCTTAGGCACACATATTGCTTAGGCAACTCTACTCATATGAAAACTATGATTTAATTTAACAATGAAGCAACACAGAAACAAAACAAACTATGAGAATTATGGAAATAAAGCTAAAGGTGAATAAAAAGTAGCCCCAGGTCTCAGGAGCGGGGAGAACAAAATCTGAGACATGCAACAACAACCCTTTATAAACTGACATAGGATAAATCTTATATATTATAGTTTGTATTTAGACCGTTTAGACAAATTGACATAGATGAATAGGCATGGATAAACAGAACAAGATCCAGTGAAGTAGGGTAGGGGAAACACATACTCAAATGTATAGCTTTTAAATGAAATTTTGATGTAAGCTGCAGGAAACCAATTAAAAATATTCTTCTCATACTGCACATTCTGTGGAAAACATGACATACTCTGTCATGGTTTCTATGCTGCTACAACTGCATATTGCACATATTTATTGTTATTTATTGTTATTGCACATATTACCTTCTTATTCTGCATATCCGCATATTTGCACATCTCCGCCATCTTATCCACTGCCATTGCACTGAACGTTGTCTTCTCTTGTCTTGTCTCGTATTCTTGTTCAGTTTCTAGTTTAGTTGATTAGTTTAGTTTAGTTGTATTGTTGCTCTTGTGTTCTGTCCTGTTTGCACTTGTGCTCCTGTCTGTTTTGCTTCTGTGTTGCACCATGGACCTGGAGGAACGTTGTTTAGTTTTTACTGTGTACTGTGTATATTGTAAAAATGACAATAAACCTACTACTACTACTACTACTATTACTACTACTACTACTACTACTACTACTAAATGAACCTTTCAAAACACTTTAGAAGAACACCAAAAATAGCATCTTATAGACCTCTAGGTCTTTCTTTAAGTTAAAATATCTTTGCCAAAAAAGTTTGCTTTATGCAAATGAAGAGTTACAATTTATTCCTTCAAAAAAATACATAAAATAAAATAAAACACTTAAAACTCCAGTGGATTTAGAAATTCTGAAATCTCTGGATTTGCTCCAAGAACCCTTAGTGACGTCCCTTATTTTAGAAGTGTTGTCACAAATTTAGTTAGAAGCAGAGCTGTCAACATTTGAAAATCAAAGAAATCAAAATCAAGAAGACATCTAATTTTACATAACAAAATGTAAATAAGTAAAGTTTCTAACCTACTTACCGCTCACACTGTGCCCTGACTGTGCCTCCAAGTGGTCTCTTCCGGTTGTGACGTAAGCAACAAGAGCGCGTTTCCCACCAATCGTTAGCAGCGTGTGATGCGGAAGCGCGATGGCGGCGAATGGAGCTGGTGTGGAGTCAGTCGAGGGAAGTAAACAAGAACATAACAGCGGCCAGACGAGTCTTAACGAGGAGCATAGAAACAGTTTTTATGAGTGTTTCTCTTCTCTTCTCGATTCTATCGCAGAGTTCAGTGCTGAGGTTAGTTGTATGCATTTTTTGTAGTGTAGACCACAGTACGGACCTCGAGTCGGAAAATCTTGTAGTCGCTCGTTTTCTTTTCTTTTTGTATCAAATACATAAATAAGGAATCAGCAATCAGGATATATGTATCTTCTGAAGTCACATGAAGAAATAAACATTCTTTACGTCTAGTTATTTTAGGTGTTTCTTTGTTGCTTAGTTTCTGAACATGTGTGTTTTGGGGTACAGAATGTGCAGAGTAAGTAACCTATGTGCATTTCTGTAGCAGAGAACAATATTCACACTCTTCACCTTATGATTATGCTGTTTCAGCTCAAAGTACGCGCTGGAGTGCTAACCATCACTGCCAATGTGAGCGCTGTTCACTTCTCTGACCTGAAACCATCCCACGTGTACAACTGCTTACAACACCACATCTGCAAGTTACAGGTGCATATTCTATAGATTTACTTTACAAATACATAATAATTAAAGCTTTCATTGTATTCCCAGGAAATGGATAATGCAGTGATGGGATCATATATTTTATTTCACATGATGGATGAGCTAAACATGTTTTATTAAGATTTTCTGGTTTGTAATTTTTGTGAGTCCTGCTGTAGCTATGCATTAAATAGCTTACACATAAAACACAAGAGTGATGTGAAAATAACGTGCACATAAACATAAGAGTGATGTGAGTAAAAACTGTCAGATTATGTTATGTGTATGCTTTCCCCCCTCTCCTAGTCTGTATCTTCAAATCTGAAGCAAATTGTAGAATCAGAGACTGAGTCTACCTCAGCCAATGGTGAAACAATAGGGAGATCCAGTAAAGAATTGACAACAACATCAGAACAAGAGATGGAGGTCGACTCAGGACATGTATGTACTACATTACAAGACCATGCTGGAGACCACACTGCCCCCAAAGAGAATCTAAAGGCCCAAATTGATGACAGCAGCATTCAGATTAAAGCAGGCAAAGCTGAGGTAAAATATCCTTTGATGCACGGTATGTAACATTATTGATGAAAAGAAAATATGCAGTAGTTGTAAAGTTGTTCACTGTAGTAAGAAATGGTCAGTTCATTATAGTATATTTGTTTGTGTAGTCATGTGTACATATAGTTGACTTATGAGAGCAGAGGAATGAATTATTCAAAAATGATCATTTAAAACAAATCATTCATTACACAGATATTTTATTAAAATTCCATACTCAAAGGTGTTGCATTCAGTACACTATGGTTTAAGGAGTCTTATATAAGCATTTCTAACTTATTGCAGTTGAAGATGCACAATGACATTGGAATTATATTGGTATCAGATGAAATATTATTATTGCCCTCAGAGAGATTCTTGGATTTAATTGATATTTGAAACAAATATTTAATTACTACACTCTGGAAGAACAGAATGTTTAGATAATGCTGGGATACCATGTTGAAATACTTATCTTGTTCTCATTAAAGTATTTTAAGTTTAAAGAAATAAATATGTTATATGCAAATTATATTTTCTAATCCAATCCAAAACATGTATTTTGTATCAGCAGATAATGGAAAAATATTGTATATCAGAATTGGTCTCCAAATCAAATTCCACATTGCTGCATTTCTAAATGCAGTAACAACATAATTCCAAAAAAGTGTATTTTTTAAGCAATCTGATTAATTTGGGGAGAATTTAACAGCATCGCTTATTTTATCTTGGTAAACTTGAGAAAATGAAATGAAAGCAAAAGAATTGTGATACTAATTTCACCTTTACTTCAGCTTAAAACAGCAAGTTGAAAGGCGAAATAATAGAGAGAGATATTTCTCAAGATTGAAATTTTACTGTCTATCCTTGTCTTTCCTTTAAAAAATAAGTGTTTATTCTGCTCGTAAAGAGATGCTGAATTGGTTCAATTTGTTAATAAAGTGGGTGATGGTGACAGTAACTGTTTTCAGCATCAAAGTGAAAGCTTTATTATATGAAAGATATTGTAGAGTTTTTTGCTGAACTGAGAATAAATGTTTAGGTCTTAAAATGTAGAGCCTAATGAACTTTATTTAAACATTACAATAACAGGATTTAAACAGTAATGTGGTCAGGAGCAGTGAGATATTATCTGTTTCTTGTCCACTTCATATATGAAATAACTTAGCTAGACTAGGAGTGTTTATGTATTATGAGGTGGTTGAGAATCAGTTTAGTTCAATCTAGAATATTTCTAAGTCTGGTTTATAGTTTGCTGGGAAAGATGGAAATCTTGTAGAAACAACAGTTTAGAAAAATGCCACTATTCTTAGTAATTAAAATCAGTGATATTCCAAGTTTGATTTCTTAGTGTTTCTAAGCATGAGTATGTACACACAAGTGTTGTTTTCAAAAGCAGTTAATGCTGATTTGTCCAGCATTACCTATTGCTTGTCTAAATCTAATCAGCCCTAGGAGGTCTTCCATGTAATGACTGAATTATTTTGATTCTTGCTGTGGGTCTGGGAGGTAACTAAGTCCGGTCTGAATGGAGGGTTCTCTCAGCAGTTGCTCTCCCTTAGCGAGAAATGAATAGCCACCCTGTTGGAGAGTCCTGAGAGAAGTCCAGGCCCTTGCTGCATTATGAAGTGGATGCTCATTACTTTGTGAAATTGCATGTGGGAGAAAGACAAGGAGGGATTTATTTTTATGCTTTTTAATATTTACGGCTGCTACAACAAACACCTAGACCAATTTCTGTTGTCTGAAATAGCTGAGAGTATAAAATATTTTGATAGCTGGTATAATCATGTTCACTGTTCTCAATTGTTATGCATGTGGCCCAACAGCATTCTGTTCCTAGTTAGCGCTAAACAGCAAAAAGATCACCATGGATTGATTTTTTTTTATATGTCATCATTTCAACACTCATCTCTCCCTATCTTTCGTCTCTCTCATCTCTCTCATCTCTCTCTCTCTCTGTCTCTCTCTCTCTCTCTCTCTCAGATTGAACGTCGGATATCTGCATTTATAGAGCGCAAACAGCTGGAGATCAATGAAAACAATGTGCGAGAGTTTTGCAATGTGATCGACTGCAATCAGGGTGAGAATGGAAGGGGCACCAGAGGTGGAATGTGTGTGTGTGGGGGTGGGGTGGGGGGTGGTGGTGGTGGGGTTGTTGGGAGGACTCCTGAATGACTGCCAATGTTTGGGAAAGTGCTGATTTTCCACCGGTAAGAGGTCAGACTGCATCACTCACAGAGACTTCAACTTAAGAATATTACTAGCTAGACTTATAACACTAAAAGAAAGAAGACATATATGTGGGGTATTCATATTTACCTTCCTGTTTGTATTTAATGTAGTCTATTTTATGTATATAACTGTATAACAATCCCAGTTATAAAATTCATACACCGAATTTACAGAAACTGTTTTGCCCATTATGTTATGCACAGATGGGTGACTAATTAAAATCTGAATAAATGAGCAGTGTACAGAATATTCAAGCATCACCAGTTTGGAAGACTCCACATTAAACAGGTAAATTGGTAGCAGGTGAGGAATAATGATTGTGAATAAAAGTGCAATCCTTCAGAGGTTTAGTCTTGGCAAGCAATGATGGGTCATGGCTCACTCCTTTGTACCAAAATTTGTAAGAGAATTGTTAGTTCAAAAGGAATATTTCTTTTAACTTCTACAGTGCATAATATTGTGAAAAGATTCAGAGAATTCAGAGATATCTCTGTGCATAAAAGGCAAATTTGGAAACCACTGTTGAACGTGATCTTTGAGGCCTTAGGCAGCATTTTCTAGGAAACGATAGTGCTGCATTGTGTGTCTGTGTCTGAAAAATTGGTGAGCGGATACACTTTAAAACACTTTGACATGGGCATTATTGTGATGGCTAGAAAAATTGAGCATCTACAAACTGTCAAATGTGTTCGTGTCCTATGTATGCAGTAGTTAGTACCTAACAAAAGTGATCCAAGGAAGGGCAAAGGGGGGATATAGGAAATAAGTGCACCATGAAATTGGATTTATTCTTGAGCTGTCTTTTAAATGGCCCGTTAATGTTCTACAGAAAACAGTTGTGCCAGGACGGATGCTGTCTTCACACCATATCCTGGTTTCAAGAGTCATGTCAAAGGTCAGACACTTATATAAGTGTAATTGGGGAATTACTGTCTGGGTAAAAATTTAAAAATGGATTGTGCAGATTATGTTGTTGATCGTGATTTGTCCTTGTAGTGACACGAGTGGTTAATACGTATGGGCCTCAGACCAGAGGGGCACGCTCTGAGCAAGGAGAGCAACTTCAGGGCTCATTCAGCAGAAACTGTGGAAACCCTGCCATTGAAGAGCGGCTGCACAACGTTGAGGCCCATCTGAATCTAACAGCAGGTCAGTGGAGTCTACAAGAAATGCTATCTCCCATGAGAAACAGTCTATTGGTTGTTCTGGCTTGTGATCATACATGCAATGGACATAGAGTGCCAGGCAAAAATAATCATGCTGTAGCTATGTACACAGAGTAGCCATAACATTAAATCCACCAGTCTTATATTGTGATTTGGTCCCCCATGTGCCAGCAAAACAGCTGTGGTCCAAGGCAGGAACTTCACAGGACTTCTGAAAGTGTGATGTGGTATCTGGCACCAAGATGTTTGAGGCAGCTTCTGTAAATTGGTGGGGCCTCCATGGATCAGATTACTTAGTTTTTTTTTTTTTCCCCAAGTAAGCGATGCACATGCACCCGGTCTTCCACATGATTTAAAAGAAAAAAGTGATTCATCAAACCAGGTCACCCTCTTCTGTTGTTCCATGGTCCATTGCTTACATAGCCATTTTTTATTTTAGTTTTGGGAGAGGACAGGAGCCACAGTGGGCACTCTGACATACCACGGCTACACAGAACTGTGTAATCTGACACCTTTCCATTGTAGCCAACATTATCTTTATCAATAACTTGTTCTACAGTACCTCTTCTGTGGGATTGGACTGGACAGGCTAGCCTTCAGTTTCTATGCCTTTCATTTAGCTTTGTGTGCCAATAACCCTATCACCAATTCATCGCTTTTGGAAGAAGAGATCTGATGTTTTGGAAATGCTCTGACCTAATCTAGTCATCACAGTTTGGCCCTTGTCAAAGTTGTTTAGAACCATATGCTCGTCCGTTATTCCTGCTTCACACGTCACACACACAGCACATCAACTTCTGAAAACTGACTTTTTTCTAGCTGCTCTTGGCAGGTGATACTGTCACAAGACAATCAATGCTATTCCTATCACCTGTGAGTGGTTTTAATTTTGTGGCTTATCATTGTAGCATTGCTTTAATGTGGATCTACTATGACTCTTGATTTTATGTGTGTCTTTTAGCAGGTCCTGTGCCTCAAAGCATTTACCAGCGACTGAAAAAACTAGAGAATCGAATTCTAGAGCTTGAGGGTCTTTCCCCGGAGTACTTCCACTCCACAGTAAGTAGTGGAGAGAGAAATGGAGAGGATGTGTTTGTATGATGTAGGGAGAAAAATAAATACAGATTGAATTCTTTAGTTGAGCATAGCAGTCTGAAATTGTGTTGGTTTCAAATCAGTTTGTTTGAAGGAGTCACAATACATGTTGAAAACTAGTAGCAATTTGTGTAGCAGTATGAGTTATTATGAAACATGCCTCATTTCCCTAATATATCAAATTCTAGACAGCTTTATTAGTTTAGTTATACAATGCATGTCGCCTACAGAAATAACAGTACAAGACAATAAATTATTTGTGTGTAAAGACAATGTTTTTGGAGGTTTTGCCTCAATTAGCATTAATAGAATGGCTTCCCGTTGCCAGTGCTTTTGAAGTGCGTGGCCACTTTAGCTTCTGTGTGCCACTCTTTCCCTTACAGTATACATATACTTGCCATGCTCAGACTTTTGGCTTATGTGTATTTTTTTCTGCACTTGCGACAGTCAACCAGAGAGTTCTTCAAAGCCATTAAAAGCTGATATGAGTGATATTTTTTCCCCTCTCTTCAGAATTTGTTATCCATGTCAGATTGTAGCCCATCAAAGTTAGCTGAGTAAGTGCTCTTGAACCATTCTACGCCTCCTCACACTGGCTTCACTTAGTTCAGTGCTGAGCTGAGAGCTAGCTGATTTCCATGTCCTTTAGTATGTGTGTGTGCGTGTGCGTGTGTGCGCACCCGTGTGTGTAGTGCCTATAAAGTGGGGCATTGAGTACACTGTAAAATATGCTGATCTTTTTACTTTGTGCCATTGCTTTTAGCAAGTCCAGTGAATTAATTAAACCCTTGCAGTGGGGGCCATTTGATCTCATTCCCAAATGTGTTTATATCCACGCTGAAAAGTGATTGAAATTAAGCTAAGTTGGTAGTAGCCGATGAGAGGCAATGGACAGAATAGATGAGGGGGACACTGGGTGTCAGAATGAATGCTGATGGCCTCTTCTGCACAGTGCTAATCAGTACAGTGCGAAAACTGGCCTGCCGTCTGCTGCTGATGACAGCTAGTTTGCAGTGACTGTTAACGTTAACTGCTTCAGTGTAATATTAAAAAAATCAAGTCATGCATGAAGTTGGCCGTATAGTCCTGTAGGAAGTGCTCACTGGCAGCTATTATAACCCATTTTCAGTTTATAAGCCTTGAAAATACATATGATCTGGTTGTCTGGCTTAGCTCAAACCAGCAACAGAGGTCTCCAGGTAGGTCCCAGGTAGAAACATAGTCCTGAAGAGGATTTTTACATTCTGTGTCTGGATTGTCCCATTCTGTACACTTTATAATATTTTTTTCTTTTAGCTGTGTCAGGTCAGCTCTTGATCTACTCTGTTGACATTTGTCCCAGTTTTCTGCATGAGCAGTTGAACATTTTTGAACATTGTTTTATGAATAGATCATATACTGTATAGTTGAGGTTTTGTTGTTTTCTTGACACTTAGGTTTTTCTACCTGGGGAATTTATGCTTATGTTTTTCCTTCATCTTAATCAGAATTTCTTTTTTATTTTCAGAGTTACATACACAAACGTCCAAAATCTTCAATTTCTCAAGTAAGTTTTATTTGCATTCTGTTTATGAAGAGCTATGACAAGTTAGCATTCATGAATGTGTGCACAAACTGAAGCACTGTCTTATTTTTGCAGAGCTGCAGCCTGACAGAGTTGGATGGAAAGATCAATGCAGTTAAAACTGCCTTGCTAAAAAGAGCAAGTGAGTTCCAATCTACAGATGTGAGAGAGTTTCCCTTTTGACACACGTGTGCGCATTCACACACACACAAACACACACACCCAACACACATTCACAAGCAAGTATATCACTACTTAAACACAAGTTCCCTCCCAAGTCAAATTAAATGTGATTCTAATGTGATTTCTGTCATTTTTGTGTATTTCTTGTGTTGTCTTTGTTTTCACTGTAGATGAAAATGTAGAGTGTGGTCTTGGTTCACTGTTTATTTGAAATAGTTTTTGAGAGAGGAACATCTCATTTTTAGTTTTTGTAAATATATCTTCTCTGCAAGAGGTATTCAGAGTATTTCCTTTTCACCAAAATACTTTTCTTATACACAGGACATTTCTATAACAGCAATTTTTCATCTTTAAATACCCTGAATTAGCTTAAACTTTGTTGAAAGCTAAGTTTAGTCCTGTTTATTTTCAAAGAAGTTTTAGTATTTTATATATATATATATATATATACACACACACAAACACACACACACACACAACTAAAGTGTTTTTCTAATAAAATAGAAAAGGATTTTAAAGACATTGAAAGGAAATTAAGGCTTTAATAGATAAACATTCTTAAATGTATTAAATGTATAAACAAAAAAGAAGTGCAAAGCATAAGTGTAAAATATAGTGCAAGCTTTAGCACTAGATGACCACCAGGACCGTGTGTGTGTGAGCAAGAGTGAGTGTGTGTGTGAGCGAGAGTGAGTGAGTGAAAGAGAGTGCCTGATTGCGGGGTGGCAGTCAGTGTGTGATCAGACTGCTGCTGTGCGTCTCTGCTCACCTCTGCAGCCTGTCATTGCAACAAATGACCTGATTACAGATTCCCCAAGCTATGAACAGACAATTAGTTGGGGAAGATTGCTCCCTTTCTCCTGACCAAAAGCCTGTGTGAGGCCACATGCAAGGCAGTTCACCTGTGATCTACTGTCACATTCTGACCTTCTAAGCACATCTGATTACAGTGATTTTAGTAGTGCTGTGTTCAATACATTATCCACTGACCACCGTCTGTTTTGGTTACAAATGGTGACTAATAAGGCGATTCTTTCACTGTAGCAAAAAGTAGGTTTTGCAGTGTACTGAGACGAGTAGAATGGTAGAATTAGCACAACAAAGACTAATCAGGGCAAAATTCTGTTTGAAGCTGACCAACAGATAGAGCTGTTAAAAATGGAAAGGCTTTTATATAATGTAGGTGCTTTGAATGAACAAAAATACACTATCAATTATTCTGTTTTACTAAAGATGTTAGACTGCTCACAAGTCTATGCCTAGTTAAAGCTTTATTTGAAGAAAAATAAAATGTAGCCTTTATTCTGAATGTAGTCAATAAACAAAGACATATAGTATTCTTAAGTTTACTTCTTTATTTTTCAGGAGCTACATAGCTAACTATACAACCATTGCAATATATAATCCCCTTATTGCAAATAAAATTCTTGTTTTTGTTAGCAGTACCCAGCTAAAGGATAGAGACATATCAAACTGCCCCCCCCCCCCAAATTTTCAAAACAAAAAAAAACCAATCACATTCAGGATACACAATCTGAAGCAGCATTTCTATATTTTAAACCAGAAACTTTTACTCTACAGATTATATTCAGTTTAGCTGTTACTTCTCTTACTTCTGTTTTCATATATATATATATATATATATATATATTATTTTCTTTTCTTTTGCAGGGGTGGGGGGGGGTCCTTAAGACTTCATTTCATTTCATTGCTAACGCTCTACTGTAGGGTTCTTTTCCTACAAATCGAGTGCTTCATTCAGCCTCTAACTTCTCCACTCTGACAGGTTATCAAATGCGCCTGAGTGCAGACTTGTCAAAACAGAGGACTTGTTGCAGTTCTCTGTGTGGGGGCTTGCAATCTCTTCTTCCAGGGAGCAGGAAAGTGAAAGCTGTCTCTTCCAGGTGTTCCTCCAGGCCTCTTTCGCTCTCCCTCCTCTCTCAATTTTCTCTGAGCCCAAAAAGGCCCGCAATGCACCATGGGAGGTGCATACTTGAACGCCGGGGACAAAGCAAACAGGGAGTCGGCCATTGTTCCCCCTGCAGCTTTTGTCTCAGTCCCGGGCCCCTTATGTAGCTTAACGAGAACAAATTGGTTGGACAATAGCAGATGGATTATGAATGTGAATAAAAGCTTTTGTGCAGAGATATGCCCAGGCAGGATCCATCCTGACCCATGGCCATTGAGCTGAGAATGTAGCTTAATAGGCAGGTGAAGTACCTTTCATTAAATGTCAATTTTATCTTTTGTAGGAATTTGATTCAGTGCTTTACTACTAATTTTGGAGGTGTTGGGGCAGGGAAGTGTATTTTTGAGGGAGATTGATATATCCTAAAATGTTCAGCACTGCTTTGCATGTCATTTAGAGTAGTTACAAATGACAAAATTGCTGTTGTTGGATTATAAATTCAAAAATATAAGCTACAAAATATAATTTTTCTGTGTTAATGGAGCAATGCTGTTTTCAAGGTAACTGATAGACATTCTTATTTATAAAAATGTAACTGTGGACGCTAAGGGCAGTGGAGGCCGTTTTGTGTCCAGGAGGATTAACTCTGTCCCCTCACCCCCACCCACTCAAGTCCACTCTACTCCTCTATTCTGCTTGTGGCAATAGGTGCTTCCGCCCTGATTCGCCCTATGCTTTCTCTCTTCCCGTCCCACACTTTCTTGCTCTTACCCTTCTGCTATCTCTTCTGTTCTGCCTGTATGTGATTAAGACTTCTTGGCAGTCTCAAAAAGCCAGTCAGCTTTTTCCTTTTTTACCAGGGTCCCCCCTACATTGTGTGCGGGAGAGGGAGAGACTCATAACCATTCATAACTCACCAACTCCTAATAGGCTTCAACCCTCCAGAAAGAAGGAGTGAAGCCTTTCCCCCCTCCTCCTCCTGTGACTAGTCAGCCTCAGTCTTTCTTCCCCCATGGCTCTGTGTCAAAAAAGACTGTTGCTCGTTTGTGCGGGGAACAATGAGGAACAGGGCTGAATCTCTAGCGTTGAACAAAGGGGAGAAAAACAGCTTTTTCTTTCTGTGGAACATTAGATTCTGACACATTTTAGCATGGTGTTTTTTCCCTCTCTCTCTGGCCTGAGTGCAGTGGCTGGGCTCTTTAAAAAGGACCACCTGTTGGCTAGCAGGCTGCTCTTCATTACGCCAGCAGCTATTATCACAGAGAGAGGAGCTCCACAGGGGAGTTCTGAAGTTAACCCTGGCAGCCTGAAGCCACACGCTCCCTGCCATGCATCAGGAAGTCACACACATACATACACACACATTCTTGTAGCTATGTCCACTTTTAAAATACTTTTTTGTTCTCACGTTTGTAGTGGAATATATATGAATCAGGATATTTATGCAAAATGTCTGTGATCAGATTAGAGTGAGATTTATTGTAAATTATTTTATCATATCCTGAGTATATGTTGCAAAATCTGTCCATTTTTTTAAGGTCAAAAGATTTAATTAATGTGACATTTAATAATGCATGCACACTAATGTAAGGAATTCTCTATATATCTTACTTTGGGCTATGAAAGACCTAAAAGAAAATATTAGTTATTAATCTGATTTACAAATATATTTATTCTAAATATTTTACTACTTTCAAATGTATTTTATTTTTAATTTAAGGAACAGGAAGTGGTTAATCTGCTGTATTGTGCCTTTTAGATAAGGTACTAATCTTCAGTCATAGAGGGGATATTTAACTGTGAAGCAATAGAATGAAATGTTTTTGCTGCTTTTGGCATATTTACTGCCTGTTCTTTATGTGTGTATATATAATGCATATATGAAAAAGTGACCTGTAAGAACAACCTGCTGTAGTGTAGTGAAGTTCAGCACAGAGTGCCCTCCTAAGAGCACTGGAGCTATGCGGTGGTGGCTAGGCTTTCTGGGGTTAAAATGTGGCAGTTATATTGCCAGGATGAAGCAGCAGGAGCCGAATTCAGGCAATTACAATCAAGTCAGGGCGCAGTTAGAGCGTGGGCCTGGAGCCTGAGTAGGATGCTGATGAGACACTTAGCCACACAGCCTCAGCCATTGGCCCTCTCGCTCTCCTTTGACTGCCAACCCCCCCTGCTGGACGGCCATGAATACCTGCAACTCACTCATACACCGCTATACTACCCTGGATATACAGCTACACTCCAAGTGATCACACACAGATCACTTATAGGCGTAAGGATCAGTCAAGAATATTAGCTGCAAAGGACATCTAAAAGTTTGTCAGACTTCAAAGTACTGCTGGGAAATTCATGGACAATACCCTCCTAAAAATAAAGAGATCTTTGGTAATACAAGAACCACTTTTGGTTCCCTAAATAACCTTTCAGTGCATGATTTTTTAAAGAACTGATTATGTAAATTAGATGTGTCAGTGTAAAAAAACCCTTAAAAATGTAAAGGTTATGTGTCATTTACAGGTTCTCTGACCTACACTCTTAAAAATAAAGGTGCCTGAAAGGATTTTTTTCATGATATAATAGTACAGTGTTTTAATACTTTCTGTCCTGGAAGCCCCCATTGTCCTGCACGTTTATGTTTTCTTCCCTCTTGCGCATCCACTCCATCCCAGGAAAGGCTTGTTAATTACTTGATTAGTTGAAATGCAGAGAAGGGGGCATCCAGGATCAGGATTGGGAAACATTACCGTAGAAGAACCACTTTTGGTTTCCTGAAAAAGACTTGGAATTTTTAAATTCTGTACCAGTACATTCAGTGAATTCTCTAAAACACTAAAAATAAAGTTGCTAAATGGGTTCTGTGCTATTAAAGAGCCAGTTTTGGCTCCCTAAAAACTACTCTATCATTATTTTTAAAGATTAAATCATGTAAGTTCGAATGACCTTTTTTAAAATGTAAAGAATCTTCTAGAGAAAACATTTACATGAAGAACAGGATAAGTGCAATATGTGTCAGTTTCTTTAGACTTGAGATGAGACATTGCATAAAAACTGAAGAAATAAGCATTTATATTCTGGAAATCTGATAGGATTGTTTAATGAAAATTTAAAAGAGGCAAAAATGTCCTATCAAAACAAGCCTTTTCAGGTTAGACAGACATTTTTGCCTATAATAGGAATTATCAGGAACTGATCAAGCATTAAAAAATACAGTTAAACTTTTGACATAAAACCTTATAGCTAAACAACTTTTTTAAAAAAAGCAAGCATTTTCTTACTAGTAAGGCCATGTAAGGCTTCTTTGGCAATACTGTAACTCATTGTAAATAAAGCTCATACCAACAACAAAAGTTGCAACCTAAAGTCACTCTTTATATTTCTGAACAAAGTAGACCTGATCAATGTCACAACATGTTCACACACACAACCACGTGTATACCTGGGATTACTGGCATATTAGGCTGCGCACCTGAGGCCTGCGTCTGCTCAGCATGGGCTCTAATCTCCGGGCCATTCCGCAGTGAGGGCCTGCGTGACACACAGCACCGAGAGGCGGGGGTGTGTTCCCCATCCTGATTACTGCAGCTCCCCCTCCACCTCCAGCCCCTATCTCCACTGGCCTCCTACAATGCCGGCATCTACACAAATCACTTCTGCCCCCTCCAGTGACAGTCCCACAGTTTTTTTTTTTCGTTTTTTTTGGAGAGAGCAATGAGAAGGGAGGGAGACACCTGAAAGCAATTAGACATTTCTGCTTGTTAATTTTTGCCAAAGAAAACTCTGTGATTTTTTGAGAGCTCCTTGTATATTTTGTATGCACCCTCTCCGCGCTTCATCTGGCTTGTGAGGTTTGTGTGTGTGTGTGTGTGTGTGAGACACACCTGATTCCCGAGGCTCATTTTCAGATTTAAGTGCTTGGATGCGCAATGTTAGCATGTGCCTATTGATTTTGTTAACACTTGCAAATATTTTGTTTCTGTTGACAGCTCAGTTTAACATAAGACTGTATCTGCTAGGTGCCTGTAGATCATTCAGGTTCTGCACAGAAGGAGCATGAGCAAAAAAGCCACTCTAAAGTCACTCCAAAGCCCATTTCTCTTTAACCAAGCTGTAATCCACATAAAGTATGTAGCTGCATGTCTCGTTTTATATTTGCTGCTCTTTTTTTTTTTTTTTTTTTTTTTTGGGGCTAGATTGCTGGCTTTGGTCCCTCAATTTTACCGTGCCTATCTATTGCTTGATGTGTTTGCGAGCAATCCTCCACCTCCTGTTGGTATTGCCTGCTTGGAGGAAGGTTGTCGTCAACCACCTCTCGCCCAATTCCTGTAGTAATGGCTGTTTTTTAACAGTGCTTTATCTTTCCCTGGACCCCAGACACTGCCCTCTCTCTCTCTCTCTCTCTCTCTCTCTCTCTCTCTCTCCCTCTCCCCTCTCTCTCTCTCTCCCTCTCTCTCCTTCTCTCCCTCTCTCTCTCTCTCTCCATCCTTCCCTCTGTCTCTCTCGCTCACTCTCTAGGCATCTCTAGCTCTGTCCCTCTGGCAAATTATTCCATCTTTGCAGAGAAAGAGAAATTGGATTGTGCTGATCCTGTTTTTGTGGCAGTGAGGGCAGCAGCAGCATTATCCTCGGTTGACACTAGTGACGGAGAGGCAATCACACATGGCCACACTCTGACAAAAACACTCCAGGAAATCATACCACAATAAGCTCTTACTCTGCCTACAGGCCAGCTACAGGCACACACATACACACCCACACACAAAACACAACTACTACTATTACTACTATTGCCATTATAAGGCTGTTGTCAGCTGCTCATGTTGTCTCATGCTGTGCTTATGTTTGTTTGTTGTGACACTGTTTTAAACTGTCATCAGAGTTTTAGTCTTGGCAATACCAAAAAGTAATGGCAATACCAGTGTACATTGTTATTTACATGCCTACAGGAATGATAAAATATAGTACAGATTATAACTACGTATTTGATAAATGAAAGCTAAACATTTCTGACCAATAAGAGTGAGTTAAGTTTATAAAACAGTACAATCTTATGCTAAATGCATTTTCAGTTAGAATCAGTATCTTTATTCAAAAAAAGTTCAGTAACACTCTACTGAAAGCATGCCTTCATAAGCCTAACCCCAACATAAGCCTTTTATGAAAATTGACATAAAACAATCAGCCTTATCATTAAAACCTGCCTAATATTGTGTAAATTATCCTTTTGCCAGCAAAACAGCTAGGACTGTGTGTTCTGAGACCTGTCATAGTCAGCATTAACTTTTTTGGCCAGAAAGTATGTTCCCCACATGTATCAATGAGCCCATGATCCTTACATTTACATTTACATTTAATCATTTGGCTGACGCTTTTATCCAAAGCGACTTCCAGGACAGAGGAGACAATCA
>JBBPDA010000001.1:48345692-48388006 GCA_037974385.1 Arnoldichthys spilopterus
TTCCATATGCCAAGTTCTTATACTACTAAGGAGAGAACTACAGTAGTAGATACATGTGCCAAGTGCTTGTAAGAACTTTCACTGGTTCACCGGTTGTCCATCCTTGGATCACTTTTGGTGGCTGCTAACCACTGCATACTGGGAATACTCCACAAGACCTGCCAGTCTGGAGATGCCCTGACTCAGTCATATAATCATTAAAATATGGCACTTGTCAAAGTTGCTCACTTGCTTACGCTCACCCATTTTCCTGTTTCCAGTGTATGAGGATAATCGGTTTTATTCACTTCAACTGTGATTAATATTTTTTTGGTGTATATCTATATAGACATTTATAAAGACTTATCCCAACAGATGTCAGTTGTTGTAACACTTGCGGAAAGAAAATGAGCTTATGTAAGCTTATGTCAGTTGTCATAAAAAGCTTATGTAGGTGTCATGTAGCCTTGAATGCAGCTCAAAAGTAGTTACTGGAATTTCTCTTGGTTTCAACATAAATTCCAATAAAACTACAGAAACTGTAGAAAGGTTTATGTATTTAAAAAATGCACAATACACACAAAAATATACACATACCATAAGAGATGTGTAAAGTGTGAGGGCCATGACCTAAGCTGTTAACACATACCGAGGGCTTAGCTCATACAACACTCACAGCTTATAGCACTACCATATGTGCACATGCACGCACTCACAGAGACATGTGATTACCTTTCCTTTTTATTCTTTCACCCTGTAACCACCTATTTCTCCAAAAGACCTTAATCTCTGCTCCAACAGCCAGCTTCTGTTCAACTCCTTGACACGCCATTTTCCTCAGAAGCCTTGCATGTTCCATGAATAATCAATAGCACGCTGTTTACGCTGAGGACAAAGCAAGCGTGTGCTACAACAGGTTACTGCAGCTCACGATTGGTTTGCAGATCAGAGTTCATGATTAGAATTTCAAAGTGAGGTTTTCTTAACCTGCCCATTTACAGCTGTAGAACTGAGGAACAAAAAATGACACAGAAAACGCGAGAGACATGTTGGTTTGCAGCTAAACAATTAGCCTGGTTCCATTTCTTTTAGCAAGAAAAAAATGTTTGTCATTTTTACTGTTTTGAAGTTGTCCAAAATTACTTGGAAAAATTGTAATATAAACATTTTTAGTTCTCTTGAAAAATGACCATTTATTGTATTTTACTGTCTTGTCAATATAACCACACCTTTTACTTCTCTTTACATTGTGTGAATATTTCATGATAAATGGACCTTTAGAAATGGTCAATATTTCCTAGAATAAAATATTGCTGTATTAGTGTACAGTTAACTAAAGAATGTTTTTGTCCTTCTTTTATACACTTAGACTACACTGTATATTGAATGAAGCAATGCAAGGACAGTGGGTGAACCTAGTGTATTTGATGCACATGGGGAATGTAAGCTAGCTTATCTGGTCCCACTTAAGAGCTACTGTAGCACGAATTGCTGAAGAAGCCGGCTATGACAGAAAAGTGTCAGAACACACTGTGCACTACAAAACATACAGACCCCCTGTTCACTACTGAAAATGCCTATAATGGGCATGTGAGCAAGAGAACTGGACCACGGAGCAATGAAAGAAGGTGGCCTGGTCTGGTGAATCACACTTTCTTTTACATCATGAAGAAAGCAAGAGGTGGCACCAGGAAGCACTATGTGAAGACAGCAAGTCAGCAGAGGCTTTGTGATCCTCTGGACAATGTTCTGCTGGGAAACCTTGGACCTTGGTATTTATGCAGATGTTTCTGAACATTGTTGCAGAACAAATACATCCCTTTACAGCAACAATATTTCCTAATGGCAGTGGTTTCTTTCAGTAGTATAATGCACCCTGCCACACTTGGACATCCCACCTAATCATTTAACCAGCACAATTTGGCCCAACACATCATCTTAATAACCTGACTGTTCACTTGCTGCCTAATATATCTCACCCTTGACAGGTGCCATTGTAACAACATAATCAATGTTATTCATTCATCTGTCAGTGGTTTTAAATTTGTGGTTAATTTGTGTATACATTGATCAGCCATAACATTAACACCATTGGCAAGTTAATATAATACCATTTACTATCTTGTTATATTATTACAATGGCATCTGTCAGGGGTGTGGGATATATTATGCAGCAAGTAAACAGTCAGTTCATTAAGTTAATGTGCTGGATGCAGGAAAAATGGGTGAGCATAAATATCTGAGCAATTTCGACAAGGGCCTGATTGTGATGACTATATGTCAGAGCATCTCCAAAATGGCAGGTCTTGTGGTGTGTTTGCATTCGTATATACAGTAAACAGTACTTACCAAGGATCAGAAAAAGGACAACTGGTTAATCAGGAACAAAGCCATGGGCACCCAAGGCTCATTAATGCATATAAGACTTGCCTGTATAGTTCAATCCCAAGAATCCTCCTGTTGCACAAAATGTGAATGGTGGCTATGATGGAAAAGTGTCAAAATACTGCACCACAGTCAGAGCTGTTTTGGCAGCATGAGGGGAACCTAAAAAGTATTATGCTGGTGGTGTTAATGTTATGGATGATCAGTGTACGTATACAGTCATACATAAAGGAACAAGGGCAGAACCCAATTTCATCTATGGGGCAGAAATCAATCTCATATCTCTCTCGTTAATCCACAATGGCTCTCCACAGATCCTGACACTAATAAGGTATTGAGCAGGTGAGGCCAGGGGCTGTGGGTAAATCAGGCAGAGTAGGGGGGCTGCAGTCTGGCACTGTTCCAGTTCAATTATGTGACTTGTATATAGCAGAGAGAGGAGCACAAGGATAGAGAGAGCGAGAGAGGGGGACAGAGAGTTGGTGCAAGAGAAGGGGCACAAGATGAGAGGGAGAGGCAGAGCAATGGGTGAAAGACTTTGGAGAAAGAAGGTTGAAAAGACATGTAAGGTTGAAGGGGGGGTTGGAGAAGGGTAAGAGAGAGAGAGAGGTTAAAATCGATTCCATCTGTGGTATGATGGTTAATTAAAGCAGCTCTTGAGTAGGCTGAGGATGAGTGGCTTGGCTGGGCTCCTGCAGGCACAGCTCTGATTGCCTGGAGAATGGCTTCTTTCTCCACAAGGAGAAGAGGGGTGCTGCAAGCATGCACAGACCCACTCATACACACAAATGGAAATGCATAAATGCATGTTTTCAACATGCATCCACATATGCACTCTCAAAAATATGAGCTAGCTTAAAGGCAGCATTCAAAGAAAAAAAAAAATTGGCTTCCTAAAAACATGTCCTCATTTATGATATATATATTATTGACCTATTGACATGCCCATTACCTATTATGCCAAATTGTACACTGCTGAAATGTATGAATAGACATAAACAAGTGCATCAGTAATTGTTTTTTCATGTTTTAGTGCTAATGTTTTATCAAACAGGTCCAGGCTTACAAAAAACAGATAACCTCATGTTATAACTTGATAACAAGAAAAGTATGATTCATCTAAATAAATTAATATTGTTCTGGTCCAATTTGTGCTGCCAAAATAATTCTAACATGATGATACATGGCCCACACAAGACTTCTGAAGGTCTAGTGTGGTATCTGCTACCATGATAATATCAGCAAAACCTTTAGTCTTGTAAGGTGGGGGGTGAAGCCTCCATGGATTGTACTAGTTTGTCCAGCACATCCCACAGTTTCTTGATCTGACTGCGGAATTTGGAGTACAAGTCAACACCTTAAACTCTTTGTCATGTTCCTCAATCCATTCCCAAACAATTTTTGCAGTGAGGCAGGGTGCTTTATCCTTGAGAAAGAGGCCACTGCCATTACCACTGTGTCGAAGTGGTGTATTTGGTCAGCAGCGGTGTTTAGGTAGGTGGAATATGTCAAAGACATGCCACCTCTACCAGATGTCCTTGGCATCCCCCTGCATATATATATAGTGGCTCCCTGGTGTAATTTACATACTATACCCAGAATATTGAGATAGAGATAGAGAGCATTCTGGTGGGGTTTTTTTGGTCAGTTTCCTCTGTGGATGGGCTTTACAATACAGCTGCCCTCCTGTCTTTCATCGTTTAGTTCAGTTTACTGTCATTGCACAGTTTGAAGCAGTACCCATGGTTGTATAAATGACTGTGAAAGACCTGCTGAGGAGAGTTGAACAAAGGTCCTTTATTAATTAGCATAGCTACACATTACTGAAACTAGCTGGCTAGCTGCTAAAGAGCTACTCTTTTGGTGTCCTACATGACAAGGCCAATGCATTATATACTTTCTTAAAGGAGAGTGCTCCCTGAGTTTTTGTTGCAAGTCTGTAAGCAGCACACATTTTACACTGATGTATCTTTATAATGGTTTAAACAATTTAGATTCTTGATTGTAACATATGAAAACTCTTATATTAAGTGAAAACTCTTTAATTGGCAATATGACCAGCTGACTGATTCTGTAGTTGCTGATGAGATTTTTGCAGGCATTAGGAGCTATTTTGGCTGGTTTGTCTATACAGAAATAGGACTGTCCCTGGCCTGTCCTTGTAGTAGCTGTTCATTTATGCCCTGAGTTCACCTGGTTACTACACGTTTATGATAATAATTTGATTATTCAAATAATTAAAGACATATGCTAATGCTAAGCTAACATCCCACAGACAAAAAGACACCACAGAATCCCACTGTTATATATATATATATATATATATATATACATATACATATATCCAAACACAAATTCATCCATCAGACTGTCAGATGAACTGTGATTCATCACTCCAAAGAACATGTTTCCACTGCTCCAGAGACAGCCACTCCATGTTTGGAATTACCTATAGTGGTCTCCACCTTATATGCAGCTGCCCTGCCATGAAAACACTACTTCATAGAGCTCCTGATGCACCTTTCTTGTTTCAAGAAGGATGCAACAGATGACAGGCAATTGTGTGGTTCATGCTTCAGCACTTGGTGGACCTGTTCTGTATCTCTTTTTGGACTGATACTGTTGCTTATAGATGCTACTAGATGCCTCTAGATGCTCCCAGTTCAGAATAATAGCACTTATAGTTGACCAGGGCATATCTAGCAGGAGACCATTCATGTTTACACGACCATTTTCCAACCTCTGTTTATTTTGTGGCATCACATATTAATAAAAATAACAATAAAAACACACACACACACACACACACACACACACACACACACACACACACACACACACACACACACACACATATATATATATATATTTGGTCTAGAGAGTAAATGGTACAGTTGAAATTAAAACAACTATAATCTGAGAGCCTTTATATAATTACATACTTCAAACTACATTATTTTAGTTTCATTCTGTTAGAAAAAAATTTAAAGTATGCTCTTTTTTGTTGTACTGCTACTCCAGCACATCTCAGATACAAAGCATACACAATTGTTTCCTTTAAATGTTCCCATATGTTTGTTTAAAGTGAGAAAGCCTTTAGTCCTAGATGAGGAATTGGCTCAAGTTCATACTGAGGTTCCTGTCAGTTCAGTAGCAAATAAACATGAGCTTTAATATTTCAGCACAATGTGTGACTACTGAGCGCACTACTAAAATTTAAGCAGGAACACGTTTGAGATTTCTTGGGTATTTAGCAAAAGAATTAAGCTAAATTCTCCTTTCTCTTTCTGATTGATCAAATTTCTGTCTATGAGACATTACAGAGATGCTAAGGGGATTTTTTGTGATTTCACCTTCCTATGGGTGGCTCTCAGTTGGTGCTGTGTGACCATATAGTCTCATTTACTGTGGGCTCTGGGCTTCCAGTACAAGAGGAAACACACACCCAAATGCAAGCAAAAGTGTTAGAAGTGCTGAGTGGATCCTAGTTTCAGTTGGAGGAAAATGGAAGAACGTTGTCTTTTTATGTCATAACGCTGAACCAGACAGATTAATCTGTAATCATACTCTCCATGTCGCAGAAGTGTGGCAATAAAGCTCACCCCTCCACAGGTGTATGAATTATGTATATGGAGATGATTTGATGGGTGTGAAAGAGAGAGTGTCTGATTGAAACGCTGTATGTCGTGCATTACGCCGCCTTCTCTCTCGCTGTGCGTGGAGCGCCAGGGTCAGAGCCCTTTGCTAATTTGTGAAAGGCTGACAGCTCGTGAAAGAAATGAGAAAATTATACATTCTAGCACAAATCATCCACGGTTCTTCAGGACTTGAGTACAATACGGTCTGCAGCAAGCTCTATGAGGCAGACACCTGCCAGCAGCACTGCCTCAGTACCTTAACACACCACAAACTTACACACTGTTAAACAGGCTCATGTTGGACTTTCAGATTCCCTCATTAAGATCAGCTTCTTCATCTGCCTGTTCTGTTCATACATACATATGTGTGCATACATAACTCAAGTGCCAAAATGCAGTGAAGCCATTATATAAACAAATTAAACTCTTTCAAAAAAGTATGTCTAACTTAACAAATAATAAAATAATTCTGTAGAGCAACACAACAGCAGAACCACTTTTTGTTTCTTGAACCGTATTGAAATTAAGAGAACCTACACACAATGTAAGGATTATATACCAGTTAAAGGTGTTTCCTAGACCAGTATGTCCAATTCAAACCTGCATCTTTAAGAGCATCTGCTGCACAGCATTTTACTTTATATTAGTTCAGTTCAAATGTATTTGTACCTCCCATTTTACAAAAACACTGTCACAAAGTGAGTTTTTTTTAAAGGAAAAACAGAGCAAGAAAAACTTTCAGTGCTGGAGTCCCCGCTTGGAGGCCAGTGTCCAGGACTGTTCAAGCACACCTGGTTCAACTCACCTGTAAATTGTAGGTTTAGTGAGCCTGTTTTTTTTAGGAGAGCTGCCAACTTGCAACATTACTTCAGTACCACAGTATGGGACCCCTGCTTTAAATCTGGATGGCAAAACAATAACGCAACAAGAGCTATAAATAATAAAGAATGGGTTAATAAATATACAGATGATTGAAGAAATTAGTCAGATTTATCAGTGTTTTCTGTTTCTGTATCAGTGTAAGAATGAGAATTTAATCTGGGATTTCTGTATGGCATATTGGTCTGCTTAAAATCATTAATGCCACCTGTTTATGATAAGTCTGAATTTCTGAAATAATTTTAATATGACAGAATAAGACTTTGTCTTTTCAGATGCCAGTACTAACTAGGGATGTCTGTACTATTTAGGTGTGAGTGATAATCAATCATGCATGCATCAAGGTATGTAGTTTTTCTTATGTGAATTATGTAAGTTAGAATAGACAAAAAACACCCAGCAGTGCTAAAACCACTCTAAATAATGTGAAACCTAATTATGCTCTTTTGTAATGAAAATGCAGTTGGTCAGTGTTTTTTAAGTACTTATGATATCCAGAACATGCTTAGAAAACATAAGTCACGTAATATGACATTATTTGTCTTTATAATGATAAATATCATAAAGCCTGCCATAAGTAACTTATTAATTGTAAGATATTAATATGACTGTGGACTTGTGCTTACCTTAATTACAAGTACCTCAGTGGTACTTTTGCCGGTCTAGGATTTGAACCTGCAACTTTTAACTGTTAAGGGCAAAGTTCCAACCATTACACCACCAAAGCCCCTATAATACTTATCTGGCTCATGCTAAATGGTTGCAATTGTTGTCATGTGACTTGCCTTACTAGCTGAGATTTTGCACAGAGTCACTTCCTTTCTTTACTCTGATACTCAGTCGACGTGCTCTGCTGTTATCAATCTAAAACCAGTAAAATATGTCAGATCAGTAACATCTCAGTTTAAAGTGATGTCTTTTAACTTGCTGATATTTAACAGTATAAAATGTCTAAGAAAGACATGAGCACACATATGCAATGAGAGAGAATACAGAAGTTAAGTAAGTGAATTTTTAGGATGTTGGGTGTTGAATCTTTGTCGAGAAAGGGTCATTTTTTGTTTAGAAGCCACAGTTGTCTCTAAATGGTATCAGCAGTAGGCCGTTTGATGGGGAATGGGGGACACCATCCCCCATGTTAACTTGCCTGACTGATCGATACATCTGAATTGAACCTCTGGAATGTGCCTGTGAGTTTGAAGAAGCAGAGTGCTAACCCTTTCCCTTTACACGTCTACCCCCCCCATTCTCATCTCTCTGAGATTCACCATTCCACTGAACTGTCATTTCTCAGCACCAGTTGTGCCTGTCTACAGTTAGGGCGCAGAGAAAAGGACACGCAGCTTCAGCTGTACAGAGCGGAAGACTGGAGAGGTCTTCAGGCATGGTTTAGAGAGGAGGAAAGCACTAAGTTGTTCATGAGGTGAGTGTGAAGCATGCTCGAAAGGGCAGAGCACTCTATCTGTGCTCTCACAATATTAATTGTCACTTCTGTTGCTTTTAATTGCCAAGTTTTTCACCCCTGCTTGCTATTCAACCCAGCAACCCTTATCCCTCCTCTAGACACTTATGGGTTGCTAAGACAACGTTCCAAGGATCCAAGCCACAGAGTATTTATGCTCATTCAGCTCCCAACACACACTCGTACGTTCAGCTTCACATGAACACCAGCAACATACCCTGTTTTTTTCCTTCTTTATTCTTCCAGGTAAGGCAGAAAAAGCCTTTATGTCAAAGACAAGCTTATCTTGTTTGATTATACACACCCTGGAATGTACATGTATGGTATATTATTCCTCAGTGGGTTTAGCTTTAGTGACCAAGATCAAGACCTTCATACATTCATTTATCTCTTGATATCATTCTCCTTTTAAAATTACAGCCTAAAAAATCCTCCATAAACAGTCAGGAGGGGCTGCACTTCGTAAGCTTGGGCCAATCATTTACTCAGATGGGGACTTTTCCCTTGGCCTCTATTACACCCAACAAACAACTAAACAACAAACCTTCTCTGTCCTCCCTGGCTCTCTTTCTGTCGGACAGAGCCTGGTTTGGTAGAGAGAGGCCTCTAATCTTGAGTAAACATCATTAACTGTTTGCTCCTATCGGCTGCAGAGAGTGTGCTAGTGGCTCCTTTGTGCTGCTATCAGCAGTTTAAAAAGATTTCGTGCTGTAATGGTTTAGGGCGACGGTGCCAGGCCTTTCATGAGCCGCCCAGCTTTCTGAACCCCTCCTGCACTCTGAGACTGGAACTGCTGAAAGTTGCCACTTAAGACAGGCCTCGGGTCAGGCAAGCAGTCCAGCATGCGCATGCTAGGGTAAAAGTTGGCTAGCTCACTGTTTCTGGAGCAGTGGTAAGGGCCAGGGAGCAGAGGTGATTTGTGGATGTTAATAGTGGCGTGTGTTTGGCCTAGGCTAACACAAGCAGAGGAGTCCTCAGCCGAGATTAAAGGAGCTGATTTAAGAGAGAGTTGACCTGCCCTGCTTCCTGTGGTAATAAACACACACATGCACACACACATGCATAGACGGGCATGCACGCACAGGCATACACACACACAAACACAGCGATACAACAGCACATAATATAAACAGATATATTGTTCAGTGCAAACCCTGACTCTTTTTGGGGACCTTGTGTGTTGAGGTAGAACTCATTCATGTCTGAGGTCACACACAAACACACACAAGCTTACAAAAGCTTTTGCAGCACACACTGCACCTGCCTCTGCTCTGACCCCCATTACAGAGGTCAAGGAGAAATATGCATCAGATTATCCATCACATGGCCGATGGAAGGATGGAAAGGGAAGGAGAGAGGGAGAGAGAGACCGAGAGCGAGAGACAGAGAAGGGATTTAGAGTGAGTGCAGGATTGATCACATCCCCCACAGTGGTGAGTAAATACAGCCTAATGGCCACTGATTAATTCTTCATTGCTCTCATCGGCCCTGTAAAAGAGAGATGTAATGACCTGGACCCCTGTCCTCTCTCTCTCTCTCTCTCTCTCTCTCTCACCCTGTCTCTCTCACTCTCTGTGCAGCTTGGTTTTTGATTATAAATTAAAAGGAGCTGTAAATGGCATAATGCTGCTGCTTCTGGGCTCCTGATTGCTGTATTTGATTAGAGAATGTCAGTCTGCACATTTTTCCCCCTTTTCTCTTACACTCATCCAGTGCGCTGCAACACTCAAGAATGCACTGGGAACACAATGGCCCTTCTGCGCCACGCTGCAGCTAAGCGCTAACTAGCGCTAGCTCTAATCAAACACATTCTTTCAGCTTTTCTTTCTGTCTCCTCTCTGTTTTTTTCACTCCCTCCCCGTCATGCTTCATTGGCGACTTCTTTCAGGAGTTTTCTTCAGGTGTGCGAAAATGGCAACAAGTGAAAAATCACCAGCAATTAAAAAGCATTCATGCTAACAGGGCGCCGACTTTTTTGTCTTTCTTCATTGTGGTGGACTTTTGGTTCCTTCACAATTTTGTGCAAATTGTTGTACACTAGCTCGCTTTTAAAACAATGAGAAGAGATACCTGTGTGCCACACAAATGAAAATGGTTATAATTGAGGCATTATGATCCATAAAAGTCGGCATATGTATTGATTTCCTTTTGCAGTTCCAAATGTCTTCCAAAGTATAACTCTTCGGTCCTCCATTGCGCTCTATTGTGTCAGCAAGTGATGCCAATTATATCATCATTTGCTCATTCCTACTTTGAACATCGCCCCAGGCAAGGCTTTTTTTCTCCATACAGCTGTCACTTAAACATATGACAAACTCTCCTTTCCAGTCTCAGACATAGCTCAGTTTTTTCTCTTTGCATTCAACTCCAATGTATCTCATTCTCTGCAGTTCAGCTAGGCTAAACCATAGGATACCACTGGGATAATGGGACTGTGCTACCTTACACACACATACACACACATATTAGCGCACACTATTCGCCTGTCACAGGGTCAGATCAAGTGTGTACAAATGTGAATTGATTCATCTGGCCAAGAAAAGAAAAAAACCCACCCAAGGACAATTTTTTTCATTCACTAAGGAGGAAGAAATAAAGGGGGGCAGTGTGTAGGGAGTGAGGGAGAACATTAAAGAAAAGTGAACGGCATAGCGAGGAAAAGAGGGAAAGAAAATAAGCGCATCTCTGGAGAATGCAGGCAGGCCTTTGTGTATGGGAGGAGAGATGGTATTGGAGGCTGTTGGGTCAGAGCTTTTCTCCTGCTCCCTTTGTGCCGCCTGGCCTCATCAGCACAGCTGGAGAAGGTGGGGAGAAGAAGAGGGAGAGAGATAGGGAGAGACATGCGACCTTCCACCACCTTGCTGCTTCTTCTCATTTCCATGAGGTGGAGGGGGGGTTACCAGAAAAAGAAAAGGTTACATGAGGAGGAGGCAGAGAGTGGTGGGAAAAACTGAAGAGTGAGGTGAAGATGAAGGAGACAGAGTGTGGCAGGATGCTGAGAAGGATGGGAAAAGTGAAGAGCAAGGTGACTATGAAGCATGGAAAGGTGCTAACAAGAAAAAGGGGAGACTTTTCACTCAGTTTCTAGTTCTTCATTCTCCTCAAGTCGCTCTCCTGGTCTGGTGGCATTCGCCTGCAGGGCAAGTGAAGAGGCTGGCTGAAACAGGCCAAGGAGGAGATGAAAGAATGAGCCCATAGGTTCCCCTCAGGACTCTTTATGTACTCACCTCCATACCACATTTCTTTTAGTTCTCCTACTCATTAATTTTGTACTCAGCTTCTCTCAAACTGTGTCTCAGGAATCATTAGTTCTGACAAGTGTAAAAGAGATTTTTCAAGAATTTTGCTAATGAAGATCAATATGTTACCAAATGCTTTGTGACCAGTGCTTGATTCCATCCAACATTTAATATAAAAAAATATTATTCAGAAACTTAATTATTAGTAAAGTTACTGAGGAAAGGAAGTGAGGGCCAGCAACAATAAACCTCATTTCAGGGTTCATCACTTGTTACTGGTGTGGTACTAAAGGTATGTTTTCATGTATGGGCTGCACTGATGCCAAATGCCCTGTCTAGAGACAAAGCTTTTAATTTTGTTTTTCTATTTAAAAACTATTTTAAAATGTACACAACGCCATTTCTGGAAAATAAATGTTGAATCTGATGCCTGTTACACCATTTTGAGCCAACATCTGTCATTGTGTGGGGGTGCATCAGTGCACACAGCATGGGTTTTACTTCGAAAGTAAATGTTCTATAACTTTAAATGTTTTTACATTTACACTGTAAAGCTCACTTTTTCATTAAAAACAGAAAAAAAAGTTTTGTAATAATAAGAAATCAGCCTTGTTGCAATTTTAAAAGTAAGTTTAATTTAAGATATATTTTTTTGTTGCCTGTTTAGCATGTTCAGCTCCAAAATAAAATGTTTTCACGTTCACTGGGTTTACCTATGTAACATTACTTAGATCATTTCAGATAACTGTATACTCAGACTGCACCTATTCTGTTTACCTCCCCCCCCCTATCTTTCTCTTGTTCTTCTCTGTATTTGTGTGTGTGTGTCAGCATTACTTTAGTGTAAACAGGCTATGTTTTGTTTCTTTTTCAAAACCCGGTTTTTGCTCTTCTCACTACCAAAGAAGGATAGATAGACAGACAAACAAGTAAGCCCATACTGACCCCAAAGGACATTTCAGTAAGCTAGAGGCTGGGGTGTAATCACAAAATAGACATCAGATAATCCAGATGTTAGAAATAGAATTAGATGGGTTAGAATATGGGTTGATTAAACAAAAATAAATCTAAAGTATATTACACCTCTGCTATTGGAATCCAAAGCTGCAGTGTAAAAGTTTTTTCTAACTTTGGCATTATGTTCTGTACTAGAAAGTTTTGACCCAGCCTGTCCTGAGTACATAAAAATCAGAAGTACAAGGAAGACTCTTCCACAGCAAATCTTTCTTCTCTAATTCTGTGGTGCTTGTCAAGCACTGTTGCACCCCATGCCTAAAAAGTATAAGCACAAATAACAGCAGAGGATACAGTAAGGTTTCTAATCAAGGCAATCAGTGCTGTTTTCAAACGTGCTCAGCACAGGAGCAGCGAGCTGGGAGCATCGTTGTCTTTGGTTTAATTACTTGTTTTTGCATTCTGATGGAGGGGGGTGATTGTGCCTTGTCACCTATCTCTGAAGATAAAGGACTAGCCAATTACTTTGTTTGGATGCTAATGATTGGGTTTCATTAGTGGCCGCTCTTAGCCCCCCTCACCCGGTAAATGGATGAATATGCTATGATTTCAATTATTGGAATTATGGAAATTGCTTTTAAAAAGACAACACGGGTATCATCAGCTCTCCGCTGTGACATAATGTCATTTTAATTTCCATAATAGTTTTAATTGTCGTGGTCCCGTGGCGCATTAATCATTTAATTGTATTGTCTTTTTCCTTCGGCAACACCTACGTTCTGCCGCCTCTCAATCACACTAAATCACAATCAGCATTAACTGAGGAGTTGGCAAAGTCCAGCCCAAGGTGCAATTTAAAGTTTTGAAGCAGGGTTGTTCAAGACGGTGTGTACACCCTCAAAAGCCTTGAGCAAAATTAAGCCACAAAATTAAATTAATGAAGAAAATGGTTTGTGAGTCACCCCTAAACTTGAAGAACCACAGCCCATAAGGGCCCTTCAGTCTTCCCCATGACTTCCTCAGACATGATTGCACTTTGTTAGACCTCAAGGCCTTTACACTCTCAATCTTGTGTCCTATAAAAAGGGTTAATTGTTGAATCCCAGTTCCTGCTTCTGTAAATACAGACTCTGCTGGTCTGCATATAGTGTGAAAAGGAGTCGTGGCTGGTCTGACGGAAAGCAAAGCGCAGGCGTTTCTTCAACTGGAATGTAGCCTTCGCTTTGTTTCCTATCAAAGAAAGAGAGGCAAGATGAGGACCTTCAGGTGTGAAAAGCTAGACAAATTACAAACCTCCACAGACCAGCATGTTGAAGAAGGGGGTGGAGGGAGACCTCCGATATGTAAACCATTCTTCAATTCCTGATCGGCATGCACAGCTATACAATCAACCACAATTACCCCGAATCTTGCTCTCATCTCATCAGTGTGCCAGGGGCTGGTAGACGGATAAAAGTAGATTCCTCTGAACAAAGGATGGGATTTTAATGGACATGTGGGCCAAGGCCCAGGGAGGCCTTTGACTAGTAACTGAAAGCGACCCTTGAGGTATTTTCCACCAGGCCAGTAGCTTTGTGGTCTCATTTTTGTTATGTGAAGGTTGCGAGGTTCCATCAAGCAGAGCAAGGGCAGGGCTGCCACATAAAATACACAAAGCATAATGTCCATTAGGAACAAGTATATGCACAGGGCTACAGAGTTTTGACAAGGCCAGGCCCTCCATTCATAGAGAGCGAGTTCGAATATTGATTTAGGATGAGCTTTTTCCCCTGTTTATGATGACATGTGTCAGAAAAGTGGTTCCTAGACCAGCCGTCCTCATCCAAGTTGCTTTATGAATGCTGGCCCAGATGGGTTTATTTTTGTGCACGGGCACTGAGCCTTCTTCATCTCCATGGAGATGGAGTCTGAGAGAACAGAGGAACAGCGACGATCAAAGGACACAGCAGAGGACGAGACCCCATGTATTGCCAAGCTAAACAACAATGAGATTTCAGAGGAATTAAATATCTGCCTAGATCCAGTGCACAGCTAGAACACATTTTCAGCACATAGGTGTCAACCCCTAGAGACAACAACCCTTATATTTACTGCTTCTAAACTGTATACATTAATTGATAACCTTACAGTACACCTTCAGAAAAGTTTGGATAATTTCCAAAATGCAAAAAGACAAAAATCTATGATATGTTAATTCACATGAACGTTTATTTAACTGACTAAAGTAAAAAGAAGATATTTTCAATAGTTTTACTGACCAACTTAAGTTTATTTTGTAATACACACATTTAGAATTTGATGACTGTAACAGACTGAACAAAAGTTGGGACAGAGGCATGTTACCATTGTGTTACTTTTCTCTTTAATAACTCTCTTTAATTGTTTAGGAACTAGAGATACTAATTGTATTAGTTTTGCAAATTAATTGTTTTCTCTGAATTCTCTGAATGTTATTACAATATTATGTTTTGTTGATGTTGAAAGACCTCAATTCTCTGCAATTCTGTATTGCGAAATGTTCCTTTTAAACTTACAAACAATTCTCTTATGAATTTTGGCACAAAGGAGTGAGCCATGACCCCGCCCTGCTTGCAAAGACTGAACCTTTGATGGTTGCTACTTTTACAACCAGTGATCATACCTCACCCACTACCAAATAACCTCATTAACATAGGTACTCCAAACCAGTGTTTTCAAATATTGCACTTTTCAGTCTTATTTTAACTTGGTTTGAACTTTTGCTAAATGAGTTGCAGCCAGCAAAACATAAATTTGTGTATATTAATAAAATACAAATAAGCTGGTTAGTAAAACTATTAATATTTATACTTTTGTCAGTTAAATAAACATTCATGTGAATTAACATATCACAGAGTTTTGTTTTTATTGCATTTTGTAAAATATGCCAACTTTTTTGGAAATGGGGTTTGTGCATTTATACCTTTTATAGTACATTTAACATTCAAACCATAAGCAACAAGCAGCACTTAATGCTATTTTGATCTGCCTCTGTCATGCTCATGCCCATTGCTTCATGCGGAATCAAAATTTTTTTTATTAGAATGTTAAAAAAGTAAACACCCACAGCTGAACACACACAAAAACACAAAGCAGCCGTAAAGAAAAATTTTTTTTACTACGTTTATCATGTAGCAAAATCTACAAGTGACATGTATTGTACAAAGAACATGCTTCTGCACATTTTAGTGCATAATTACTGTTCATTTGCTGATTTTTTCATACTAGGAAAACTAAAACTTTAAATATGGCCTGTACAAAAGTTTTGGCACATTTCATGTTTTTTTAGTATGTTAAACACAGAACAGAAAATATTAATGAAATGTGTGTGGAAATTAACATATTTTAGTTTGTCTTCTGCAGAGGAAATGTTTTTTTTTCACTTAATAAAAAAACAACAAGATGTAATTTGTCCTGGGTTGGTTATACTTGCATATGGCAGTAATTTTTGCTTATGCATCTTCATGTCTTGCCTGTTGTGTTCAGGTGCATATTTAAGGCATATAGAAGCCTACAGTCTGATTACATCGTTTATTCTAACAAATTTAATACAAAGGAAAGTGGATGTGATGGTGTCAATATATGGGGAAAACATATGGGAAAATAGTAGAACTAAACTATTACTTTTTAGGACCAACATACCTTGTAGGTGCAAAATGCTGATTTACAGTAATAGCTCATCTTTTTCACAGTAATTTATATCAGTCATTTTCTAGATTTTCATCAAATTTCTGACCACAAGATAACTGATGGGTGGACATTTTGGGTGGTGGACTTGACTCCAGCACAATAGTAAAATATTTTTAAAGCTTAGCAAGGCAGCTGTGCCATGATACATTTATACCAGTGCCTTACACATTCACATCCCATTACAAAATTGGAATCACTTCTGTAATGAGGGAGGTCCACAACCTAAATACTATCACCTCTCCCCTTACTTAAAAGTATAGGAAGCCCATGAATTGTACCCACTAGAAGTCAATGGGCAGTTGTGTCAGCACAGCTTTTCTGATTTTTTTACTAACCTTGGGGAAACATGTATAAATCACGCTAGCTGTAAGTGAGTTTAGGTTACTAATGCTGCAAATTGGGGGTTGGTAGGAGATGCCAAAAATACTGCTTAAAGAACAATCTCTTGAAAGCATCTTTAGAGAACTAAAGGCAATTCTTCCATGGCATCTCTCCAGATAGCATTTTCCTGGTTTTCTTTTTGTTCTTTAAGAGTGTAGGTACAAGGCAGGTGTACCTAATGAACTGCCAGCTCAACATGTGTTTGCTGTTTTGGAGGGAGGCCCATTGTGGAGGAGCCCAAGGCGTCGTCTTGTCGGCTGTTGTCTTATGCGGCGCAGTGTAGAGAAAGCAGTGGTTGATTCCCAGAGGATCCAGCGTGTGTGTGAGTGACAGCCCTGAGCAGCTCTCTAACCTCTCTTCTCTGTCTCTCAGTGCGCCAGAAAGGGGCGGTCAAGTGAGCCCCTCAGGACCAGGGGAAAAAAGAGCGAGACATTCAGATGCAGCCATGCAGAACACCTCAGCGCCATCTCTCCTTAAGCAGAAATGCTTCTCTTGAGTGCAGACCAGAATATGAGAGAGAGAGAGAGAGAGAGAGAGAGAGAGAGAGAGAGCGAAAGAGAGAAAGAGAGAGAGAGAGAGAGAGAGAGAGAGAGAGAGAGAGAGAGAGAGAGAGAGAAGAGGCTACAAGAGCTCTTTCACCAAAGTCTTCTAACCACCTTGAGTTCTCCAGTAATGGAGAAGAGGCTTGATATGGTAAGATTTTCTGTGGAAACACACATTATGCTTGTGTTCATTCATTCATATGTCCTTCACAAAAGCTAAGGGGAACTTGAACTTTGGGGTGAAACTGTTTTTTTTGCACACTTTTATGCACCTGTGTTATTGTGCCCAGCACTGCAACAACTGCTGACTGAGCTATGAGAGGGTGCAAGAGCATCATGGAGTTGACTGTTTACTACAGGTACAGTAACTTCGAGATTTTGTGAAGAGAGTAGGTGGGCAAGACACTGCTATTCATGTATTGCCCATTTGGGGGGTGAGCTGGAGGTTTTCTCAGTGCTTGTACAAGGACGCCACCTGCTGGCCAATATTCACACTTGCAACTATGCTATATATTCAGCTCTGCTTCCAAAAGGAGCTGACCTCAAAACCCGGTAATGAAACAGGGTAGTAAATAAATCGCATGTCCCCCCTACCACCAGACATACACACACTCTGAAGCCCCCCCCCCCCCCCTCCCCCATTCCCAAACCCCCTCAGCCTACCTCTCTCATGCACACACTCACTCATACCTGCCTAGCATCTGGTTTATCTCAGGAAGAATGCTTCTATCAGGCTCCATTGTGCAGCAGGCTTGTGAGAGGCCCTTATGGCAGACTGAGCTGGAGAGAGAGGGTTAGAGGCCGTGCGAGAGCAGAGGGCTGAGAGCGATTCAATCGCTCAACAAATGGACCCTGCTAATAGAGGCAGCCTCTGATCCTGGCCGCCACGCAGCTGGGGGCCTGCTAATAAGAAAGGGACTGAAGAGGAGAGAGGAGACACAGGAGAGTGAGAGAGGGGGAGCAAGAGAGAGGAAAGAGCAAGGGTAAGCAGTGACAACTGTATCAGCTTGAATAATAAAGCTGGTATAGTATTATGGGTGGTAATACTAAATTAAGTTATGGTGCGGAGACACACCATAACATAGGGCCAGATAAAAGCAGATATGAGCAAATACCCTGGATACTGGACAAAATCAAGAAGAACTCTATACAAGTATGTCATCGCTGTTGGGACAAAACAGCCTCTTTTTTTGCCTTTTTTTTAGTATAATTGAAAAACCATCTGCAAAATGAATAATGGTTAATAATGAATGAACCAGCACACATGGTCCAAAGTGACTTGGAATTGTGATTTACTGTATTTTAATTAGGATTCAACTAACTTTCATTATCCTAAGAAAAATGTTTCCCTTTTCTGAAATGCTATTATTTTGAGGGTATGGGGCCAGTATCAGATTAAATCTAAGCATAGATAAATAAATGAAAAAAATAGCCAATAAAAATTCCCACGATGATTCACCACTGGCTCATCAATTGCATTTATATATGAGTATACAGTGCAATGATATAGCCACCAGGAATATGGTGCAAAACACAAAACAGGGCCACTCTTTACTAGATCACACAGTACAAAAGACATAGACACATCAAGCATTTAAACACATCAAGCATTTTAAAGCCTTTAAAGACATTAGAATAGGTATTAGAATAATACATCACAGCTGTTACAATAACTGCAATAACTACAGTACACAAAATAAACAGGACAAGACAGGATGACTGCACAGATACATACATTAAAGAATTTCTCTGTATTTAATTACATTAATATACATGGGTTGTAGCAAGGGGTGTAATGATAGAAGTCATAAAACGTTTATTGTATTGATGTTTTCAATACAGAAATAAAACTTTTTTGAATAAAACCGTGAACTGCATTTAAATTTATTTCAATTTTTTGTAGTTTTCTTCTACACAAATTCCATTTTTGTTCAGTTTATAGTAAATATTGGAAAAAATAAAAATATTAATATGTGTATTGCAACACCCCTTGCTGTGGTTGAAGGATCGCACCTGGAACAGTTAATGAAAAAAAATTAGTTTCATTTCAGCGGCACAGTAAGCAACCAGCCACCTTTCAAAGCTAAAGAGCTTTAACCAAAGCTAAAGAGCTTTACTGGGTATAAAATTCCTAAAGAAAATGTGGATTGGAGAAGCAATACACATTCATTTACATGTCCATCCAACTGACCACTAGTACAGACGGTGGAACAGAGGGTCACAGGGCCAAGCCCACCGTTCTCCAGATCCCTCCCCCTGGTAAGTGATACAATTGCAAACCCAGTATGCTCCTACATCAACCTTTCATGAGCAGTGCCTACTTCAGTGTGTGTGTGTGTGGGAGTTTGAGAGAGAGAGAGAGAGAGAGAGAGAGAGAGCGTGTGGGAGACGGACAGAGGATTTCCCTGCTCTCCACTCACACAAAGAGCTGCTTAACATCTTCACAGCAGGATGGCTTTGGGGAGCACCACCGGGCCACTCGGGAAAGAAAAAGGAAAGAGAGAGAGCAAGGGACAGTGAAAGGAGAGTGAGAGATTGAGCACTATGACAGAGCCCAGGAACTGTCCCATTGGCTTTATTCTGCCATCGCTATGATATCCCCATACAGGCATAAATTGTACATACAATTCAGTAAGGATTGATGGTGTAAAGTTTTTTTTGTTTTAATGATCATTAAAGAACAAAAACATGTTTTCCAAATTGTAAAAAGTTAGAAACAATCACAGCTAAAATGTCAAATGACTCTTTCTTTACATATTTTTTTCATTACCCTTTTAAAGAATAAATGTTCTTGGCTTGGACATATGGTTCCAGAAAAAAAATTAATACAGAACCTTTACATGATGTGAAAGTTCTATAATCTTAAAAAGCTTCTAAATGCTTACATACCTCACTTGCAAAAATTCATTGAAATGTTCTTTAGTGAATCCAGTATAGATCTTCTGTGGTGTTGCTTTTGTTTTTCAAAATGTACTTTCATTAATGGTTGTCTAGAACTTTAAATATTGTCCAGAACTTTAAATAATTCCTCAGATACACACACACAAACAGTCAGTCCCTCCCACCCACCGTGTTCCCTTTATGTGGGCCGTTGTAACAGTTTTGTCTCGGACATATGGACTGGTTTAGGCGGCTGGGACCCCCAGCAGCTGAGCCTTTGTCCCCGGGTCACAGAGGTCAGTGGAATTGTGTTCCCAGCTAATTCCCCCTTTCACTGACTCCAGGAGACAGTCTATAATGATCCAGGCGGTGCTGTGCAGGGATTAGAGCTGAGCAGTGACACCCACGGGGTGGAGACGGGGAAAAAAAGAGACAGTGTGACGGACTGAGAGAAAGTGGAGCTGTCCTTACCTCCCAGTATCACTGTCCAGGACACACACACGCACACGTCGTTTTCCACCTCATTTCCCAATTGCGACCTGAGTAAACATGATTAGCAGGGGAAAGTGTAGCACTAAAGAGAGCCAGTGTAATTACATCAGTAATGAAAGAGTTGTGAAGAGAGGCCTTCACTCCCTCCGGGCCTCCCAGCAAACACACACACACAAACACACAATCTCCCACAATCAACAAATATATACTGATACTGTAAAGTGTTAACTTGATTTCATATGCATAAAACTCTTCTGCTGCTATTATACACACACACATTAAACCAACATTAACATTTCATTGCTAAGACTGTTTAATTTATTTTTTTTAATCTTTAATTTACTCAATGTATATTTAATTAGTTATTTAATTAGTTTAAATAATGTGACTGTGTTTTATTCTGAATTTTAACCAAGTTCACAACACCAAGTCCAAACCATTCAAATGACAACACAAGCAAGCTGGTGAGTTGTGACTCTCTCTGTGACTGGCCAAGAGTTATTTCTGCCACAGATGTTACAAAGCTGTTCTCAAAGATATGCATGTATGCTTTTTATTCTGCACAATATCCACAAGTGTTCTCTTCTCCACAAGAGCTCATGCAATCACACTAGGAGCCACTCGTAGCCTATACGGCAGCCCAAGCGAATAAGAGCTAAATTAAGAGCTCTCTAAATTCGCCATTGTTAATGTAGCTTTCCGCTGATGAGTTACTGCCTGCAAACCATGCACAACAACTTGTGTGCTTTTTCAGGCCTTGCTGTAGATTAGAACTCAGCTTTTTCCTGTATTTTTGTTTCCCTTATGTTATCCTGTATTATCCTGTAATCTCATTCTCATTCTCTCTCTCTCTCTCTCTCTCTCTCTCTCTCTCTCTGACTTTCTAATTCTGACTGGACACTTAAACTCTGCTTTTCCTGTGTTTTTTTTATGTCATCCTTTATTATCCTATAATCGAATCCTGTAATTTGTTTGGTCAATTCAGCATCCTTAATTCATTACTCTGATAGTTTGTATATTTTTAGTTCTGTAACCTGACTGGCTGACTGAATCCTGTGATTTAATTAGCCAAGACCCACCCATGAAAGCATATAATATGCTACTTCCTTCTAATTTCTAATCAAATATTAAAATTATACTCTATGTTAGCTCATATCAGCTGTTAAATTCCACAGTAATGAAAGTAAGAATAAGGGAAGCAGAAAACTAAAACAGTGCAGGAGAAAACTAGTTTAATTTAAACCAAATCCAAGCCAATATGTATTTGAAAAAAGCTGTTTGAACCCAGCGTGTACCTTTATGTTCTGTTGAGTTTAGACAATTATTTCAAGCTTGTTTGGTGGGGGGCCCATAGGAGGTATTTTCTCCAAAATATCTGAAACAACCATTCTCTCTCTCTCTCTCTCTCTCTCTCTCTCTCTCTCTACTACTACTGTCATTCAAATCTCAAGGACCCTGTGTGCACAAGACCCAGAAGAAAAAAGCCAACCCTATTTCTCTGCCTTCGTTGTTTATCTCCCTCTTTCTCTCTCTCTGTCGCTCTCTCTTCCTTTGCTAGGCTGGCTGAGGTTGTGTTCGGCACAGGATGGCAGCTGTCTCTTGTCAATTAGCATTGCAAATGAGCTCACTAGGCAGAGAGCCTCATCTCAGCCATCAGGGGCCATAGCCGGGGTCTGAATGATAGTTCTGATGAGGATTTAGTCTAGTCAGGGCTTATTTAAGTGAACCACAGGTCAGTGAATAGACATTTATGAGCACCGTATTGTGGTATTATATGTCATAAGAACACCTTTATATATTAATTTTTATTTTATGTTAGTTATTTATTTTTTTACATTTGACATATCAACAGAAACCATGTGTTTTATATAGTGTCTGGTCCTGAAAGAGTAAGTCAGCTCAGAAAGCTTTGGCGTCTCCATGCTGTTCTTGATAGAACAGTTTTTTCACATGTGGCATGTGCTGTGGACTTTTAATGTCTTCAGCAGGGAAGCGCTAGCTATAGCTACAGTATAGATATATATCTGTGCTGTAATACATTTCAGGCTCAGAGGAAAGGCCATCTGCTCCCAGAACTGCATCCAGGGCTAAAGGATTCACAGGTGATTGTTCCCCCAAACCCTCACTGAGCACTATTGTCATGGTAACCAGCCAGCACTTCAGATCAACAGAGGGCATGCTACAGTTCACGCACACACACACACACACACGCACACACACACACACACACACACAGACATACACACACAGTTTGATTTAGTCTTCAGCCTTCCAAATATCTAATGCAAGATGTTCATTTAATGGAGAGATTTTATCTACAATTCCTTTTGATTTACCAGTTGTGTTTGAGTCTATACATAATAGACCGTTACAGCAAAAGGCAATGGGCCTTACATGCACAAACACACACACACACACACACACACAGAGAGAACAACAACACAGATTTCTTATTCCGCATCCATCCATTTCAATAGATTTTAGCCTACTTTCCTCCACCTTCTGTGTAATTCGGAAGCAAGCACATAATTTGTAACGGACCACTACAGCAAAGCTACATCGGAGGCACTGCTGAACATGACTTAATGCCACATCATGCTACAAATTACTTGAATCCCCCATTCATGGCATGCATTAGCTGAATTGTTGACCTCCAATCACATACTTAATACGTTCTAATCAAAGAGCCACTCAAATCCAGAGAGGCGCTAAGCGATAGCAAAACTGCACTGACTCAATCATACACCAGAGACACCCCAGTCATGATACCGAACAACTCTCTTTCCAAGAGCTTTTCCTAAAAACACATACAAGCAAGTGAACGTGTCCAAAATGTCAGCAAATATCTCCTATTCTCATTATGAGACTGTTGGAATAACAATGAAAACACATTTAGCATATTTTTGAAGCAATATGTTCTTACTGCACTAAGAAATAACGTTTTCACGAGACAATGCTTAAGGAAATGGAAATTATTCACCAGTATAACCATTTCAGTTAATAAGGTTCCTTTATATAGTAGGTATTAGTAAAATGTTTAGAAATAGGCTTAATAGGCTTAATATTCTTAATTATTCCTACAGCACTCACAAAATGAGAAATACATGAAATTGTCTACACATCTACACTTCAATATATATGCTTTTGTTCATGTTTTGGCTCTGCTATATTGCTATATGTGGGTGGGGGCAGAAAAGAGAAATTTTTAAACATCTTGAAGAGTGTTCTGTTGTTTTACATACCTCTCTCTCCTTAGTGTGCGTGCGTGAGTGTCCGCGCAGCAAAAAAAGGCTTTGTGCTGCCCCACAAAGAACAGGAAACGAGTGGGGTGGGGTGGGGTGGTGTGGTGTGATAGCTCTTGGGGTCAGTCCCATCTACCCAGCTCTTCATCCACTGCACGATGGCAGAGTCCACCCCAACACACTCCTGTTCCAAAAATGCCTGATTATGACCATTTAAAAAATGTAAAATCCAAAGAATGATATAATTCTTCAGTCTTCCCCATCCCACTCCAGCAGCTTCACACAGAAAGTTTTCATCGTTTCTCGATTGACTTCCACGTGAGCCAGCTCCTGGAGAACTTAATAAGCTGATCAAGTGATTGTGATATTGGATCAAAGAAAGTTCTAAAGTGTAGTGATGTTCTGTGACTGGGATTGGTTTGTCCACGCAATCGAAATGTATCTGAATGCAATGCTGACGTATAATCACAAATGAATTTAACGTGAATTCTGTATTGGGGATGATGATCCATTACTCTTGCTTCTCTATTGGGGGTGGGGTGGGGGGGCATTTAGGGTTAGTATTTTACATCTTTTGAAAACATTAACTGCCCTTGACATTGTATGTATGCTTGAGACAGGATGGACAACCTGGACAAGTGTTCCAGAATGACAGGGAAAATATATACATTTAAAATACAAAATTAAATTTAAAACGAAAATGATAATGCATTATATTTAAGAACATCTTTGTCCTTCTTGTATAACGTTACAAAGGTTTGCTAACATAGATATCCACATAAACAGACATATAGACAGATAGACAGACACATAGATATGTGTAATATGTCTTTTGTTCGCCAATACATTTAAACACATATAAAAGTTGCTACAAAATGTAGCAAAAAACAAACAAAACTACTGTATTGTTTTATATCTCCAGTGTTTTTTACTTTTGTTTGGGCTCACACTTCTCTTTACATCAATCTTTATGCTAAATTGAACCAATACTTGGGAAAAATGTTTTAGCCACATTAGCTAACATTAAAAGTTAGAATTTTTTCTTCATTCCCCCTGTAATTACTTTTGCTAATACAAAACTTTGTTCTGACAGTGACAAAAAAAGGATTTAACATAATATATAACAGCATATCATAGGTATTTTGTCTCAAATTTTCACTCTGCTGGTGTGGTTAGTAATGTGTGTATGTGTGTCTTTGCATGCTTGATTGCCATAGGGATGGCAGGGTGTGGGAAGGAGCCCAAACGTGGCAAGGCCCGGCTGGTGACTCTGGCTGACACCCAGGGAGACAATACCAAGGCCCATTAGTGCTAATGGGGACACATGTAACAGGATTAGGGGTCTAGATGCTGGTCGTGCATGGGATGGGGGGGTTGGACCACATGGGAAGCCACAGCACTCGCAAAATTCCCTCTTCCCCACCCAACCCCCCGGACCCCTTTGCCCTACCCTGAGAACATCCCACTCAATCACATCCCCCTGACACACTCAGCCACAGCAAGCCATTCAAATGGTTCCACAGTTTCCAGGACCGTACTGGCCATTCCCACAGCCCGATCCGAGAAACGCCCTCCGCTCAGACCCAGGTCACCCTCGCAGTTTTCAGAGCTATTCTTAAGAGTATAGCAAGTGTTCATGGTTTGTATAGCATTTCATTGCTATTTTAGCAAGCATTAAAACTTCAGTTCTTTTTGTTGGGTGAATGTTTCATGAAAACTGGACCAACAGAAAAGATACAAAATTTCTAAGAATTCAATGAAATTATGTTAGCTTACATTAAATGCCAAACTGTAATTTATAAACAATGAATTAAAAAACAAACAAATTATGCTTTTATTAATCGTTTTTTAGGCCATAGTAACCACATTCTGGTCAAAGATAAGTGTAGATACAAGGCGAATGTTTACAGCTGGTTTTCTGGAACATTTTTTTTAATTGGGTGGCTTTAGTTAACAGCAGCACTGCGTTCATATTTTTCCTCCTTTTGCTAATATTTCGAAGATGCAAGACTTTTTCTTATAAGAAGGAATTAAGACTTGGATCGAGTCTCTTTCTGTTGTTGATGCAGATTAACCCCTTAAACTCTAGGCATAACAATACTATTAAGCCTAATGCTCAATATAAACTGCTTTAAACTAATATATAATCGTATAAGATTTTGTACAATTATGAGTGAAGTGTAGGCCTTAATGTGTAAAGGGTTAAGAAAACCAAGAGGAAGTATACAGTAAGACCAGAGCCAGCACAATGTCCATTCCTAGCCAACCACCCCCCCTCCCTCCCCTGGCCAAATTCCTCCACTTTGCCCGAGACACCCAGTCAATTAATAAGACATTGTCTCCTCCCCTCTGCAGCCCCTGCACAAGAGGCCACCCAGAAGCCAGCAAGCCCTCACTAAAGCAGCTCCTATGGTGGGCTGCTGGAATGCTGAGCGCTTTGGGAACGGGAACTGAGGAAGAGAAGAATAGAAAAAGCCCCATCATCGTACGGCAGGGCGGCCGGTACAAAACTTGAGTGCAACAATAGCAAATGTGGCCTTGTGTAGAACTACGCAGTTTCCCACCTCAGTCCTTAATTCTAAAACCCTTCCATAGTGGTACCAGAAAAAAAAAAACTATATTATTTTTCATCAAATACGCTGCCTTTGAAGAGCACAACAAACATGGAAATATTAAGTTTTATGGTTAACAGACAGCTTTTTAATGTTTTCTAAAACACACTGAACAGCAGAAAACCTATCACTGATTTACTTTACGGACTGTTACTCCTAGACTGGCCATAATACTACTATTACCTGTTAGTTTCTAAAATAAAACTGCTGCAGTGCCAAAAGCAAGCACAACCCCATGAATATTCCATTATCAAAAAAGTAATACTTTCCACTTCAAAGTTCAAATGGTCTGGGAGATCAAATGGTATGCTTTAGAATAACTATTTCTCTTCACACACCCTAACAATATGCATACATGTACAAAATCCACTGATTATACAAATATTGTAAGACTAAGCATAAAATTCAAACAATTACAGTATGTGTACTTAAGATTTGTTCACACCAACATGTGTCAGAGCCCCAGAGGCCCTAGAGTATGCAGAATAAAAGAATAAGCAGAGACATGCACTTGTCAATTTTTTATTATGTTTGTTGATTGGTAACATCATTAAATAAGATTTGTTCAGTAAGTTTTCAAAACCTTAAAGCCCTTTATTTTTTTTCATAAACACCTCAAACACATGAACCACAAAACTAGTAAGAAACACCAGCTAACAAGACTAGTGAAGAAATGGAGTGTGTTCTCTCCCATGATCATATGGAACTGTTTTGGACACCCATGCAAAAAAAACAAAAATAAAATAACACTAAAATAAAATAACATTTGCATCAAGTATCTTTGCATACAACATTATTTGACAAAGTCCTCAATCTTAAAACAAAAAAATGAACTATATGAATTGTCATTTTGTGAAAATGTTTTGAGGGGAAACTGTAGGACACATGAAGGATGTTGAGATGCCACTGTGTATTCGTATGGCTTTGCATTTACAAAATATATACAACATTAAGACCCACCATAAATATCTCATTTGAGTTATTCTTTGTATGTATAGATATAATTTTATATGCATCTAACAATTCAATAATTCATTTTAAATGTTACAAGAATATGTCTAGCCCAGCTAGATAACCTAAAGTATGTAATTATATGATAACTTTTAACTGCCTTTTTCCCCTGTGCCGAAACAGCTGATACTGCACAGTGAGTACTGGTAAATGAGCTTGGACACAGAAGAGCCTTCGTGGTCTTCTCTCTTCAAGTAGGTGGAGCTGAAAAGGCCCTCAAAGCAAGCTATCGCCTGAAATCTATGTAAACACTGCCCCTTGGTGGCAGTCTTTGATTGCACAATTGGCTGTAAAACAGCCTCAGATCCCTTTGAATACTTTCCCTTTACATCTACCACCCTAATGGTGTTCCTATGTCTAGCAATGAACAGTGAACTTGGAAAACATCACAACAAAACTTCAGTCCTAGGCTTCATTAAACTGGTAAAAGAGATGATGATGGTAAGTTCACCCTAGCAGTTTAGATATGTCATTTGTATTGTTATGCTAATAATGCATATGTAGTTATTGAAGAACAGAGTGTAAGTGTGTTTGAGTCACTCATTTAGTTATATTGAGGTCACAGTGATGTGAATTTTGCATGCTAGTTATTCATACTGGATATGCTAAGCCACTGTTAAGACACTGAAACACACAGGAGAACAGCAACATGTGGGTGTTAATATTAACCATAATGGTCTGGACAGTTCTGCCAGAGGGAAGCACACAACTTTTATCTGGTTCATTGAAAGTTTTGAAAGGTATGTTTTCACACAACAGAAATTTAAAGCTTGTTTTTTTCATGTAAAAAGCTGAAGATTTGCATCAAGCTTCAGTGCTACAGATCAAAGCTTTGGCAAAAAAAAGGATGAAATAAAATGAAATTCCATGAATGTTTTTCTTTCACATTGAAAGGAGACACTAACCCACCTGGGGCTACAGCGTCCTCCAATACTGGAGAGAACACAGAAGGTTTTTCAAAAGACATGCACAACACAAGCTTCAGAGTTCAGACAATATTACACAGTGTGGGAGTATGGGCAGCTTACATAGCTGGATTCAAATCAAATCACCCAAAGTCCAGACCTTTCCTACTTTTAATAAACAATCCTGATTAAAATCTTGATTTTGTACATTGAAACAATATACGCACATCACCCCAGCACAAATAAATTCTCTAAAATGTTGCTAAGTCATTTTTATAAAAAAAAGGAAGGTACTGTGAGACCATTCCAGCTTAATATCCCATCCATGGCCTTTGGAAGCACAGGATAGGTAAATTTTTTGTTGCTTTATGTAGCTTGCCTAAAACCTTTTTTTTTTTTTTTTTTAAATTCACTGAAGTGAATAATGCATTGTCTTCAGTCTTCCTTTTTTCAATACAGTATGCATTTTATGCATTCCATAACACATAAAGCCTTAACCCCAATAACAATGAAAAAACAGGCATACTACAGTCCTATTCCCTCCAAAAACAGCCTAAACAGGCTGCAGAGTGCAGGACTGAATGCCTGAGAGATATGTTGACACTGTCTCTGCCCACATCATCATGGAGTATCACTCCACCTCCGTGGTTAGATGAAAGAGTGAGCCGGCAAGGCTGACCACTGCCAGTGCCGAAGAGATATGTACTCACACTAGGCCCTCTGCTACAATAGCAGGGAAAAAAGGGCCACACAATTAACCAAGCTCCTGAGAGCATTAAAGTAGGCCAACAATAACTTGTGATGAAGGAGTGCTCAGATCAAAGAGAACAAGCTCTTTTCAAGGGCACACAATTACGCTGTGTTCTCTCTACCTCAGCGAACGGTAACTGGTCACCAACCCTCCTGCTGGAGATCTATTTTCCTGCCGGGGTTTAGCTTCAATCTGCATCCAACATGCTGCCCTCCCTTTGCCTGAAACTAATGCAATCAAGGACTTTAAAAAAATTAATTAGCTGGGGCAGGTGATGCACATTGTGGTTGAAACTACACAACAAGGTAGATCTCCAGGACCAGGGCTAGTGACTACTGCACTAGACAATACATGAAACCCTCACACAGCCAACCCAGTCTAAAGCTCCTTGCAATGAAGAACTCCAAACAGAAGCACTTTAGATGTTAATGAAATGGTAGAAGAGTGGTTTGACCTCTCAGCCTGAAAGAGAAACACAGAGCCTCAACACCAGGTCTAAACAGCTTTAGTGCATCTTCATTAAAACCAGAGTCTCAGCATAAGGGTGGACGACATGGCATAAAAATAATGTCACAATACACAGTTTTACAGTGCATGATACGTAACCAAATACTTGTTGTTTCTGGGATTCTGAAAGCATTAAAATTGACAAAATATGCAAGACAAATATCAGTATATAAACTGTAAAATGATTATGGAAAATTGATTGACTATGGTTGTTCAAAAAATTGTAAAAATAAACTTGTCTTGAAGGAACAGTTGGAAAAAAAATCATTGTTAAAAATAAATAAACTATATTAACATTAGATTATGGTATAATGGACTAACACTGACAATCATGTACTTGTTACTAATAGTGTACCAATTTTAATTTGTATTGAAAAATGTAATTTTAAGGAAGTGTATTAAAATTATAACTTTAATGCCAATATACCACTTAGTCTCTTATAAATGATTTCTTATTTATCTTTAATGGAAACCAAAGACAACAATCAATACTAGGCATCTGGGAGCATTTTATCAAAGTTATCTTGGCAGGGAGATTGAGAGCCTTATGTAACATTTGTAATATGTAATTATGCTCAAATGACTGAACCTTTACGTACATTTATTATAAACTGTAGAGGATGTGATTTTTGGGTTTAATTTTGTTGGAGAATTTATATAATTTATTAGAATTTGAGAGCTGCAAAATAATTTAACACATTAAACACTAAAAACTGAGAACTGATGCTGTAAATATATGCAGTATAACAGCCCAAGTGACCAATAACTGACCTCTCGATTCTCCACCTGCATTCTTTCATACCATAGCTTTCATATTTTCATTCGTTCTTTCATAACAATAGTTACCAGGTTGGACAAGCTTTAAAGGTTAGTGACAAAGCTTCTGTAATGAGTCAGTTTGGGAACCTGAATATCAAATTTGCCACCATGCAAACCTTAGTTTGACTGCATGACAAAAAAATAAGTTGTTCTATTTTGTGAGTTTAATCTTATGCACACATACAAACTAAATGTCACCTGAAATTTACACTTTTTCAGTTTTGAATTACATGATTATACCTTCACCAACCTTGTGACAGCATTAACTGTTCTATAAATAATGATATGCATATACATTGTTTTATTAACATTAGCAACATATCGCTATATCGTCCACCCATGTAATCTCAGCTTCTTTCTAAACCTTCTTCCACAGGAATACAGATATTTTTAAAAAATGTAGCTTTTTTCGCTGCACCTTCGGTCAACACAAACTCCTGAGACCAAATTTTAGGTATTAATAGTTCTTACTGGGCTGGCCTACTTGTGTATCTGGATAGAAGTGGATGAAGCCTTGGTCTATAAAGCACTGAATACTCTCTGCCCTCTGTGTCCTTCCTCCTATCTTCCCATGTAGCTTGTCTCCGTGTCCTTTGCAGCAGAACAAGCTGGGCTGCTAAATGTCCCTGAGGACAAACAGGACCACAGAAACTAATAAAGCCTCTGCTCCCTGAGGAGGGTTGAATGTAGGACACACACACACACACACACACACACACACACACACATGTACACGCACACACATACCCTCCTTTTCTATTAATACAACAAAACAGAAAGAATGGAGTGATAATGATGGAGCTCCATGGGAATGGCACAGAGTGGCAATAGAGTACAGTGGAACAGCCTTACAGAGCAACTCTTGGTGACATAAAGTGAGCTGCATCATGGATGTTCTTATTGCTGTTGCAATGTCAAACGGGCAGGAGCACCAGTGTTGTCTTTGCAAACATTTGTGTGCGCATTTGTAGCAGACTCCATATGAGACGTCCATAGTTAAGCTTGTGCATGTCATGGCTTGGTTCAGTGCAAAAATCAAGGAATGTGTAACTGGTTAAATTTCCTACTGAAGAACACTCTGGCTGGTCTGCCTTAGAAAGCCCTCATGACATGTGATATTTTTGCTCTCTCGTTTCTAATGCATAACGGCCCTAGCTATCAAAAAAGTTAATGCTGAAGGAAGATAAGTGACCTTTTGCATAGCAAGTCAACAACGTTGATGAGATCAGTGCCATTGTTATCAAAGGGAAGCCTTTGTAGAGCTTGCAAGAGTAGAATGTACAGTGCGCTTGCACTGTACCAAGCTTTTAAACAGGAGAATCTTTCAAGATGATGGCATGCTGGTCATCAGATCAACATATAATAGGAAAAAATCAAAGGAGAATTAGGAAGCGAGAAACGGCAAGCTCAGTTCATTTCATCACAGATACTGCTCTTAGCATGAGAGGTAGAGAGAAGTGCTCTGTGAACTGTACAAATCATGTCATATGATGCATACAAGGCTTGATCAGATGGTCAAACCACATGCTGTCTTTTGTTTTGCACACTACTTTGAAGACTATTCCTCTAAATTGATATTATAAAAAAGGTACATGGATGATGTAGCTGGAGATTACATCTCTCACTTCTTTGATGCCATATTTGGCTCACATAACTTTAAAGGTACATTAAATAAGTACATTTTTATGTTAAACTCAGCATTCCCATTACCGTGTTGCTGCTTGATTTGATATGTTACACCATATGGCCAAAAAAATGTGGACAATGCTCATAATTACTAAGTTCAGGTGTTTCAGCCATACTCATTCCTAACAGGGGTATAAAATCCAGCACATAGCCTTGCAATCTCCATGGGTCATACTAAAGAGCTCAGGGCCTTTAAACATGACCATAGAATGCCATCTTTGCCACAAGTTTTGAAATTGAATGAAACTGCCTTGCAAGACCTGCCCCGGTCAACTGTAAGTGCTGTTACTGTAAAATACCTCTGGAACCAACACTGGCACAAGAGCTGTTCATTGAATGAAATGTGTTTTCATAGACAAGCATTTGCACAAGCATTTGCACACCAGCCTAAGATCATTTAGCACAATGTCAAAGCATACCACTTCTATACACTGGAGCAGTGGAAGTGGATAAATGGATAAATCCAGGTTTCATGTTGGATGCCAGAAAAATGCAGTGCCAACAGAAATGTTTGGTGGAGGAAGTATAATGGTCTGGAGCTGTTTTTTAGGGTTTGGCCTAGGCCACTTAGTTCTGTGATATGAATGCTATAGCATAGAAAAATATTTTAGATAACTATATGTTTGCAACTTCAAAACAATAATTTGAGGAAAAGGCATTCTTGTTCGAACATGACTATGCCCAGGTGCACCAGGTGAAGTCCAAGACATGATCTGATGAGTTTGGTGTGGAGGAACTTCAGTGACCTGGACAGAGCTCTGGCCTAAAACAAACTGAAGACCTTTAGGATGATTTGAAACATCAATTGTGACCCTTATTTAACATCAGTACCAACATCAATTGTACTTTTGAGTAAACGGACACAAATTCCTAGACACACTCCAGAATCTTGTGGAAAGCCTTTTCAGAAGATTAAAGCTTGTTCTAGCCTATTAAAGGGGGCTATAATTTCCATGGGTTTGGAATGGAATGTCCAACAAGGCTATAGAGGTGTGACAGTCAGCTGTCCACCTATTTTTGGCCATATAGTGTATATCCAACAAACATAGAAAAAGAAAAAAATCCTCAGTCTGCAGATCGATATTAGTCTGTAAACAGGCACAACATGTTCTTTTCTGACATCTGAAGGGTATTATCAATCTTACTAAAACTGACATCAAATTAGGGATGTCCCGATTCTATAAAAAATTTGTCATTATAACTGATCCTGTCATATTTTAAAGAACTATGTAACGACAATGCAAGCCTGATCCAGTTCTGATACTTTCTCTTTTTTTGCGCTGTACTTATGCTACTATCAAAAAGATGTGCATAATACAAAACTGGCAGAAGTAAAACCATTTTTCCTGAAATTAACTGTGATCTAAATGTGTGCAGTTTTTAAATATAATACTTAAGCTACCCACACATTGTCTCAACCCTGGCAACTAAACTGTGAGTGACATTTATGCCTCAAATCTACTTACTTTCACAAGTAATCCAGAAAAAAAGAATTGAGTGTATACCATTACATATATATTAAACATGTTTTTTAAGTTAAAGTGACTGGTAGCCAAATCATCAGGTAGGTTAATCATATTAATTAAAATCAATGTTTCAATATTAAACATGCTAATAAAATGGGCATTAAAAATAGGATTTACTGGGAGCATTGATTGACAGCTCAGTGCATCTTGCCAAATGTATGTAAACATATTATCCACTAAAAAGATAAAATCAGATCCGGGACATCCTGATATCATCAAATAAAAAGTTTACTTATTGTACCTTTAATGCAGGGTGTCAAACACCTTAATTATTCTGGCAGCGAGTGGAGCCTAAAACCTCACCAGTCAGTTACAAATTTAGTTTTATCGCAGCCCCCCCAAGCTACATGACTAGCTAAAGACAATCTAAAGCTGGAGCCAGGAGGAAGTACATGCTGAAATGTCTGATTGCATCTTCACAACACTATTTTGTCCTTGTCTAGCACTGTGTGCTGCCATTTAGTGGCGGTCCTTAGATGTGTTTTCTTTCTGCGTTTTAAAAACTAGTTTCATGTACAAAATATAACCCTAGTTACCCAAAAATAACCCCCTCTGCATTAACTGCCTAAAGGGCAAATTACAAATTCCAAACAGGCTGCTATCTGGTCTTTCTTGTCAAAAGTAGAAAAAAAAAGATTTGTCTGAATTCATTCAAACAAATCACTGCTACTTCACTGTGAAACTCTGCTTGGACGAGGCCTTTAAATGAACAGGCCTGACTCAAATCAAGCAAAAGCTACAGTATCATGTAAATCTGACCTGCACGGTGGTCAGGGAGAACAAACTTCACAAATCAATTCACAAGGACATCCTCTGACATGGAGGGTCTTATTAAACAAATATAAGAACAATAACTTACCATATAAACAATAAAGCTTATCATATAAATTTCTTTGTATATGTTCTATTTTCTTTTAGAATAAATACGCTTTTTTCATTTGTTTCTTTTTTTTGTTTTCTTTTTGCATGGCCTGAAGTGGCAGCACAAGGAACTGGACCCTTCATTACAGTTTGTGGGTGGTCTTATACTTCTCAGACTGAAACCCAGTGTGTGAGATACAGCAGATGCCAGAAGCCTGGTCATTTTGGGTCAGAAGCGTGGGACCTAGTCCTGGTCCAAGCCATTGATCAAAGCCTTTCTCATAGTCTCCCACGCTGCTGGGCCCTGCTATGCTTGTGTATTGCTAGCAAAGGGCTCAACAATGGGTGGGGCTTTGGCTGGGACTGTCCCCACATGCTCAATACAGAGGAGTGCACTAGGAACATGTGTAACAGAAGGGAGGCCCAAGAGACAGAGACAGGGTGTGGTGGGTGTATTTTTTTCTTTTTTATATCTCACTCAGAAAAGGTGAAAGCAGACTGGGGATGGCTCTGGGACGGCTCGTCGTCATCAGGCCCCAGTGCGAGGGGAGTCCTGATGGATGGCTGAGACACAGTGGCCATCTGTCCTCCCGGTGGGGTCTTCTCCTGAGACTGTGAGGAAGATGTGGACGAATGTGTGCTCTCGCTGGAGCTGCTGCGTGTCTCCGTGCTGGTGCTGGTCTTCTTCATCTTCCTGCGCTTGGCCAAGGGAGCCTTATCCACCGTCTGCAGCCGGAAGCCCTCCCGCTTACATTTGTTGAAGGCCTGGGGAGGACACAACATTGCTCTCTCACAACAGTCTGAATGTATAAGAATTGCTGTGCTGCATAATGACATTCTAGGCTGGACAATGACACTTTAAGCTGTAGAAGTCTATGGTTATTGCTGCCATTTTGCTATGCTATTTAAATATTAAAGTTATATGATTACTTGTGTAAAAAACTACATTTACATTCAAATTATGCATATAAATCTCGCATTGACAGGTTCAAGTGCACCTTTTTTACTCAAAACATGATTAAGGTTGAATTTATTTTCATAAATTATAATGAAATGTGTTCTCATCTACTAACAAACACACTGTATTGATTAAAAATCTTAAATTTGACCATTTCCTTGTGTTAGTATACTATGTGTGAGAAATAACAGAAAATTACAACATGCCTTTGTTAACTGTGGTGATATTTCTGGCTTGTATGCAGTATGGGTGTTCCGATACACCAGTGTTGGCATGGAAATGGACTCTCTGGTGAACACAAGGCGGAGAGAACCACACTATGCAAGTTGCTGTCTATCATGGACAATGAGCACCACCCACTACACTTCACCATAATCAAACAGAGGAGCTGGTTTAGTGCCGGTTGATCTCACAGATCTGCAGTACGAACAGATACGGAAGATCTTTTGTCCCCAGGGCCATTAGACTCTTTATCTCTTCCCATCAGAAGCAGGGTGGGAAGGAACTCAAGGCCTGTTTTACATCTTATTTTATCACTTTAGGCAAGAACACCTTGGTCACTGTTGCTACTGGATCAAATTATGTGTCACTTTAGTATTATTTGCACAATTCCTTTTGTGAATTTGTAAAGTTGCTTTTTCATAGACTGCACCTATGTAATGTTTATTGTACAGTAAAATTGTGTAGCTTGTATAGTCTATAGTCTGTATAGTATTTGCATAGGTATTTGTAGTTGGGGTGTTGTTTTTTGTATGCATATTGTGGATACTGATACAAAAGATTTCCCTCTGGATTAATAAAGTATCTAACTATCTATTGAGAATAACCATGATATTGATATTAATGTTGATATTGCATTATTAATACACATGCATAAATACAGTGAATACATATGCTGCCATCTGTGCCAGTAACTAAGTGGTTCACTCTCCAAAAGTGGGTGGCGGTATTTTTCCTTATTGCTGGCACCCCGCCCCTCTCCCCACCCCCAAGATAACAGCATATCGGCTGTAATCCTGATACTCCATTTACTTTATTTACTACTTCAAGTGTTTGAACATGTTAGAACGTTCACTGTTTAGCATTCCAAATCACACACATGGGTGGAGCTACGCTACAGTGAGAAGTGGCCGTTGCAAACAACCCTAAAAATTACTGAGTATATGCTCGAAAAAGAGTTCAGTCAGGTTCATCAAAAAGTTTACACCACATGTTTTCTTCTCTACTTTACCCCTCCCTCCCTGCCCATATTTCGCCTTCTTTCTGTTGCTCCCTCTCACATTGAAGGTGGCTTTGACGCAGGTGTGTACAGAGGCAGTGGACAAGCCCAGGATGTCGGGGGTCATGAGGGGATTGGAAGAGAGCTGACTGTCGTCCTGCAGCCAGGCATTATAGCGCAGTTCACACATCTTTATCCGCTTGTTTGGATCCACAGTCAGAAGCTCTGTTCACACACCAAAACAACAGCACAGACACACATATTCAGACATTTAATTCATACGGCATCTCAACTTTCACCTCATGTCCCTGAAATACTGCATCGCTGCATTTTACAGAGGTAGCTGATGTTGAGGGAAGCCCCTTAGTTGCTCTACAGCTCAGGTGCGCATGAAGGTGGTGATTTAACTTTATTTATTTCACAATTTTCTCATTTACAATATTCAAAAAAACATATAAGATCAGCTTTGGTCAAAATAAAACTCTCTGAATTGAATTGATGTAACTAGGTCTTACCCTGAATGAGCTCCTTGGCCTGTTGGGACACGTTCCTCCAGGCTTCTCCCTGGAAAGAAAAGTCTCCCTGTTTGATCTTCTTCATGATCTCCTCGGCACTGGTGTGGGTTAGACTCTTCTCCTGACATTGAAAGGGGACCTGTCCGGACAGCATGGTGTACTGCAACACAGCATGCAGCAGAGCAATACAACTACATTAGTTTAAAGGGCCAATATAGTTAAAACTTGCTTTTTTTGTCAACAAATGGTTTGATGTAGTACGTAAACACTGTTTCAGAACGTGCAATCACTGCCCAATTCATAAGGGCTGTATACTGAAATTAAGCCAAACCAGACTATTGTGAATTCACTATATTCCTTCTTAGACTAAAACACTAGCTTTGCCTATTCATGCTGAGCATTGTTTTAGCATGGACTGCTACTTGAATGAGGCTGCCAGCCAATCAGAACAAAGCTCATTTACATACATCCTTCCTAAAGAGACAGTTACAAAACAATCTTCTTAGGGATAAACAGACGTTGACAATTCATGCAATAATGAATTATCATGGTTTTGGAACATAAAAGCATAAACATAGTAAGTGAAGCTCCAAAATGGATATCAAACATTCAGATACTGCTGTTATTGTTTACAATCAATAAGCAGAAAAAGTTTGTCACTGTAATCATAATGCAAAAAAGAAATAGGTGACTGGGCAGTGGTGGCCTAGTGGTTAGGACATTGCGCTGGGGACCTGAAGGTGGCAGATTCAAGTCCCAGCTCAGGCACTACTGAGGTACCCTTGAGCAAGGTACCGTCCCACTACACTGCTCCACGTCTTGGAAGTCGCTTTGGATAAAAGCGTCAACCAAATGAATAAATGTAAATGTGAAATATCATTACTTTTTGCAATATTTATAAATATGATTTCCTTGCTGGCTTCCTTCTTTTTATACTTTGGCTTGGAGAAAATCAGCTACATAACAAGCACTCTTTCTCTCTCTCTCTCTCTCTCTCTCTCTCTCTCTCTCTCTCTCTCGCACACACACACACACGCGCACACACACACACGCGCACACACACACACGCGCACACACGCGCGCGCACACACACACGCGTGCACACACACGCGCGCGCACACACACACACACAGAGCTGCAGGGCCTCTCTCGATCTGTCTGAGAAAATTGCATCAATGTTGCCCACTGCACTACCCTACTCAACCCCCAGGGGGCTACAGGAAGAGTTAACTCTTCTACAGACATGCACAAACACAGACAAAAGAGAGAGAGAGAGCAACTGTAAGCGAGAACTCTCCCCTGGGCTTTTTCTTTTAGTATCTCAGTGAAAGGCAGATAAAATGGACTAATATTTCAACAGGCAAGCAGCCACTCTATTTCCCATCAAAACTGCTGTCAGTATCTGAGCCTCTCTCCTAATCTCCAAGTGGCAGAGTCAGCTTTAACAGCACATGAAAAACAGCCACAGGATACAGTACTCAGAGACTTCTCACACATAAAATCTACACAGCATTGCTATTCTTGGCATTAAAATATAAAGAGTTCTCAGTTACTCCATATTACTCCTTATTTCCATCTCCTGGACAGGGTAAATGTGCATATGACTAAAGATGTAATATGAAACACAGAGATACAATATTATTACATTTTCAGAATAATCGTGTAATAGTGTTTTTAACTGCTACATATATTGTTACAAAATAATAATGTACAAGAATTTGTACAATCAATAAAACTAATTTGTATATTTTCAATGATTAAATGATTTTAAATTATAACATTTTAAAATTATAAAAATGTTATATTTTAAATTATTAAAGGAGCCAACATTTTTTTGTATTTTAATCAGTCTACGTATGATGTTTGTGGTTTTATATACCAAAAATAATAGCCATAAATAATTTTCATTTGAGGCTTTTCCAACATCTCTTTATTCAATACAATTGATATATGCAAAAGACATCTGTTCTGACTGGCTTCCCTGTGGCTAACTGTGGATAATTTAAAAACCAGTCCAAACCAAAATAATCCTCATAACTTTAATGTGAATGGGCAGTGCCAAACTGCTGTGCCCAAACAGGTGGATATACTGATCCGCCACAACGTTATACCCACTGATTGGTAAAACAAATAACATTGATTACATTGGCATCTACCAAGAGGTAGGATATATTGGGCAGCAAGTGAACATCCAGTTTTTGAAGTTGATGTGCTGGAAGCAGAAAAAATGGGAGCGCGTAAGGAACTGATCAACTTTACAAGGGCCTTATTGTGATGGCAAGATGACTGGGTCAAAGCATCTCCAAAATGGCAGGTTTTGCGCGGTTCTTTGGTTGATCTCAGTATGCAGTGGTTATCTCCAGAAAGTGGTCCAAAGAAGGACCGGTGAACTAGCAACAGGGTCATGGGTGCCCAAGACTCACTGATGTGAATGGGCAGTGAAGGCGAATCCATCTTATCAGATCCCACAGAAGAGCTACTGTAGTACAAAACGTTTGGGGACCTACACAATATACAGCAAGGGGTTTTAATGTAATGGCTTTTGTGGGCAGTGGTGGCTTAGTGGTTAGGAAATTGCCCTTGGGACCTGAAGGTTGCCGGTTCAAGTCCTGGGCAAGGTACCATCCCACTAAACTGCTCCCTGGGCACTGTTAATAGCTGCCCACTGCTCCATGTGTGCACGTGTGATGGGTTAAATGCAGAGGTCTCATTATGATGTGGTGCTTGAGTGTGTTCACAATGGCAAATAGTCACTTCACTTTAAAAGGGGCATGTAAATACCAAAAATGGTAAATTCAAAAGGAGCTGTAATTTTCCATGTTTATTTTGCAGTATAATTTTCATATACTGACCATGGGGAATTTTAACCATGTTTCTGCACTACATTGAACTATTTATTTTTAAAAAGTGAGAGAAACAAGATTTTGCATGACATGACTTCTAAAAAAATAAATAAATAAAAAGTCTATTCTCAAAGCCAATTCAATGTTCTCAAGGTTTCGTCCTCTGGGTCTGAGGGAGTTATTCCTTGCCCTACTCACTGGGGCCCAGGACCCAATTTTAGCAAAATTCTTCTGTGACAATGCTGAATTGTGAATGTGCAATGCAAGTAATTTTAGTCTTTTAGTAATTTGACCTTCTTCCTTGTTTCATAAGCAGCTGCTGTCTCACTCACATGGTGAGAAAATCTTTGTAAACAGTATTAAAAAAGACAATAATTTGTGTGTATGAAAACAAGCAGCTGTAGCTGGAGTCTGAATTAAAGATCAAACGACGATGAATGTCGGACCATTTAAAATACCTGTGCTGTTTTAAAATGACCATTATACAATCCATCTCTGTACAATCCCTTTCAACAACTAGTCACAAGGCCATAATGCAAATGCATCAATGCCCAAACTCTCTAGCACGCTCTTACCAGTATGACCCCAAGGCTCCAGAGATCACAGGACTCATCGTAGCCATCGTATTTAAGGATCTCGGGAGCAGCATACTGTAAGGTGAAGCAGGGCGTCTTCAGAAGCTGATTGTCAGGGGGTTTAAGACGAGCAAAGCCAAAGTCTATAATTTTGATCTCAGAGTTCTCACTCTCGTCGGTGAACAGCAGGTTCTGCAGTGACACCAGGAGTTGATTAGTGTTAAGAAGAATTAAATCTAAGCAGAGTTACATAAAGAAATATTTCAGACAAAACAATGACAAAACTGTAGGTCAGCTGGTAGTGTGTTAAACTCTATACATGTGATATAAAAAGATAAATCATTAAATCAGTTCACATATATGTTTAATGTGTACTATATAATTAGTTACACAAGTCTCTAGAAATTGATATTTTTAATACAATGTTTTACTATGTTCTTTGTGAGGCTTTATAAGTGAAATTATGGGAGTTTTACAGGTATTGGGATGTACATATCCACATTTTTACATGAATAGTAAATATCTAGAAAACTAGGTATAACCTATAGAACTACATGCACTATGTAGGTGTACATTATCAGTAATCACACAAAACACTTTACCAAGAGATGTCACAAAGTCATCTACATTTTTGAAAAGGATGGAACATTGCAATAAAAACAAGAATCTATGATGTGTTAATTTTTTTTTAACCTTTATTGAACTGACAATCAAAAAAAATTCCAGTGTTTTCATGGCCACCTCATTTGTATTTTGTAAATAGTACAAATTTAGTACGGCACCTAAAACACACTCACTTAGCTTTCCTTTTAATTACACTTTTTTAATTAGAATACTAATTGCTGCAGTTTTGCAAAGGGCCTATTCTGGATTAATACATTAACCTCAACTGCTTTTACAAAGACATGATGCTGTAGCACATGAAGAATAAGGTCTAGCATTGTCTTCCTGAAATAACCATGTACTTCCCAGGAAAGGCATCATCTTGATAGCAACAGAAGTCAATGCAAATATACCCTCACACATATGCAAGGCACCAATGTCATGGGCACTGATGCATCCATGAAGGATGCTGGCTTTTGTACATTTCGCTGATAACAATCTGAATGGTCTATTTTGTCTTTGGAATAGTGAACCTGAAACTTTTTTTTTTTTTTTTTTAAACAAGCTTCTGAAGCACATATTTCCACAAGTTTTTTGATCCATCTGAGATAAGCTCAGGCCCACAAAAACTTGGTGGTGTTTCTCCATAGAACTGATGTATAGCTTTTTCCTTGCATTATACAGTGTTAAGGTAGCAGTGGATTAACAGTGGTTTCCCTAAGGACTCCCAAGTACAAGGTTCACTATTTACCACAGTAGCATGACACTTTTTCAAGCAGTGACTTCTGAGGGTCTGAAAGTAGTGCACATCCAAAGGTGTTTTCCAGCCTTGCCCTTCATACAGTGGAGGAAATAATTATTTGACCCCTTGCTGATTTTGTAAGTTTGTCCAATGACAAAGAAATCAGAACAATATCATTTTAATGGTAGGATTATTTTAATAGTGACAGATAGCACATTAAAAGAAAAGTAACTTTAAATAAAAGATAGAAACTGATTTGCATTTCATTGAGTGAAATAAGCATTTAAACCTCTACCAACCATAAAGAGATCTGGTTACACAGAGTGTTTAGACACTCCTACTCAATTAGTCACCCTCATTAAAGACACCTGTCTTAACTAGTCACCTGTATAAAAGACAC
>JBBPDA010000001.1:48388106-48408837 GCA_037974385.1 Arnoldichthys spilopterus
CTTTTCATTTCTTTGTCATTGGACAAACTTACAAAATCAGCAAGGGGTCAAATAATTATTTCCTCCACTGTGTATATTTCTCCAAATTTCCTGAATCTTTTCTCAGTATTATACACACTTGATGATAACAGACATACATTCTTTGCAATCAAAAAATGTATTTGTGTTGAGAAATATTCCTTTTGAACCAACTGACAGCTTGCTCATGAAGTTGGGCACAAAGTGGTGAGCCACTGTTGATTTTTGCACGCAATGACTGAGTGATTGGTAAACGCTCCTTTTAAATTCGTCACCTGTTACCAGTTCACCTGTTTATTGTAAAAGTTTCAAAAATGGCAAAACTCTAATAATTTTAAATCTTTTCACTCTTGTTTTGCCTCAGAGCCAACTTTTTTTATTTAGTGTTTTGCAGGCATGAAATTCAAAATGTGTTTATATTTGTAAAAAAAAACAAATCAAGGTGGCCAGCCAAAACATTAATGTTATATATTTGTACTTCTGTCAGTTAAATAAAAGTTCAAGACACAATATGACATTTTACAAATTGTCAAAAACGGGGGATTGTATATTCAACTCCAAAAAAGAAGCCCAGTTGTCAAACAGGTTCTCCAGGCCTCAGAAGGTGAGGCATATGTGAAAGTGGTGCTCAGTGTAAAGACAAAAGTCTTGAAAAATTCAAATTTACACAATTTTTTCTTATTCTACCTGTTTGACCATCTTTGAGATGGTGGATGACTGAGGACATATGGTTAACCGAATTATTTAAAACAGACAAGAACACATACCTAAAAGTAGTAGTAGCCAACTTGAAGTCTGACAACAATGATTTAGACATGCAGTTTGTGCAACACTAAAATGAATATGAGCTTGATAAATCCAGTGTAAAAGTACATAATTTCAGCTACATTTGTGTAAAACTTATAATTTTTTTGTAGCAACTCATTTTCAATGCAGTGGCACTGGATTATGAAGGGTTTGTACCTCGGGCTTTAGGTCTCTGTGCACCACACCCACATCGTGCATGTGGCTCACAGCGGACACCAGTCTGCGCATGATCCGACTCGCCTCCGTCTCACTAAAGTGCTGCTTCCTCCGGATACGCTCCAGCAACTCACCACCTCGGAGCAGCTCCAGAACTAGATATGTATGCAGCTGCACACATGTACGTACACACCATCAGATACACAGCATGAGAAACAAATACAAGTAAAAGAGCAGGTAACTTCTTCAGAATTGTTTTTTTGCTGATGCTGCAGTAAAAGGGCAATAAGGGGCACACATACACACAGCACAGACACACATGCTGTTGTGTGATTTGTAGTGTGTGTATGACTGAGTCAGATTTCTGACATGGATGAATGAACACAATATAATATACCACACACTCAAAACTCCGAACTTTAATTAATATAGCATTGGTATTTGCAGTGTTTTTATGGTTGGGTACTCTTATAAAAAAAGAGTGCCAACATGGCATCCTTAATACATCCATTACCAATTATTCAAGTTCAGGTTTCTTCAAGTTTTGTTTGTAGAGGTCAGCAGTTAAAAGAGATATCCTTGGTTTTGACAACAATCAGTGCATGCAGAACATGAAAAACTTGGCTGGCTTGTATGTCAGTCAAATGGCCCTTTTATGCATTTCTTGGACACATTAAGTAGTAAAACCCACCACATTCACAGGCAGCAGGAAAGAAAAACTAGTGATACTGTCACAGCATGAAATCAGCTGTATCCTGTATGAAAAGTGTGATTGAAGTACATACACTGGAATGTTTTTTTTGGCCTTAAACAAAGTGAATCTATCTGCAAACTTAAATACATATTTTAATAGCTATGATTATTTAACATGTACCTGGTTGTTGATCACCCAGGTCTATCCCTAATTAATTTAACAAATTAATTAGTAAGGATCTGTATGTTAAGCCACATGTTGCTTAGTTTTATTGTAGGTTTTCAATATTGAAATGTTGAATTTTTCATTTTATATAAATTCAGGGCAGTAATAACAATAATGTAAATTATTTTCTTAGTTTTTTTTTATAGGCCTTTATGAAGCAGTCAAGATTTGTCCTTATCGTAAAACTCTGAATACATGAACAAATTGGTAAAAATCTAATATAATTTTTGGATTCTCTTAAAACTCCATAACATTTCCTTGTTACATGTCTAGTGCAACAGAATCACCTGCAACGAGCATGTCTTTAGCTAACTTTTGGTGAGGAAGAGAAAAGGTCAACCAAAGACTTGATGAAATCCACCGTAGTTCTATGACCATAAATGACTTAAACCAGGTTGACTTAAGCTCAGTAAAAGTGCCATTACAAGACAGGGACTCAAAATGCACTCAACCAAATAACTGACCAGAACACTAAAGGATTAAAGATTAGTATAGTACAATAAATATAAATATCTGAATAAGTCAGATATTTAAGGGGTTAAGAAACTCAGCAGGGGAAAGCTACCACTGCCGGGAGGTTTTGGAATGTAGGGCAATACTGAAGAGAGAGGATTTAAATGCATTCACTGTGATCTACTTCCCCTGATTGAATGAGGCTGTAGCACACCTACAGCGGGTCCACAGCCTTATTCTGCCACTTGCGCACACACACATGTATAGACAATGTCCTACCTGGTCATGGTAGATCTCATGAAGCTTAACTATATTAGGGTGCCCATCGCAGAGTTTGAGTGCAGCTATCTCTTTCTGTGTTTGTGCCTCCATTCTAAGAAAGAGAGAACATACCAGTTATTTTCCAAAACTGCATTGGTTATATTACTGCATTTAAATGGAGACTGTCAGAGAAGCGTATGCTAATGCACTCTAATACTACAGAGATCTTCCCCATAGCTACAGAAATTCATTTTCACATTGTATTGCATGGCATTAAATGACACTTTTATACATTTTACATCCTAGTGCTAGTGCACTTGAACATAGAGAATGCAAAGTAATAATTGTATTAAAAATTTTTAAAAATGTATTATTTTCCACATGGTTAAATGCATCCAGCTCCAATTAAAAAAAAAAAAAACTAGCTCAATCACATACTGATGTGAACAACAAAACTACAAAAACCTTTTCAACAAATATATTTTTCAACAAAATTATGTCAAAATTGCTGCCACCCCTACATTTAGAACTCTGCATAAACCTCTGTTTGCCTACCCCACAGCAGTGAGTCTTCTCCTATAATGTTTAATGACATCATCAAGACCAGAATCTGTCTAGATTCTCTGGGATCCTATGTTTCATCTTTTGAGTGCTTCAGCTCAGCCCACAGGTTTTCAAAAGCCGATTTTGGGTCACTTAACCATGCTTGTGTGGATTTGCATCCTGCTGGAAGATCCAAGCAAACTGCTTTATGGCAGAGGGAGCCAGATTTTCATTTACAATCTTCTGGTGTGTGGTTTCGTTAACAAAATACTCTATTTCTCCTCTGACAACAGAACTTAGTTCCACTCATCTAGTTCCAGTAGTGTCTCCTAAACACTGTGCTTACACATTTGTGGCTACATAAGAAAGACATAGTTCTAAAATAACTTACTCTTGATGCCACCTCCAAGTAACTACTACTATTTATTGCAAATATCTATTTATGATCTTCTCAGGTATTTTTCTTCATTGTGTGTAAAATAAACCAGCACCCTCTTCCAATAAGGTGTGCAACAGCTCCAGCTGTTTAAAACCTTTTCATTATATATTAACAGTGGATACAGGCTTGCGCATCTATTTTTAAAGCCATTGCCTAATTTATGAAGGTCAACATACCTGTATCTAATTTCATTTTTGTATTCTTTGATGACGTATATTTTATTCATGTAGAAACGGTGGAAACATTTTATACAAATCAAATCAATGATTGACTTCTTCAGTGTAACAAATGCAACAAACCACACTGAATCCCAGCTTGCTTACTGTTCAACTGTGCATGTGTTGCATCGGGAGTACCTTTTACTAACAATCTTTACGGCATATTTCTGTCCGCTCTTCTTGTGTTTGCACTGCCTGCAGATAGAGAAGCTGCCTTCTCCCAGTGCGGTCTCCTTCAAATCCATTTCATAGTTTATATAGAATGGGGAGTCCTGCAGAAGACGCACCACAAAACAGAGACGTTTTCATAAATAACACATTCCGTTATTCTATAGCAGTAGGATATAATAATGTCCTCCTAATGTACTCTGTTACCTTCATCATTGCACAGCGTGCTACAGCAGCAGATCCAGGCCTGTCTGCTCCACCACACAACTGAACTGGGTCATCCATCACTACATTCCTCTTGAACAGGATGGAAGGAGCTATGAAAGAGTAGCCCTGTGCCAGCCAGCACAAATACATGCGTACAAAGCCAGAAGTGAATGAACATCTTAAGCAGACTGTAAAGCATTTCCAAAATAATTGCAATAGTACATGTAGAAGGCCTATTTTAAAGCAGGCTTAAACCTATAGGTCATTCAAAGTCTTTCAAGATCGGTCTAAAAGAGCCCATGCCATGAAAATCTATCAGCCACAACATTAAAACCACTTACAGGTGAAATGAGTAACCCTTATTATCTCATGATCGTGGGTGGGATGTATTAGGCAGCAAGTGAACAGTCAGTTCTTGAAGTTTATGTGTTTTGGAAAAATGGGCAGGTGTAATGACCTACATGACTATGACAAGAATCATACTGTGATAGCTAGACAACTGGGTCAGAGCATCTCCAGAACAGCAGGTCTTGCAGGATGTTCCTAGTATGCAGTGGTAAGTACCTAACAAATGTAGTCCAAGCAAGGACAACCAGTGAACCATTGCCAGAGTCCTGGATGCCTAAGGTTTGCTAATGGACGTGGCGAGCAATGGCTAGCCCTTCCGGTCTGATCCCACAGAAAAGCTACTGCAGCACAAAAAGTGAATGCTGGCTATAATAGAAAGGTGTCCGAACACAATGCACTAGTGTCAGAGCTGTTCTGGCTGCATGAGGGGGACCTGCACAATATTAAGCAGGTTTTAATGATGTAATTTTTAATGAGATTGGTGTGCATCTGCCTATTCAGCCTACAGAATTTTACACATTCACCATAATGTTATTAAGGATGAGAACATTTACAAATATCAGTTATAAAGGCGTTTTATCATCATTTTTCGTCATTATGACACACAAAACCACATAAATGTCATAAGTGCTGTAGAATGAAACAAAATTAAGAACAGGTATCCACTTTAAACATCAGTGCTCTTTTAAAAAAAACGTATTTACTTGGATTATGATCAACAGACTTAACTGAATCCTGAAATCCGGCTAATGGCATGTTTCACTGGCTACATTTCAAATTCAATCCAGACGTCAAATAAGCAGAACTATTGAGAAACCCCTGGGATCTCTTTCTTTACTCTTACTCCATGCTGCGTGCTCAAGTCACAAAGTCACATTTGTTGTCCATCTGTGATAATTGCATCATCTGTGGCATTTAGCCTTGCTGTCGCTGCATAAAAGCCTTAGACAGCAGTAGCCCCCTCTCACACTCAGCCTGCAGCTGTGGGTGCCACATCGGGCGGAGGAGTGGATGGATGGACGGAAGGATGGAGGGATGAATGGGTGAAATGCTCTTAACTGCCAAGCCGCGCTGTTTGATTGCCCTGCTTTTCAAATCACATCACGGTCCTCTAATGCAACTTAATTTGGTTTTGTGAAGAGTTTTGGGGGGCGGGGTGGTTGGGGGGGGGGGTGCGACACACATGAGTTGAAAGTTATCACTGCAGACGCAATCGCCGCAACGCCTGCAAATTACGAAGGATCAAAATTCCACAGTACATGAAAGGGGAGCGTTTAGAAAAAAAAGTCAAGCTGAAGTTGGTAATCAGAGGTTGAAGGAGTAATCGAGGCAGGCATGGTTATTCTAGCAGACGCCAACCTTTCATTGCTTGACAGTGTCGTTAATGGAGCTATTGATCCTGCGGAGTGGAGGATCCAGAAGGCAATCATAGATGCGATCCCATTCAATGCCACCGACATCAGCTGGCATCATGTTATAGGCAACATTATGGTTCAAGTCGCATCAAAAATAGTCATTCACATCTGATACTCAAATCTATCTCCACATCAGCATAATTACATGTCTCTAAACAGCCCTCCTGCTCATTTCAATACCAACACAGACAGACAGGCTTACATTATTTACATGATCATTATAGAACGTCAAATACTGCTCTTTACTTCCCTCCGAAGGCAAATAGAGGGTCAACTCCAGAATCACACAGACTAACCTTATTAAATATCCCATCTTGTGCAAAAATCTGTCCAAATCATAATCTATAAACATGTTCTTCATTTTAAATCACAACCTCGCTACAGTATAAAAGCACAGACATTTAAATTCTAATGAAATCAAGTTTACTTTCATATGTTCCCATGCTTCACTGACCCTCACCTGGAATATGCGGTCACAGTTCTGAGGCAGTGCAGCAGGGGAGTAAGTGGGGTCCATCTCTGTAAACTCCTCTGCAAAATTACTCACATCCAGCTCATCTCGGATCACAGGTTTAAAGGGAGCAGAGACCTTCTTGGCAGCCAAATCCTCCCAGTTAATTTTCTGAAATACACAAAAAAAATTGTTCAGTTTCTCTGTGCTATAAGGACAAATAGCATGTTAAAAATGTGTTGTGCTGAGTCAAGAATAAATTTTCTTCTTCATCTTGCCTGATAAAATGGATGGCTTTTCACATTTTGAGCCCCCGAGGGCCCGGATCCCAGCCTTTTCTTTGGGTCCTTAATAAGAAGTCGCTGAATGATGTTTTTGGCCAGTGTCCCCATGTCCTTGGGATACGGGGGATCCTTCTTCAAGATTCTCCTGTGAGGTAAGAGGAAGTGAGAAATCATAAGGAAAAACAGCACTATCTGTCTGGGTAGGCTACTTTTGGTTTTCATTGTTGTTTATAAATTTATTGGTCAATAATTTATACAAGTTAATCTAGACAGAATGCACACAAGAAACAAATAAACTAGTAATGGAGTAACAAATATCAGAAATGAAGATTTAAGAAAGAGTGAAACAGGTATTTTTTATACTGTTACTGGCAAGTTTTTGTGTGTTTGGTTTTTATGTATAGCATATGTAAGCTCTGCCTAAGCTATGGTAAGTTTCTGCCTTCAATTACCCACATAAAATTCAGTGTGTAAAAATCTATGCATTTATTTACTTAGCTATGTCAGAGTGGGAGTTTTCATCTCCGTCCACAGTGAAAGGAGAGCCGCCAGTCATGAGCTCGTACATCAGGACGCCCAAACTCCACCAGTCCACTGCCTGCAACAGAAAAGTCACATGCTCAAACCATGATAAAGGCAGTTTACAAGCAAACACATTTAAAAAGGTTCACATTTAATGTTCAATACATAAATTTAATTTTCAGAAGTTGCTGCTACTACCAGTAATAAAAGAACAGTGTAAAGGCAATTTTCACTTATTGATATGACCAAATTCTGCTGAAAGTCGACTGAACTTTCAACTAATAACACATTCAGGCTTGTTAAAAAGAGGGATTTTATCATTTAAATTTGACAGTTATTACGGTGTGATTTTTAGATTTTCCCCATATTATTATAACACACAAATTGTCAGAAATGCACAATCAGATCTTTAGATTCATAAATTAAATGAAAAGTAAATGTTGAATACTGCAAGTGAATACACAAAGCTAAGAGATACATTCAAATGTATTAATGGAGAATTGTAATGGCTAGAATATGTGCAATGGATATAGCAAAAGAAGAGAATGTGCACCTTGTCATGTCCGGATTCTCCTCCTTCTACAATCTCAGGGGCCATATATTCTATTGTGCCACAGATAGAGTAAGCCCTCTCTACCTATGAGGCAAACACAGGGGAGCGTTTAGTGGAGGAACCACCAGCTGAAGGTACAGGTTTCTCAGTTTACACAACTAGACCGCACAGAAACATTACAAACTTCCTCTATTAGACACAGCAACACAGACAAAAGATGAATGGGAGTAAAGTTAAAAACTGCACACTGTAACTATGGGTCAACTGGAGGTGCCCTGTTAACTTCGACAGAGCAGAGCATGTCAGGACTCGCAGTTGCAGAGGCTGGGTGGTCTCTGCTCAGGAGTAAACACTTATCCATTAACAGAGAAAAATACACTAGTATTGGGCTGTAAGAGTCAGTTAGGAGACTAAAAGTCTGGCTGACAATTTGTTGACCACTTACATTTTGATATGAGACAACTCAAGATTCCTTCTGCTTGGATTCTACAGTTCTCTGCTTTATAACCCTTGTAAGGTTATGAATGTAATTTCAACATGCTGTCCAATTTCATCTCCCTTTCTGTGGGTGTAACCTCCCCTTTTAGCTAATTTTATCTGCTGACCGGGTCATCATACTCCAATGTCATGTTTTGTTCATGTTCTAGTTGCTAAGAAGTAGAATACACATCAACATCTAAGGTTATAGCAAATGCAACCAGACTGTTAGATTTAGCCTGCCCTAGTTATTCATTTGTGTGTTGTTAGCCTGGCAATCAATGTGGATAAGCAAAGAAACATGATTTTGGTTTAATTCTGATCACACAAATGTGGACACTGAAGTCAAAAATCTAATTTAAGAAAGTAATTTGCAGTGCTTTGTGAACAAAGCCATAAATACATTGTTTATTTTACTGCCAGACTGCATGAAAATGCCTTTAGGTTTCAGACAGCGTTTTCCCTACGAACAGGTTTTGGAATTGTTCTTTAGGAAACAAAGGGAAACTTGATGTGGAGACGAACAGCACCATGGCCAGTTGTAAATTTTGCTTCAGCCCCAAAGCATTTTTCAAATTTGTGGGACATGATAGGTATATTTTAGGCACTCTTTATTTTTGCTGTATAAAAAAGCATATCTTGTTGAGATATTATTACAGTATTACATTCTTTTGCCTACAGTATGATGGTGACAACCTAAAGCTCAACTAGACTGAAACTGAAAACTACATTGAACTGACCTGATTCAAAAACATACATCAAATGAATAAAATATATTATGTTATACGTGTGGAAATTATATATACAATTTGTTTTTTCTGCAGTACACTTTTTCAGTGTAATCTAAAGTCCCAAAAGGGCCGATCTCTCAGGCCAAACGTTTGCCATCAGGGGGATTTGGTATATGCTTCTTTCTAAGGCAGAAGCAATGAACCGATCAGGAGATGCCTCACCTCATCAAACTCTTTGCTAAGACCAAAGTCTGTCAAGACGATGTGTCCATTTGAGTCCAGAAGAATGTTCTCCAGTTTCAGGTCTCTGTAGACAACCCCAAGCTAAAAGAGACACAATCTCTTGATAATTTTGTTTTTTTAGAAAAAAGAAATAGTTAAAAAAAAGCTGCTTCAATATGTATCCCCTGCTTTACTTAAAGGAACTGATCATCCCAACAGCAGCATCACAGCAGCAGTATGTATAAGGAGTTTGGATCTTAACTTGATTGTCTTGGGTAATATCATATCAGATTAGTTTTACAAACAGTGTAGCATGCAATGAAAAAAAAAAACTAATTTGTTTTGTCTGTTTTGGACTGGGCCAGCAGAAAGCCCCCTAGGCAACACTACACCCCCCCCCACCCCCCAGTAATTGCAGCTGTGCTGGGAATAAGCAAGAAGCAAAAATAGTGCTCTTCCCCGTTCAGTAAACAAAGCCTTAGAGAAATTTTGAGAACACTCCAGCTATATCTGTGTCCATTAAATTGCCTGGCCTGGATACTCTGCCACATCAGAAATGGAGCAGAAGCAATGTGTGATGACAGGGGAGAAGTGAAAGGCCCAGTGAGGTAAGCAAGAAGCTACTTTTACATGAACTCACATAGAAAGTAAAGTCAAACCATTAAATGACATATTCAATGTATTCCTGGTTTAAAATCACAAACTAAACATCAACACGGCAATTACGGATTTAAACATGCGTATTTCACACAGCTGCTGCCATGCTCCTTACCTGGTGCAAGTGTTCCAGTGCCAGTACGATCTCACCACTGTATAAAGCAACCTCTTGCTCTTTGAAGTGGACCCTTTGCACCAAGTGTGTGAAGAGCTCTCCCCCATTCACATAGTCTGCAATCAGAGCCTGGCATCAGCCTAAACTCACTGCTGTTTGCAGATGGTTTAGTTTTAGCAATAGAACAACTCCGCTGTAGCTTCTAAGAAATCAGCTCTTTTAATACTGCCAGCAGAATTATCGAAATAAATACACCCATATGGAAGCAGAACATGTTGTAATATGCTACTTACATATTCTAAAAAGAATAAATTATAAAATATAATCAATACATTACCATATGTATGAGCAACTATAAACACCAAGTGTAAACTTGTGGTGCACACATACCAATACTTAACCCCTTGGAGGTCTATAGTTATTATTGTGCTTCTACTATAATTTCAGCCACATAATTACACCATTATAGAGCCCATTTAGTGCAAAACTGAATATCTGTTGCTTTTCTGTTGTTTAGATAAAATACTTTAACGTTGTACCTTACATGCTACATAAATGGTTAAGGTTTCTACAGCTACCGATCACTCCTCACTCCTCAGTCCATATGGGGTATGTACAAACAACTGACAGAGTTTAAAAAATAACTGACGGAGAGAAAAACTGATTAAGACATACACAAATGTTTTGCCAACAACTAATTGGCACCTGACAAGGTTTGACATGGAACCCCCAATAAAAGAGTATGGGAGGCTTGCTTTTTTTCCATTCCCCATGTATCAGTCATTCTATCACACTGTTACTGTAATGGACCACTCTGTTGCCTTAAAAGTACATCTATCTTCAATGATTTGTTCCAGCTCTTCCCAAAGTGTTCATTGCTTTACTCATCTCTTATACCTTGTGTGCACTGAATTTCACACCATGATTCAAGAATATTTAGCCCACATTGGATTCCTGTCACTAGAGCACCCACTATTTACCTTTAATAACAACCCTGTGGGTCAAGCATATTTAGCGGCCATTGGAATCTACAGCTGGAAATGGGCGCGTTGCTGTGTACCTATATAGACTCCATGCTCTGTAACTGAACACAGAGCAGTGTGCTTTCTCAATGAGGGAAACTAATTCTGCGATTCACATTAGACGCCCTATTTCCTTCTGGATTTTGGCCCATAACCAGTAAGGATTACATCACAAAATGCAAGATTTTATCAAAAAGCAAGGGTTTATATTATGCAGTCTTAGCAAGAGAGCAAAAGCAGAAAGTGCCTACCCAAGATGAGGTGAAGCTTGGTGTCTGTCTGGAAGGCATAGTGCAGGGTAACGAGGAATGGGGACTGCCTGATGTGCTCCAGGACTTGCCTCTCTGTGCGTGTGTGCTCAGCAGTCTTTGCCTTCTGCACGATGGTAGCCTTTTTCAGCACCTTCATGGCGTACAGCTTGTCTGAATCGTGCCCACTCACCTTGCGCACTAAAAACACTTTCCCGTAGGCTGTGCAGATAAGAACAGTATTAAAGTCTGGGTGCACTCAGAAGAAAGGAGACAGAGCCAGGTATGGTGGTTGCAGAGCATGCTGGACCTCACCTCCTGTCCCCAGGACCTTCAGCAACTCAAAGTTCTCGATGCCCACACGTTCCACATGACCGGTCAGATTGGCTGAGAAAAGTAAAAAGTGTTGAGTCTAAAGGTAACTGAGTGTGCATTTGGTGCGTTTCCAACCATGCAAGTGAGATTAGTTCTGAATATTTTACAATAACCTGGCAAGCAGTATGTATAATAAGAAATAATTAAAGCAGAATTCCACAAATTTTTTTATATTTCTGTATAATTCAATTGCTGTGGTGAAAACAAAGTGTCTTTGTGTAAAATGTGCCATTCTAGAGAAACTGTTCAGAGTGGTGGTCACATGAACCAGGTGCCCAAAGAGCTTAAAGGGAAATTCCATTAATTTTTCTAAATTTCTACACAATAACATAGATTGGATGTAAACATGGTCATTTACAGTGTTTTTATGCAAATGTTCTGTTCTAGATAAACTAGGAACCAGACAAAAAAAATTTTCACGGTGGTGTCTTGTATGTTAATTAGTTCATCCAATATTTACACATTATAATAGGCATGTTATGCACACATTATGTACTAAAATGTACTAGTTCGTGTACTACGTCCTAGTTATAATATTATGTTTTGCTTTTGACTTTTGCAGTGTAATATAGATTGTGATCATAGTTACCTAAAACTGCTGTAACAGCTGAAATTTAGCCACTCCAAAATATTTCTTTTATGACTTTTATTAATAGTAGGTTGTAAATATAAACAGAGAACTGTGCTTCCAGTATATTACAATAAATTATCTTGCAAATAAAAAAAGAAATAATAGAATTAAAAGACTATGTAAAATTACAGCAAATAGCTGTATATAAATATAAATAGTAATTTTCATCTGTAACTTCACAGGATATTATTTTATGATAGCTTTTAGATAGTTTTGGTTGAAATATTTTTTTTTAATAAAGGCAGGGTGGATAGGTTCATGCAGTCCTCAAAGAACACTGGAAAACCTATTCTGTCTAAAGGAAATCTGAATTCTTAAGTTATTATACAATGCACCATTTCATATCAAACTGCTCTGAATGAATGTTTATTCTTCAGATGTTACACAAAAGACACCAGTCATTTCTTTCACAAGGATGTGGAAATAAAAGTAGCAAAAATTCACTTGTTGAGATGGTTTCACTTCTCTTTTCAGGGATGAAAAGCAGTGTAAATGTTCAACAATATCTGGGGCTGTTTGTACTGGTGCCCTTGAGCAACAAAGTCAAGAGTTTGAGATGTGATGCACCTTTGACTTTAATGTTTAGCACATCAATATTCAGTGCATAATGAATACACTGATGTGCTCCCTCACATGCATAAATAAGTGCGCTGGGCATAGATCAGTGTTGATGAGAGGGTGGTAATGAAAGTGAAAAATGTACGAATGAGCATGTTTGACGGTGTTCGAGAAAAGCAGGTCTGCTGTGCTGTCTGAAGGGTAGTAAGGTCATATGTACTCGGTATGAGCATGGCCACTGAGGTGAAGAGATTCCTGCTGTCACATATTCTCTAAGCGCACACAGATCAGAGAGCTGCGCGCCGCATCAACCACACACTGCAACTCATTTCTCACCACTTTCAACCTCAATAACTCAGTGTAGGACTGCAAGAGAAAAACAGTCGATGCCAGCAGTAATTTAACACATTAATGATATATGCTAAATTAACACAATTACTGATAAAAGTATAGTTTTATCCATGTGAAGACAATGCATCGGGTTACTTCAAAGCAATTTTGAATGTGCCCATAAAATGGAATTGTTGGCAGCTCGGTCATATTCATGAAATTTTAGCTGTTAATTTACTGTCATAAATAACTGTGAATAATGATTTAAGAGCCTTTGTTGAAACTAATAAATGAGCAAGCAGCTAAAATGACATTAGCTATTGTGCTTCTTAGTTATTGCTACTTAATAGTAGGTTTCACTGCCATGGAATGATAATCTGTTATTACACAGACCAAAGCTACATCTTTCTCTTGCAAGTAGGGTTGCAAAGGGGCACAAAATTCCCAGTACATTTCCAGAAACTTTCCATGGAAATTTTAGGTCAGGATATTTGGAAAGATTACAAATTGGAGATGATTAAGGGTGGGCAGCACAGCCAATGGTTGTTATGTGAGGGTAGGTTTTCTCTTCTTGTGTCCAGGCCATCTTCATGTTTGCAGCATTGTCAGTAACAAATGCAAAACTCATTAATGACTGCTTTCAGCTCATGCTTTAATGCTGGTTGGAGAACATTAAAAAATCTCTTCCAGTGCACATTGGATGACAACATCAGGCATCAGCCAGTTGCATAGAACTAGCTAGCGTACGTTTAGCTACTGTATGAATACATTTTGATTTAATAGTTGTCAGTTAAACTTTAACACCATAGATAAAATATTATCTACCTCATAATACAATCAAAACTTCCCTGACTTTATGTTGTCCTTGGGCTGAAATGTGTGTATTCAATAGTCTCTATCTGTGCTGTGGGCTCAAAAAAGTAGCTTTAGTAGTTCAGAATTCTAGAAGTCATTGTGCATGTGATGGAGGAATGCAGAGTGCATTTAGGGGGCGTGGCCTGTATGCTATGTGCCTGTGATTGAGAAATAGCATAGATAATCAACTGTATTTGCTTTAAATCTGATTGTTTTAGCCAAGATCATGCTACAATATATTTTCTACCAACTATATTTTATGTTCCCATAACTCTGGTTTATTCCCATAAATTCCCATGGAAAGTTTACAACTTAAAAAATTCCCAGAATTTTGAAAGTCAAAAACACTCAGTCTGCAAGCATAGTCTACACACTAACGACATGGACTTAGACTTATGTTGTTTTTGCTAATATATTCCTCTAAAATTGACCAACAGTGGAAAATGATAACAATGGTGTAAAATCACAATTTGAACAAAAGCAATTTTTGCATCACTGGGGCTACAATTGTAAATTTAACCTATATTATCCAATATTGGTAGGTTTTAGTTGGGGGAGTTTAAAAATAATGAAATCTAATTATGCAGAGCTGAAAGCTGGCACACTAGCACATCACATATAGCTCTCAAGCCTCAAGTCCAAAACAAGGGTGAATTTTTTGTGAAAAAAGATCTTATGATAAAGTCATAATCACATTTAAATTGCAATCAAAATGCTGATAAAACAATTGCAATTTGTTACTTTCCCAAAATTGACTGGCCTTGTTAAAAATGGCAAAACATGTATTATTGTCAATTTATTAATTTCACTACACTATTATGTGAAAACTATCAGAATTTTACTGCCATTGAAGTTTTAGTAGAAATGTGGTATTAGAGACCAGACCTTAAGGTTGCAAAAGCTCCTGTAATTGTTTTAGCCTTTGAATTAGTGGAGTAGTTGCTGTGGCTCACTAAATGATTGTGAAGATGCATGTCTACTCCTGCATTAAAGTGCCTGCAGTACATCTTTCAAGACCTGCTTGACAAACTACAGAGGCCTAAAAAGTGTGGTTCTAATGCAGAGCTACATGAGCATCTGATATTTAAAGGAAACACACTCAGCCTAACAGAAGCCACAAGCTCACAAAATAAATGAAATGCTTGCTGTTTTTTATCTTCTCTCTGGCATCTCTCCATACAGCAGCAACTCGCTTCCTGATTGGACAACATGCAGAATGTGTCACAGACGTGAGTAACCTTTAAAGTGTGGATTGCACAATGCCCCTTTCAGCTTATATTCTCTGAGCCCACTCGACAACTAATGGAAAAAGTTGCACATGTGAACAGAATGCAACTGAAATGTAAATGTAATTTGTTATATTACTATGTGATATACATGCTATATACTTATATGTTTGAAGTTAACTTCTGTGTATGAGACCCAGTGGAATGGTCTAACAAGTATGTTGCACAGAGTTAAAGGGAGTAGAGGTGAACCTGACCAATGTAGAAGTGGTCTCGCTTTCATATCTATATAAAACTCAACTCAAAATAGTTCTACACAATGGAAATGATTAAAAACAGGAGGCTGGAGGCCAAAGGTCCATCCCAAAACAGTTCATCCCATTTTTATTTAAGTAAAACTGTCTTGATATGTCTGAGGTACTTCTTTCTGATCTTCTTCCTCATATGTGCTGCTTTCTAGTTGATTTTTTTTTCGTTTCTATAATTCCTCTTTTTTCTTGGTTGTTCCTCAGACACACTTTTATTTTCAAATAGTTTTTTAACTCAGGATATAAGAGCATGCAATTTGTAGGGCATTGCAGATTTTTAATATGTTTTATGTACTCATCTGCCAATGCTGGTACAAAAAACATTTTTTTAAATACTAAAATTGGGGAAACATCTACCTGGATTAATAAAACACAAGCTAACTTGCATATAACTTATTCATTTTTTAAAAAATAAAAAAAAGATGCAATCTTAGTAAAGTTAAAGTATTTTAGCACAGTATTTCAGCATCACATTCTGCATCTCAAGTGTGATAAATGCATTATAAATATATAAAATATCTGTAAAATCTAACCTTCTCTCCGATGCCAATATTACATTTTCAAGAAAATATCTGCCAATACTAATTGGGTATCCATATCATTGTGTTCTTACTTTCCATCACTCATCTAGTTTCTCAATACAAGCCCTTTATTCTGTCTGAAAGATGAAAATTTATTATTGATCATAGGTAATATCATCTCTGTCAGATTTTTTTCATTTTTGTTGCTTTTTACTTTTTTGTATAAATTGAAAAACCCAACTCCTCTTTACATTGTCTGAATATAAAGGTATTTAATCGTGAGCAGAGTAGTAGAAATTGTTCAAAATGACTTTTAACTTGCATTATACAAACCCCATATCTGCAAAGGTTATGACATTTTATACATTGCAAAAACAAAATATTTTATTTTAGGGAGAAAATGCAAGAACAATACAATCCTGTGAATTATTTATGAAATTGTTAACTTAAAAGAGTACAAAAAATACTAAATGTTTTCAGTGACCAACTTACATGCATTTTATAACTTTAAATAAATTTAGAATTTCATGCCTGCAACACAATAGAAAAATGGCACAGAGGCATGTTTAATAAAAGACTTGAGCTAGTCAGCTGTCTGTTGTCACTGTTGTCTGGTTCTCCTCTTATTGATGTGCAGTAGCTTTTCGGTAGGCTAAAGATCTGGGCTGCTGGCAGGGCAATCAAGCACACAAACTCTGTGTCTAGGAAGCCATGTTGTAACATGTGCAGAACAAGACCTGACATTGTCTTGCTGAAATATCCATGGATTTGCAAGGAAAAGACATTGCTCGTACAGCAGCATATGTCTCTGACATCCTAATACATGCTTCAACATCAGTGCTCCTTTCACGTATATGTAGGGACAGGAATTGAGAACTGGTACCTGCTGAAAACCAGTTCCACATCATTACATCCATGGGAAACATATGTCTCAGACTTTATCAATTCCTTTAATCGATGCCAGCTTATTTTTTTCTGACAGGTGCTTATTGTCTGAGTCTATACTGCTAGAAATAAGGAGTCATGGTGGAGAGAAAATAGCAAAATAAATGATAGGTACTGTATTAAAAGATAGGTCTGAGACAGAGACCATGCCACTTGGTGACAAATACTACTTTCCTAACTTTGTAAAACAAAATGTAACAAAGACATATAAACCTAGTAACTGAATCATTTATTATATATATATAAATTAACAATAATTATGCACTAGCATACTCTGTAAAAAAAAATTAACAAGAAATGCATGTACATAAACAATAACAGAATTGAACAGATCAGCTCCATGGATTGGATCACTGTTACAGATACCCGATCCAGCTAACTTGTACTGATCTCCAATATCAGTTTAAGATCAGTGCATCACACAGGCAAGCATAGCAAGCAATTCCATTTTACCTTATCTCAAAACAGTGTAACCTGAATATTCTATAAACTTTTTACACTTATTTTGCATTGTCCAAACTTTCTTTGAGAGTTTCTAAGGCTTAAAATACTTTCACAAAATACAATCAGGTTGGTCAGCCAAAATATTAAAAGTCATTTCTTACTTTTGTCACTTAAATAAAAAGAAATTACAAATGTTTGTTTTTATTGCATTTTATAGAATGTCCCAACTTTTGCAGAAATGTGGAAAGTTATGAACACTTTTCTTTTTTTGATAAACATTCTTCTTCTGAAAAGTAACCATTATGGGGATATGAAGTTTTACTCTGATGCAACAATTTGCATTGGCTAAATTATCAATAGGTAAGCCTGTTAATACTTAACGAATAGCGAGTCAAATGGAAGTTAGCCATGACACATTCCCTACTGCTGACACCACCCATACATAACACTTGGACTGTAAGGTTACAGAGACTCACAGAAGTGTATAAATCAAGTTGGCGAATTTTATAAATGCATAGGTAATTAAACAAAGTGCATAGAAGAGTGTATACAAAATGCCTGAGAATCATCCAGGGAGAACTGCCTGGACATCTTTAGGTAGAACTTAATAAATAAGCAACAGACTGTTGGAGCAGTCGGGGCAGAGGGTGACTCGACTCTCCTTTAACCATAGTTTAAAAACATACAGCCCACTAAGAAGAATCTGATGTTTACATCCCAGCTCTGCCCTGGAAGAAAGGCCATGACTTGAAAGTAACTGTAACTATAAAGGAACATTTCACAACAGCAGTCACCTAATATGAATAAAAGGCTAATAATAGAAGCTATAAAACTTTGCTTCATAGTTTCTAGCTGAAATCAGTGTACATTTGGCCTAGACTAACATTAGGCCTGCCCAAGGAGTTGATTTTATTTATTTTTCAAGAAAATGCCATTTTTATTCGACCCACCATTGTCATAACAGCTGAAATGGGCACTTTAACCTGATAACACTGAGCATGTGAACTGGCAGGCTGGCACACTATATTTAGCATGCAAGCCCCAGGCCTGAAAAGTGGATGTGATGGTAGTAAGGAATTAAAAAGCCTGGAGCATAATTTATAGAAAATACTGTATATTACAATTTTTAAATTCTTTCTTTAGAAACTATCTAACTCTCATGCATGGCATTGACCTATCCGACATGAATAAAGGCATTTTAGAAATACCGCCTAGCTCAAAACCCTATTTCAGAACTATCGTAAACCAGTGTCTCCGTCAGCAGGCAGCAGATTTGTTCTCACGGCATGTAATAAGTTTCAGTGAAGCAGCTTTTAAAGGTATTAAATGCTTTGGACATCACCACTGCAGTGAAATATCCTGTTGTGTGTAGAACAGAGCATTTCACACTCAGCTACTCGGAATGTCTGTTTACATCTTAACCACTTTATTATGCATAGAGTTTGAAACATGGAGGGAATTCCTCTTTAACGTTACAGCGGTGTTAGTTGATCTATCGTTTCCCTAACTGGAGTTTCGGAGTGAGTGAACTGTATGGTATAACTCAGCGTCTGACATGACACGCCCCTCTTCCAGCTCGGTCTGCAGTTTATTGCCGTGATCGGAGAAGACTGACAGGCGCCTGCACGGCTGACCAAAGTAAGGCGAGGCCCCGTTCCGTGAGGCAGGTTAAGTTAGCTAGCAGTAAGCTCCTGTTGCGAGAAACTTTGGGCTGCAGAAGCCTACACTGAGCTGACAGGAGTTATCCCTAACCCCAAAGACCAGTTACCTTAGCAAATATGCACACGCTGCAGGGGAAAACACACAGACACAGAAAGAGAACTGCAGCACATTTACCTAGCTTCCCATTCCTCAACAACACCAGGGTAGGCACACACAGCAGGTCCTCGAGTGTCCCTGACTGACAGCCAGAGTCACACTTTCTTCTTGCTCTTTCTAACTGGGCGATCACAGCAATAGCAGTCCGCACATTTACTCTCAGAAAAGCACAAAGGTCAGCGAGTTTAAAGCCCAGCCGCGAATGTGTGGCAGTGTTGTTAAACACAAGCGTGTGCGGTCCGCAGTCCGCCTGCACTGCTGCTGTTGACAGGTCTGATGGCGGTAACAGCTAGCCTGCACGGACGCTAACTTGGCTAGCGATTAAACTGGCCGCAGAGCGGACTGACATGCAAATCGGTCGACAAGCACGTGTCTCGCTGACATTAACTTACCGTTTGTAAGTTCGTGTTTCACAGTAACCAGATCACTTTCGCCGGATAAGCCTTCCTTCGGAGACGGCATTTTCGGAGCGCCAGCCACGGTTTCCTTGCTAGCAGCAAGCGTAGCAGCTAAACTAGGAGTCCACGGCTCGGAGTAATGGATTCAGCGACTAACATTAATCCATAAAACGGCGTTACAATGCAAAAAAAAAACACAGTTAGCGCAAACGGGACGGAGCTAGTCTGTACAGTAGCTGCATACTCAAACGCGAGGACAGGTTGAGGACGCTACGCGTGTAACGTTAACACTGCACCACTGCTACTAACAGCAAAGCACTGGCCGCAGAAACCCTTGCAGAACACACTTCACCCTACATGCGCCGCCGGCCAAGCCCCCCTCACACAAACACAGCCTACTGAAGCCGCCGAGCGAATCTCCCAAACTACACTTTATAGTGGACTACGCGCAGTGCTTTTCATGTCTCCCTACACTGTAAGAAAAAGTGATCTTAGCTGGTGTCGAAACAGGTTTGCCGTTTCCCCGTAGTGATAAAGGACAAGATCGAAGGAAGTTGGTCCGAGAACGCGCGGCAAAACGGGTAAAGCTACACTAGGCGACAGATAGAAACAGTTGGCCCCTTCGTGCCGACGGCCAGCACGACATTACGAAGTTTTTAACTGAACCTAGGATTAGGATTTGTCAGAGCAAATTAGAACTGAAAGAGCGTATCTGGTATTTTTGTTGGTCGCTTAAAGAAAGTTTGTTATGTAGTTATTACTAACAGTTGTGTTTAAGGAGTCACATGAGGATTTTATCCGGAAAGCAAAGTAACTCCAAATATAAAAGATTATATACTTACAAAGCTATTATTATCTAAACATATCTAAAAATCCAAACACTTTTTATCTTCTTGAATTGGATGGTTTAATTAAATCGATTGCTTTGCTCTAAACAGTAAATAATACAAAATTAAAATAAACACTTTTTTTTTTGCAAATTATGCAAAATATTTTGTTTTATGAATTATAGAATATGTATTATTTTTTATTCCATAGAATTATTCTCTCTCTCTCTCTCTCTCTCTCTCTCTCTCTCTCTCTCTCTC
>JBBPDA010000001.1:48413531-48454496 GCA_037974385.1 Arnoldichthys spilopterus
TCTCTCTCTCTCTCTCTGTCTCTTTCTCTCTCTCTCTCTCTCTCTCTCTCTCTCTCTCTCTCTCTCTCTCTGTCTGTCTCTTGATCACTCAGTTCTGCCAAGTCAGATCTTCCAATCGAGGCCTAAAGCTTGCATTCCTCATGCGACCTACGGCTTCATCAGCAGCAAAGACTGACCTCTTTGTGGAGTCCAGTGGGAAGGAGGAGGTTCTGATTTAGTAAAGCTAGCCACTTCAAGATATGTGCTGCTTCAACATCTGCTTAGTGTCAAACATAATGTGCACAGTTTCTCAGTCAACTTGGAATGTGTTCTATAGAAAGCAGTAAAACAGAGTGAAAACCCATCAAAGCTTGCATTGGGCTGTTTTTAGTTTTAGCGTCTCCATGTGTGCTTTTGTACAGTGTTAGGGTAAGCTAATTACTTTTAGCTTTCAGTTATGACAACTCTTAAAACATAAGCACAGAGGCTTTTTAGTCTTATGACTCAGTTAATTTGAACTAGTTATTAGCTGCAGTCACTAGTGAAGCAGTGTGTTTAATTGGGTCTGAGAGTTTAACTGTGGAAAGTTTAATGTGGAATCATCCTGCTAGACATCCTAGAATACTGATGCTGATACAGTTTTTTTTACTTTAAAAACTGCTAGGCTCTAAAATGAGCCATTTTAATTGGAAAGGTTCACGTAGGATGAGCATCCATAATCATGCACAGACAACTCAAACACTGTATTACCCCACAGGAAGAATACACAGCTAATGCTTGGACCTCACACAGTGTGAGTGTGTGCAATTTTAGGACAGATATGTTACAGGACTGGATTGGTTTCATTCTAATTTTCTCTTAGATATCCAGTGCAGCCTTTTTTTTACTGTAAGCCCAGTATGGATACAAACTGGTACCAGAATGTCATCTCTAATAACTGGAGATGATTATTTCTTACTAAAAGATCAGTGAAAATGAATGTTACTGATTATAACAAAGTATCTGTTGCTTACACCATTTCACCCTGTTTAGTTACAACTCTGGGCACCGCTAGCTGACCAGCTCCTGCTGATCTAAAAAACCTTTCAGGGTTATATTCATTAAAAAGAGCAAAAAATGTAACTCATACTGCAACTTTGACTGATAGTGCTAGAATGTTAACGTGCCAGTGTGTTTAATGGGTTTATTAATACCACATAGTGTAGATTTCAGATAGAAAAGGCTAATAAAATTGGCTGAAAAGAACTGAGCGTATAATAAAGCATAAGTAATGGTGTTTTTTCCTCTTAAATGTTGTTTTATTTATAGTTGTAACAATATTTTGCTAAATATTTATTGCAGTCATTTTTCCCCTTATACATATTGCGGTAGTGATGAATTATGGGTCATTTAGTGGTACAGGATGATATGTATACATTCAGCTCTGGAGTAAGACAGATATGGGGATCAGAGAGGTGGACTACGCCTTGGAGCAGCGATGATAAATAGGAATAATGGAAACCAGCTGTTGTGCTCATTCTGCCTTGTAGCTTCGTATTTAAGGCAGACTTGTTTCTAGCACTAGTTATCTCTAACTAGTTTTGTCAGCATTTTCACAGATGTTTGGACTTTAATGTATGCAGACATCTACTGTAAAGTAAGTCAGTCGAAGTTTGTCTGCACTGTGTGAATTAGATTGAGAAACGACGGAGAAAGTGCAGAGCTATGTAGAGTGGGGGATGGTGGGCAGGACTGCTGGAGTCTCCAGGACCTCTCCAGCCAAAAGGCACAGCTGCATTAGTGAATGATTTTTCAGATTGCCCCGCGTGGACGTCACTGGAGAAGAGCCGACACACAATGCTGGTTTTCTTTTCCAAGTGAAGTCAGCTCCTTTTTTTTTCTTTCCTCTGTCTCTCTTTTTCTCTTTTCGACCCCTCCTCCTTTCCTCCCTCTCGTCCTTTGGATTCAGTGTGAGGTTTGATTATGCTTCTGGTATTTCTGGGTCTGTGTGTCAGTAAGGCATGCAAGCCTCGAAAATAATAGCTGCACTGTGTGTGAATTTTTGTTAAAGTGTTGCCGTCACTGCACACACGCTGCTCAGCGGTTTCACAGGGTGACACTTGAATTTGTGTCTTTGATTGACAAATGAAACGTAACTGGAGAATAAGTGCACTTCACACAACTGCAGCAGTAAACAGAAGGTTCAGCATAATAAACACACTAAACAAACTAAGCCAAACCAATGGTGTGGTGAACTGCAGCGGTTCTGAATGACATTTTAGTGTGTAACATTTTTTAGTCCCACAGTGCGTAGCTTCAGAGGCCATGTGTATCCCCAACACTGGAATCTGAGCACACTAATTCTGTACCATGCCTCCACCATAGAGCTTTAAACCTCCCTGCAGGCTGTGGAAGTCATTTACCCTTGTAAGAGCTGCTGCACATGGATAACTTTTACCAGCCGTGGAGGAGGCGGAGCAGAAGAGGAACGCTGTGCAAGTGCTGGAACCCTAATGTTTTTGTTAGGATTTTTCATTGCTTTTACTTATAGTCTGCCCTTCAATTTGATGGGCACTTTTACACTTGTGGCAACAGTTGGTGGCCAGGGAATGTCTGCTGAAGAACATCCAGACTCTGCTATCAACCCCTGTGAGTTAGCAGGGGGAGTCCAGTCAAGCTGTACAGCTCCACCATGCAAATTTGACCTACAAAATTCTGTGAAAGTATGACCGATGAGAGGCAAGTTGAATTCCTGCCAGTAAACTCCCTCTCTCTCTGCTCTCTCAGCCTCGCTCACTCACATGCATCCCCCAGCTCTGTTTGTGTGTCCCCTTTGCTCCTGTTTTCCTGGCTCACATGAAGATATAAACAGGATATCTGACTTGGCCTATGCTTGAACCTAAGCCATAAGAGTAAGACATAGCACTAACTATACACAGAAAAGTGTTTTATTGTTACGTTTGAGGTCCCAGTGACCCCACATTCATCAGTGCTTATCTTCTTAATTTCCTGGTGCTGTACTATTTTTTCACTGTTTTCTTAAAGCTTTCTGTGGTAATGGTCAAAACCTCTGTGACCACTAATACAGAGTATTACATGCATGTTCTTTACCATAAAAGTTTTTAAAAGCTTCTTTTAAAACTCATGAAATCAAAGGTTCTTTAAGTGAAAGTGAATATTTGGCATTGTGAACACATTCAATCACCACAACTAAATGTGACCTCTGCATTTAACCCTTCAGTCGTGCACACGTGGAGCAGTAGGCAGCTTTCAACAGCACCCAGGGAGCAGTGTAGCGGGACGGTACCTTGCTCAATGGTACCTTAGTGGTGCCTGGGCCAGGACCTGTGACCTTAAAGGGCAAGACTCTTAACTACTAGTTTACCAGAGAAAACCAAATGTGGTTCTTCCATGTTTTTTGGCATCTTTTTTATCTTCTTTTTTGTATAACAGTGTAGAGTATGCATGCCCTGTACATTTTGGTAAAAACATACAGACAGGAATTTGGGTGGTTATTGCCCTAAAAAGGAAATGTAACTGATTAACTGCATAAATCAGTCATTGAAATGTACCTAATTGTAGATAAACTTATAGCTTTGCTCTATTATACTTAGAGTGGTGGTGTATGGAACCAGGTGCCCAGCCAGGCCTTTTACTATCCAAAATGTCCATCTGCCTGATAGCAATTGCTAAATGTTAAACACTGCTGCTGCTAACAAGGACAGAGTAGGTCGTTAGCTAGCATTAAAATAGTTCTACTTGCTACAAAGCAGACCTGATTCAAGTTTAGGTGACAATGGCTCAGATATTGTGAATACAGTTGAGAAACTGGTGGGAAAAAAAACAGAAGAGAAAAACCTGTTCTATGTCATTTGGATTATACCTGCTTGGTGAACTTAATACCCAAACAGTGTCACACACCACAGTGTGTTTAACTGCAATTTAATGCAGCTGTTTGACCTTAAGTGGAACTACAGTATTGTCTTGGAGAACTGCAGTATTTTTGTAGGATTACTTTCTGTGCCACAGTACAGTTTACATTTGGACAAACTGGTGATCTGCTGGCAGGAATGTAGCTAGTAAAAAAAAAGTTGTGCAACTGCTGTTGGAGCAACAGAGAACCAAAATCACAACTGTTCTGCTGTGTGTGTGTGAGTGTGGCTCCTGCATAGTTTTTCCTGGTCCAAATGATTTCACCTCTTTCTTATAGGGCCACCTATTAATGACTCCTACACCAGTCAGTAATCTCTCTCAAGATGTACATATGCTGAATGTGTGTAAAGGCCATTTGCTAGGTTGACATTGAATAGAAATTTGGCAGAAAATAAAACCAGCATGATTTTTAAATATTGTGGTGTACCTTATTACTGATGTATTTCCCAAATCCAACTGCAGAGAGTAAATAGTAAATTCAATAATTGAAATGTCTGAAAATCCTAAAGCTATAAGAGAAACTGACACATAAACCTAGGCACTCCCAAGTGTTTTTTTGAGCAACCTCTAGATGTTCCTTTTCAACATTAAGGCCCACTAATTTATCACTCCATGTCACTCCACTGGGCCATGTTAGATAGTATTTAATAACTAAGTACTGATATTCATGATTCATAAAATGTATGTCTTTGGCACAGAAACTGTTCGGATAATTCACATAAAAAATACATAATTAAAATATTTGTTTTATCTATAACTTAAAAACTTTAACAAGAACAGTCCCAAAAATGCTAAATAAGCCTCCAGTAGCCTATGTTCATCTCCTTTCCTGTGTTTGGAACAAACACATATCAAAATGAAACTTTAGTATTCATTTTAAAATTTCTTGCAATTCACTTGGACATCTTAAAATTATTTAAAAACTATATTTACTGCCCATATAAGGCATGGTGCTGACGGCCCAGTATGGACCAATTACCCTCCCAATATTAGATTCACGGCCAACATGATTGAGTTCACGATCCATCAGTGTATAATGACAGGTGTATAAAGCAAAAGTATGTAGCAGTATATATTTACATTTTGTTCATTTAGCTAACGCTTTTGCCCAAAGCGACTTCCAAGAGGTGGAGCAGTGTAGCAGGACAGTACCTTGCTCAAGGGTACCTCAGTAGTGCCCAGGCTGGGACTTGAACCTGCGACCTTCAGGTTCCAAGCGCAATGTCCTAACCACTAGGCCACCACTGCCAATATAGTATTTTGTCAAGCTCTATATAGTTATGCCATAAAAGTCAGGAAGAGCCCCATTCTATTCCTCAAAGTGTAAGACGGAGCTGACGTATTGAGCTGTGGTGTGGGACTGGTGCTTGGCTTGGATAGCCTTCAATTGCTTTTCCTTGAGAGATCCTGGGGTAATAAGGAGTTTCCCAGCATCTGCTGTAGAGCCAGAACCAGTCTCCTCTCTGTACTCAACCACAGACAGTGATTACAGGCCTTTCTATAAAGTGGACCCATTATGTACAGCCAACAGCTACTTAATAAGAGTTTACCCTCTTCCTTGCACTTTTCTGTTTTATCGTCTCTCTTGCTTCCACTAATGTATTCCTCCAAAAAAGCTTCGCTATGAGCCTGTTCAGTCTGCGATGCTGTGCTCAAGCTGTTTGGGACTGAGGGACATAAACACCGCTGGTCTCTTTGGCATTTGTTGTGGAAAGATGACGTTTCTCCCAGCCTATCTGACCATCTGACCTTGTGTTTTGCATTGACCCACTTCTGGACGCACCCATCTCCCACTGTTTTTTTTTCTTCAGCTCAGCCTGCTCTCTAAATTAAAGCACCCTTAGCTCCCCCCTTCCTAGCAAAATGCAGGCAATATTTTGCTTCCTCTCACATTGGAGGTGTGCGTGTGTGTGCGCACGTGTGTTTGCTACTTAGTCTAGTCGAGGAAAGAGAACCCGATGTTGTATGTGTGTGCGCTATTGTGTTTTTGATTAATTTCCTTCAGGACCATGCATACTAGGACTGTGGACATCCTGTTGATGCCAGTGTTTAGTCTTTCTGATGCTGTACTCCCTCCATGTTGGCTGCACCCACTGCAACCATGGAACCTTTTTCATTCTTCACTGCACTACGCCTGCTATGCCCCGTTTTGCCCACTCTGTGCAGAGCCTGGAAAGTAGGTTGGTCAGCAAGAGCTTATTGTTGGGCCTCAAACATCTAAGTGAATATCAGTACCCCCCACACACAATGGAGACTGCTGTTATAGTGTAGGGAATGCAAATTAATAGAGTGTGATGGACAATGGCATGCATACCAATCTGTCTATGTAGAATATTTAAACAAGCTCATTTGAGCATTACAGACTCATTTTCCTCTTAACCCTTTAGCCTAAGATGTGTTCAGTCAGCAAACACATTTGATGTCTGAAGTGAACTCAAACTGTTTTAGAAGGCAAATGTAACAGGTAATAGTAAAAGCTTGTAACTTAGCATTGTGTTGTCTTCGTGCATACATCCTCACACACTTGCCTCAATGCTTTACAAGATGTGAAATAATGTCAAACTGACTTTTTTGAAGTTTGACAGTGTATGACACATGACTGCTGATTATAAAAATGGTGAAAAGCATGTCACGCTGCTAACAAAAGACCATAGTAACCGATAACTTAGTAACTGATTATTCTCCATATGTGTCCATTTTACAACTGTGTCCATGAGACAAGAGTATGTCGTACAGTGTCAGAGACCAGGTAGGAAAGTCTGGTAGTAGTACTGATTTGACATAATACTTAACAGACGCAAGTGTATGGGTATTTAGGAGTGCTGTTTGCATGATAAATATGCATTATAAACTACTGTTACTTGTTAATCTTCATTAGCCCTGTAATTCCACTTCTAAACTAAAGAAACACACTTCATACATTGCACTAAATACCAGATGTTCTGTCCCATTCTGCTGTCTGGACAAACCTGAACCATCCTGATACCTTACTTTTGGCTGAAGTTCTTACCACCTAAACCCACTCATTTCTGTGGAGAGCCCAGATGGACTGCCTTAGTTCCACCAAACTGATTAAAAGTCATTGCAACCCACCTGAACACTAGGAACTGCTGCCGCCTCTTTAAATTGAGATTTTTTTGGTTGCTATTGCTATCTGATGTTGAGCAGAGAAGGATGGAAGGATGGAAGGAAGGATCCCCCATCTGAGCCTTCATTCCTCCCAGTGTTTCTTGTTACAGCTTAGGGAGCTTTTCCTTGCCTTTGTCGCCTTTGTCTTGGCCATTAGGGGCTCAGACGCGGATTCTGTAATGCTGCTTTGTGACTGCATCAGTTGTAAAAAGTGCTAAAAAAATTAATTTGACTTGACTAAATACACTAAATTGCAAATTACACCTGTCTTGGTGGGTTCGCTACATTTTAGTGTAAAATTGTGTACATTTGAATATTTGCTGAAGAATAGGATTCACAGGAAGAATAAAGTACAGTTCTTTACTCATTGTGGTGTGACAGGATTGCTCCTTGTGTGACCTCGGCTCAGTGGAGTGCGATTTAAGACAGCTGCTTGTTATTGCTGTAACAAGCCCTTCGTCGCTTCTTTAAGGCAGAGGAGTCAAGCACATGCTGATTAAAAGAGAAGAAGACTGGTGTTCTTTGTAAAGCTGCTGCCGCTCGGTTCTCACTCTCTCTTCAGACAGCATGCCAATTAGCCTCCATTCAGAATGTCCACTGAGGGGGACGGAGTCTGCTGGACCACAGGACTCCAACTCAAATCATGGTAGAGCCCCACATAGCTGCTTTCCAATAGCTTCAGAATGGCCCTCGTTTGGCTGACTCACTTAGTGAGCAGCAGCCAGGGAGGTCAAGTTTCTGCCTCTCACAAGCTCCTACCCGCACCCTTTGTACAGGGCAGGTGGAGGGCGTTGTATTGTTTGAAGGTACAGAGGTGTGCTGAACGCAATTTTTTTTTTAGTTTCATTTATCAGCAGGAGTGTAAATCTACAACCAAGGATTTGATTTCATTGTGGAATTTTAGCAAATGGTACAGTGCACCATGGAATCTCAAATCAAAAATATTCACCTAACATGTAACAGTATGCTGGTGCTTCATGCGAGTTGGAGGAAATACTACCCCCTTTTGGTAGCACAGGGCAGTGGTGGCCTAGTGGTTAGGACGCTGCCTTTGGGACCTGAAGGTCGCAGGTTCGAGTCCTGGCCCGAGGGTACCCTTGAGGTACTGAGGTACTATTGAGCAAGGTACTGTCCCACTATGCTGCTACCTGGGCGCTGTTGATAGATGGACAAAATGGCTTTTTTTTATTTATATCATTATTGAAAATAAATCATGAGCTGTTGTGAAAGTCTTTATCACCCACCCTTTGTAGGTTGTGTGTATATGCCCTGTTTAATGCTATGACTGTCCCTGTGTAACTACTGCTTGGTTGATATTTAGGCAAGGTCATTTGAAAATAAGCCTTTGTAGTACTGCACTTTAGCATTTGCCTTCTTGCTAGTTAATTATTACACTATTCATTACTGCATTCAAACCATCTGTTCAGTGAGAAGGCAAAGGGTGCTTGAACTTTTACACAGTGTGTTGATCACATTAACAAAATACACCAGATAAACAGCAGTCCCATATTTAAAAAGCTATGAATATATTGTTTTTTATTCAACATTTGCAAAAATAAATTATTTAAAAGTGTAGTTCAGCCAAGTATCAAATTCACATCATTTTTCACTTACCCCAGATGTAGTCCATCAACAACAAACTTTGCTTCTTTAGTTTTTAACTATAGTTTTGAGGCTAAATATGTAATACATACAGTGCTAAACTAAAGAAACCAAGTCTGGGCTCATAACATGCCTTGGCTGATTGACTCCATCTGGGATAAGTGTAAAATACATATTTCTAATGGATCCATGAAATCCTTGAAATTTTGTGAAAAATTTTAGAACAAAAAATATCTTAGGACTAGCATGTTCTGGTGTATATAAATCATACCAGGTGCAGTGGATGATCCGTATGGATATGAGCTGCTTTGATGGTGTGTTTATTCTGGCTTGTGAAACTCTTACCTTCTTTCTCGTTGTGTAATAGAAGCTGGTCTGTGTGTGTGTATCTTTGTGCATGGAGAATGTGCTGTGTTGGTACTGTGTGTGTTTGTGCTAGCCTGGCAGTGTGTGTGAAGGGTGCGTCCGCAGCAAGGAGAGCCAGTCTGCTGCTGATGTGTGAGTGAGAAGAAAGAGGAGGAAAAAAAACAAAGTGGCTTCAGCTCAGGGCCTTCCCGTGCTCCTACCAGCCCCCCAACACTTGTTTATTTTTCTTCCTTATTTTCTTTTCTTCATCTCTCCTTTGTTAGGTAGACTGATGTTTTTGCCTTCAGCGTTCAGCTGATCCCTTTCGCTCTTTACCTAAAGACATAATACTAACTGTCTTCAGGGCTTGTGCCTTTGGACTGTGCCTAAATTTATGTTGTGGTCATTTTTTAAGAGTTTGGTTGCACAGTTAGGGATCTTTTAAAAATAGGTGACTATTTTTCTGCAATTACAGTCCAGGACAAATATCAGAAAGTACTAAGGATGAAACAGTTATTTGACACCATCATTAATGATGACAATAATGTTTTTGAAAAATGTATATTTTCAGTTTTAAATTTTCATAGCGACTCAGCATGATAGTTCACCTAAGTGTTCACCTAAGTTGTGAGCAATTTTCTCAAACAAATGAATGATCGTCAAGTTCAGCATAGGCAAGTCTGACTTACCTTTCCTTGGGAGCACAGCATTACCAAGCGTAACCCATGCATGTGTAGATTCTGAAGTAGCAGAGCTGTTCGGAAATGGTGGCTTTCCTTCCATGCCAGTGACAAAAATACCCTGAAGAGTTAGTTTTAGTTTGCAATGTAAGTGATTTGTCAGAAAAAAACGTACTATGTTCACCATGTTTTGTAGCATTTACAGCACTAGTGACTCGAAGTGTTAGGCAGCCACTTCAAAAATTGATCGAAAATTTGCTAGATTGTTCTGTCATGTAGTTAAATACATTGGTTTTCTTTGTAAACTGGGTTAACTAACTTAAAAAGCAGCCCAGGCTATAATAAAATAGTTTGAACATGAATTGCGGGTTTAATTAACTTGATTAACTTGATTAAATAATTGGTTTAATTACATTACAGAATTATATATTTTAATAATAATTGATTTTCTCCTTTAACAACATTGTCACATTTTATGTTTCAATCAGAGAGCCTTAACCCTCAATATCTTCTTCTTGCTGTAGGTGTTTCAGGACCTGGGTGCATCAGTGCTGGCTGGGGCAGCTGAAGGCTACAACATCTGTTTGTTTGCATATGGACAGACAGGCTCAGGGAAGACCTACACCATGATGGGCACTCCAGTGAGTCACTCAGTGCATTACATTAGTTCAGGTGCTAAAACTAGGAAAACATTATTTAAATGTTCATATTTTATGTTCCCTTTGAGCAGGACTCTACTGGACTAACACCTAGGATCTGTCAAGTGAGTCTCTTATATGAGTTCTTATACTTAATGTTATTAATTATACTTTCATTCGTCTGTTAAGAAATTTCTGCTTTTAACTGACTTTACCTGTCTCTAATGACTTCAGGGTCTTTTTCGATCGGATATGGATTCTTCAGATGGACAGAAATGCAGAGTTGAAGTTAGGTAAAAGGCAACTTCTAATTATTTACATTGAAATATCCTAAACATTGATGTGCATTAGTGGACATGGTCCAGACTGTGAAATGCCGTAAGGTAAAGACGGGCAATATGGCAAAAATGTATTTTAAAATATTTTTTACTATACATGATGCATAGAAATATTTAGTTTAGATCTACAAACAACCTGATATTAACAAAATACATTAGATAAACAGCAGTCCCCCATCTAAAAAGCTATGAATATATTGTTTTTTATTTAACATTTGCAAAAATAAAGTATTTAAATGTGTTGTTCAATGTCAAATTCGAAGTTGTGAGGCTAAATATATCAAGAATACAGTGCTTCATACATACCAAAGAAACCAAATTTGGACCTAAAACATGCCCTGGCTGATTGACTTCATCTGGGATAAGTGGAAAATTCACAGTTGCCATGGATCCTTGAAATCCTTGAACGTTTGTGAAAAATGTGAAGAAAAAAATCTTGAAAATAGACATAAACTGGCAATGGATCATTGAATGTGCTTGAATTTATATTTTTGAGAAAAATTAAATAATAAAAAAAATAAATATTTGTTTATATATGAACGTAAGTAAATAGGCTACATTCCACTATTGTGTGTTTCCTGCTATCTCTGCGTCCTCGTTAAGTGCACCACCTGCCTGAAAGTTTGGTAATCGTTTTATGGTGAAACGAGAAAAATCAAATAGATAGTTGTCCATTGCATCTACTGCTTGTTACGTTGTACAGTTACTTTGCACTGTGTATAACGGATCTGAATCTGTCTCTCTTTTTAATACATACATTAGTTCAGTGTTCTAGAAGAACTGACAGTACCCAAATTATACACAGAAAAGCATATATATAAAGCATAAAGCATGTTGCAGAGCACCAGTAACACACTGTAATATTTTATTCGTTATCCTTCTCCAGTTTTTTAGAGATCTACAATGAGCGTGTGCGCGATCTTCTGAGAGGGATGGAGCAAAAGAAGCCAGCCCCCCTGCGTGTGAGAGAGCACCCAGAGAAGGGTCCATATGTGCAGGGTGAGACTTCGCTGAACACAGCCATTCAGAATAATTCCCTTAAGGCAACCTAACCTGGAGAAAACCACAAGCCAGTGACCTTTACATGACCCGTTCTCTCACCTTGTGTAACCTAACCCACTCCATTCAAAACTAGCTGTGAAACCACTGGGCTTTGATGGGTGGTTGTGTATTTTTTGATTTGTGGTAACTGTGTGTGAAAGGTTGCCCATTTTCATAGTGTGTTCGCATCTGAACTCTCTCCTAAAACCAGTGCCACTCACAGCATAGCACATTGCTCCACCTCCGCTCCCCACCCCCTTTCTTTTTGTCCAGCGTCCAACATCCAGTCATTGTGTGTATCAGGAGAAACCCCAGAACAGCAAAGGAAGTGACTTCATCTTCCTGTGGCTACAAGAAGCCCTGTGGAATACATGCAAACTCTCTTTCCCTCTCTGTCCCTCCCTCTCTCTCTTGCTCACACACTCACACACATACATTTGAAAGACCTTTAAATACACTACTTTATCAAGGGGCTGTAACAATCTACCATAGAAATGGTTCGACCTGGGTCACAGTTAAAGGGAAAATCCACAGATTTTCTGGATTTTCTGCATTTGCTGAGATGTAAACATTACGAGTGTTCTGTTGTGAAAAGTTATAGTCATAATAGGAGCCATGGGTTGTGATAATGCGAATTTCTTTGCTACCCTACAGTCTATACTAATGTGATATACTATATGTGATTATGGTAATATATATATATATACTTTAAAACTAAAAACCATTGCTCTACATGTACCTCTTCACCAAAAATGTACTTTAAATGTACATTTTAGGCCAAATCTATTTATTATTAACCTTATTCAGGCAAAAACTTAATAAATGAACAGGCATCAGTTATGTGTATTTATAAACAAACCATTTCACTTTTCATTCATGTTGTTAACATCTTAACCATTTAACTATACAGAAATTTAGAAATTTCATTTAAATGCCCCTTTGTGCTGATACAGTGTGACTGGCTTTCTGAAATGAGAACAATCTAGAAATGTCTCAGTGAATTTGATCTTGGATAAAGGATTGTATGCGTGTGTGTTTCAGGTCTCTCTCAGCATGTGGTGTCCGACTACAAGCAGGCAGTAAATCTGCTGGAAGAAGGCATTGCTAACCGCATCACAGCGGCCACACATGTTCATGATGCCAGCAGCCGGTCACACGCTATCTTCAGTATCCAGTATACACAGGTCTTAATCACAAAACCACCTAACAGCACCAGCTGAGGTCACGTTAGAGTTGCCACCACCCTGTTTCCAAATTTAGCCGTAGCCATTAATAAGGTAGCAATAGTTAAAGTCTTCTGTCCTCACATACATTGCTGCTCTTCATTTAGGTATTTTCTTGCTTATACTTGCTATCTTTCTTAAAATAATAGTGTACCAATAATCCAATGTAGACAAATGTCTTCTTATCCATCCTTAATTTTACACTGTAGCAACAAGGTTGATGTAGCCAATATTTCATGTAGTCATTGGTTAGCATGATGAAAACCTGTTATCTGTACTGTATGATGCACGGCTGTGTAAAATTGACAAAAATATATTTTAAAGCTAAAAATACTCCTCAGACCTGAATTTTTGGAATTGTTTGTACTTGTGTCCATTTTTCTAGATTACACTTATTTGCTGCATTAGGCCATAGCTGCAGTGTAAAACTTTAGAAACAAACCTGAGATACTAAACAGCTTGCCTGAATGATTACATTGGGCCTAAGGGGAATTTGTTTACATTTGATTTTAGGCCAAATTGTTGAATAAATTGTTACAATTCTTTTCAGTACTCCTCTGTATTCTGTTTCTCTGCTTTGAATTTTGAAGTGCATTGACTTGCATTGTTTCTGCTAAACTGTCTTCTGCAGGCTATTTTTGAGAATAACCTTCCATCTGAAATAGTGAGTAAGATCAACCTGGTGGACCTAGCAGGCAGGTTGGTTATTGTTTGCATCCACTTTAAACCAATTAATCATAAACTGCCACTGCCTACACAATACATCCCTAAAACCTTTATGTGTTACCCAGTTATCATTTGTTTATTCTGACATGCTGTAAACTTTAGTTGTGACTGTTTAGATTGCCACCTAGTGGAGCTGCTTGGCTATTAGAGCTTATAATTTGTTGAGCTTGTTGTGTCTTTTTTTCTTATTTGTCAGTGAGAGAGCAGATCCTCACTATTGCAGAGACCGCATCACTGAAGGAGCCAACATCAACAAGTCTCTGGTTACTCTGGGCATTGTTATCTCAGCCCTCGGTATGGACATTACAGCAGTACTCCTCCCTACACTTACTTTGCTCTTTGTTTCCTCCACCTTTCCCTAACGGCCTTATCTCTGTACTCTGTATCTCTTTACTCTTCCAGCCCAGAACTCTCAGATGTGCAGCAGCAGTCAGAGCATTAACAGCATGCTGAGTGAGGGGGAGGGCAGCACTGTGGGCAGTCACTCCAGCTCAGTGTCCAGCAGCGGACGCAGGCATTGCTTCATCCCCTACAGGGACTCCATACTCACCTGGCTACTTAAAGACAGCCTGGGTGGCAACTCCAAGACCATCATGATTGCAAGTGAGTCTGGCTATATCACAGAGGTCTGGATTTATTGTTGTTTTGCTGTACATATATTTTGCATTATTACATAATTATATAGTGTATTATATATCTCCTCTTCTACTTTAAACTGCAAATGTGGTGCTGACTGAATGTTAGGATCTGTACCTTTGACAAAATTTCAGTGAGCAGCAGTATTTTGCAACATGCTTTTGGTGTTCCCTGCAATTGCTGTGACTTTTAAGGAGAATACTTCAGTTAACTGCTTTGGAATAATTAAATAACTGATAATAAATATATATATATATATATGTTTATGTAGTCTATATGGCATCAAATCATTTTTTTCTTTCTTTAATTTCCTTCAGCAATATCCCCTTCTTATAGCAGCTATAATGAAACTCTCAGCACCCTCCGCTATGCAGCTCATGCCAGGAACATTGTTAACAAACCGAGAGTCAATGAGGTAAGCTTGTGTACAACCTGGATTGTTTATGTTGGTTACTGCCATTCACTGATGATACAGCTAATCAAAAGGCGATGCCTTTATGGTTCTTAGGATGCCAACGTAAGGCTGATCAGGGAGCTTCGGGAGGAGATTGATCGTCTCAAGAGCATGCTGCTGAGCTTTTCAATGGTAATAAATGGCCTACAGGAAATGATCCCTGCACTCACTATCCACTTTATTAGAAATGATCCGCCCTGTACATATAAGTTCCATTTACTTTATAGTAGAGCTGGGCAATATGATGATTTTTATCGTTATCGTGATATACTGTGGTCACAATATGCTTTCCTTAGCATATCTTCATGTTGTTATTATTTAAAAAAACACTGTCGATTGTCGACTGTACTGCGATTTGAAAAACACTGAATAAATTATTTTTTTAGAGAAAAATTGCTCTTTTTTCCTATGTTTCATCTTAATACATATCATGACATTGCATATCAGGGACATTTCTCAACATATCATGATAAGATATTTTTGCCATATTTTCCACCCCTACTTTATAGTTGGTATTGCCCGTCAAAGTTTAGTCACTTTGCTTAAAAAAATCATTTCATTTTCTCTATTAATCCTCAGTTAAATAAGAAAAAAGAATTTTAAATAAAACAGATATTTACTAATGTCATTTTCTAAGCATTCTTTTAAAGACTTTGTACATTTGGTAGCCTTCAGCTTTGTGCTCATCTTCATTGCATGAAGAACAGATTTTGTCTGAAAATTAAAAACATTTCTCCTCCAAACCATTGCTGAAAGCACAGACTGAAGATCGTTTGGCTTAAAGTTTTAAACAACTGGAAGGTTTAAGCTCTGATGAGTGCTGAAATCGCAGAAAGGTGATAAAACATCTTGGAGGAAGCTGACATTTCTGTGAACTTTGGTTTGACAGCCTTTGATTTAAACCCCACTGTATTTAATTATATTTAGTTTATTGTGAATTGACAAAGAAAGACTGTCTTTATTTAACTCATTTTGAAATGCTAGGCAGTGTAGATCAATAAATCACTGCATACTGTTACAATGCATAATTTGTGTGTACAGCAGCAAGATGGGCCAAAAAGGTTCTCCCTTTTGGGAATATGACATAAATAACAGCTCCTGCAGGGGATTTACTGACTAATTATTTTTGTTGTCCACAGCAAAGGAACCCAAGCCCATCGTTGAGTGATGAGAGAGATGGCAGCTTCTCTGATATAGTGCTACAGAATGAATTAAAGGTCTGTCTTTAAACACTGCTTACTAACTGCTTCTTCCATTTAGGTTAGACAACTCTTCCTGCTCCTCAAAAGTCTGACATTATCTTGGCTTTGTTTCTCCAGGTGGAGCAGCTGACTAAGGATTGGTCAGAAAGTTGGCTGCATAAGCGGTCACTGCTGGAGGAGTACAGTGTGGACATTAACCAAGACAGAGCAGGAGTTCAGATCCATTCCCTTCTGCCACACCTCATCGCCTTGGAGCCAGACGTTCTGAGCACAGGAGTCACCATCTACCACCTCAGAGTAATGATCTGGTTAATCCATAGATGATGCTGAGCATTATTACTTTAGTTTTGCTATTAATCCTAAAATGGAATTGTATCATTATATACATAATTGTACAGCGAGTTATGCAGTGAATTGCAGTTTCCATTCAGTTTGTGTTCTAACTGAGTTTTGTGTCTTCTTTCCTTATTTTTGCGATGTCAAATGTGTAATAATTAATGTGAAGAATAGTTTTTCTTTCTGCAGTTGTTGATTGCAGAGGCAACAACAACTTCTCATCAAATTCATATCAAATGTTTAGAACCCACAATTCTAGAATCTGCATTTTCTCCCCCACATATCACTCTCTCACTTGTCTTTAATTCACTCTGAATGGACCCGTCCAACATTATCACCTAATACGCAGCTTTGTACAACTACTATGTTCTACATGTTTTTAAAATTGTTTCTGCTTTCTGACTAACAGCTATTTTAGATTATATTCTTTCTGCTTTTATTCTTCTCTTTCTCTTTTCTTCTTTCTCTGCAAAACTCTTGAGATGCTTCCCCACATAAAGCAGATCTGGTGACCTACAGCAGGTTAATCCATCTTTGAGTTTTCCTTCTCTCTCTTTCTACTCTTTGCTTTTTCATGTCGTGTGTGTTTAGCAGTGCAGGGCCAGGTTCTAGTGCAGAGGTTTTAGCTCGGGTTAGTACATTTTTGCAAGTTCAGTGAGGACAGAAGTGGCCCCAGGCTCTGCACTTTCAGCATTTTCCATGTGTTAAATGTGTGATCATCTGGGTGAGAGTCTGTGCCCACTGTGTGTCTGGACTTACCTAAACAAGCTTTTAATCCCTCATCAAAAGCGTAGACAGATCTCATTGTATATATGTGAGGTGTGATTTGTGCCAGAGCCAAGAGAAAACAAAGACTGTAACATTATATTTGGAGTAGTTATGAAACATGGTTATGAAACAAGGGTATGGCCACTCCTGCATTTCTCTGAAGGGGTCTCATCAGTGCTCACTTTTCTGTGTGCCACAGGAAGGAGTGACCAGAATGGGACCTCAGGATCAGAACGAGGAGGAGCCCAACATAGGTACTGATAGGTTCAAAAATATTTCCAATAATGAAACTCATTTGGTTGTGGATAAATATATGGGAAGAAAATACCCCATGTCTATTTAATGTGAAACCATGTGTGTGCATGGGGTTACGAACCTCCAGTGAATTTTGCAACAGTTTGTCATATATGTTATAGAGTGTAAGGGCATGGTGCTTCTCTACCTTTAGTAAGAACCTCCCCTGTCTAATCTCACGTGACATTTTATAGAATGTATCATTTATATGCCAAATCATTTCACGTTTTTCAGCACTAAGTAGTGGCCTCTTTCAGTTTAGATTTAGTTTCAGTATTCAGGATTCAGTGTTTAATATACTGATAAATTTCCATTCAGTAGCTATTATGATTATATAAATTACAGAACCATAATTACTAAAATAATAGTTTTTAAAATAACAATTATAATTGCAGAAAACAATAATAAAGCATGTAACATTTAAGTATAAATAGCAATAGCTACTGTAAATGCACCTGACAACTTAAATAGGAATATAATGTTTAACTGCAAAACTTGCAGAGAAATTCAGCAACAAGATGTCTTAAACATGTTGCCTAATTCTACCTAACAAGTACAAGCTAACACCTATTGCTTATGCATTTAAAGGATAAACATTATAAATATTTTCCAAAGTGGATTTATTTATTTATTTATTTATTTATTTTGCTTTGTAATATCTTAGTCCTACCAGGAGGTTCACTGTGTGAAATTGAGAATCAGAATGGGGTTGTGACGCTCAGACCCCTCCCTCACAATCTATGCATGGTCAACAACAGAGAGGTCAATGAACCCTGCAGACTTGCACAAGGTAATAAGAAAACATGATATCTGTTTAAAAGAACACACAGCAGCATTTCATACAGCTTTTTCTTAAGGAATCCTGCTAATTAATGAATGTATTGTGTGGTAAATGTGTGGGTGTTTAAATACAAATACAAATATAATCTAATATGTTTGTGGTCCTGTGGTTTTCTAAGGCACAGTGATAACATTAGGAGTGCACAAGTTCCGGTTCAACCATCCTGCAGAGGCAGCTGTTCTGAGAGAGAGGAGACGGGTATGGTAAAATGTTGTACCTGAGTACTAGAAGTACCATTTAAATGTAATGGTCTTTAATTGCATGGCATGCTCTTCAATACCAATGAGCAAAAAAGCATTGATGAACATTATGCCCCTTGCTGGTATTAGCAGGAAATTATTAGCCAAAATAATAAAATCTAAAATCCTTTCATTTATTGATTAAAAGTGTAACATCACTAATATTTTCACAGACGGGTGAAACAGGTCTGCTTTCCTCCTTCACTACTTCCTCAAGGTAAATGCATAAACCTGCTATTCACTCTGTTGTGCAGTATGTCTTTCTTGGGATACATTCAAAGACCATGAGAGAAGAATCAGTAATACAAGTAGATACAAGTTGAAAGGTTTTCGCATGTGATTCAGGTTTGTCATGTTAGTGGAAATGCAGGACCAATAATGAGCTCTCTAGAGAACCATTATCTTGTTTTTACATAATGACCTGGTTTCTCAGTAACCAAAGGATGCTGAAAGTAGGCAAGCCTCATTTGTTGACGCAGGGAGTCAGCTATCTACTTCTACAAGACCTTAACAGGATTTATGTGGATAAATCTGCCCTTTCTCATCGATAAATAATGAAGCTAATATCTTTTTGGTTATACTTTAGCAGATGTAAAAGATTTGTGTTTATTTATATGTGCTATATTTTCTTATTCTGTGTTTAGGGCAGTGGGAACTAGTGGTCAGGACCTCAGTGCTAGAGCAGCTTCCAAACAGCAGCTAGAAGAGCAGCAGCATTACGTGGAGTGTCTGCGGGAGGAGATCCAGGTGGAACAGAGACGAGCTGAGAAAGACCTGGAAAGAGAACAGGCCCATCTTAGACAGCAACACGCTGAGAGTGAGTAACCTGCAAAGTGCAATATTGCAAATATTTGAAGTATTTGTCCTTTTTTCTGCTTGTACACAGAAACGTGTCCCCTTGTAATGTGTACCCTTCCCTCTGGTCTTCCCAGAGCTGACATAATTTGCTATTATTGCTATTTTGTCCTTTTATAATATGAATTATGAACTTGTCTGATGCTTGACTGATGATTCACATAAATCTTTTGCATTCATTTTACAAAATAAGTTAATGGCATCTGATTTTGGTCAAATTATTCCATTAAACTATCATCCATATAAATAATTTATGTTAATGGTGAAACTATGTCTTGTCTGTACCTTGCAGTACAGCAGTGGATCTTGCAAGAAAAGCAGCGGCTTGCTGCCATCAAGGAGAGGGGGACACTGGAGTCAGGGGTACAGACAGATCACCTTCCTCTGCCTGTGCTGTCTGGTAGTAATCAGGAAACTCAGGATGGGGTTGTTGCACAAGCAGTGAGTCCATCACTGATCGTGGGAGTTAGGAAACAAGTAGTGCAAGAGGAGCTCCTGAAACATCATGCGCTTCGAAGAGCTGAGAATCGCATCCGCCGCAAAAGGCTGCACTACCAGCTGGAAAGGATTGCTCGTAAGCGACACCTACTAGAGGCAAAGCGAGAACTTCAGAGGCTGGAGAACACCCTTCCGCTTTCAGTGGACAGCCCCTCATCCCCTGAGTTAGGGTCTCCGTCTAAGTGCAGAGGGCATCCAGTGATCTTGCGAAGGCATTCATTTTCTGCCGACCTTTTGTCTCGACTCTACCCCCAGCATGCGCCTATTTTCAGGTAAGTAAAGACCATGTAATATGGCCAAAAAAAACTAAACAGAGATAATGCTATGAATTTTATATATTATATTTATATTGTATATTATAATTGAATATAATTTGTGACATGTTAAGTAAACCAAATTCTTCAAAAAAGCAAATTACTTTATTTCATCAACTCTCTAACAGACAGTTTCTAAGGAGAAATAGATCGTCCTCATCATCCCTCTCTGAGTTTACATGTCCCAGGAAATGGCTGTCTGATGAATGTCTGCCTGATCAGAAGACTAGAGGCCGATCTAACACTATGCCCTCAAGATATAATCAAGAGACCTCAAGTAGAATGGGCTCGTCTGAGAACCTTAAAAACTTGCGGAAGGAAGATGGTCAATATGATGGCGTGACTGAGAGAAAAACTCAAGCATCTAAATCTGAATTTTCAGTATGGAGTCATACAGGAGATCATAATATATCTTCACAATCTGCACTGGATTCCAATTATACGGACACCAAAAAGGTGCTGCCAATAATCAAACAATCAAATACTCAAAAATGCTCACCCAAGGGTGGAAAGGGTTTCCCTCATGGTGGAAGTAAAGGCTTGGAGACAATCCGCAAAGCCCTTTCTCGATCTGTTGGCTCAGGAATAAAGACAGCCCTTTCAAGGGTGTTCCGGAAGCCTCCTTTAGGATTGCGAGGTGGCAGAGGTGCTAAATCTGTTAGTAGAGGAAAATCTCAATTTTTTGGGGAAGGAAATAAAGATAAACTTTTACGAAACATGGAGACCAAGGAGCAGATATGCTCTCTTAAAACAACAAAGTCATGTGAAGGTTTTGGGCATCTTGTCTCAGTAAAAGACAAGAAGCCCAGACGCTGGCATAGTGCTGAGGCCCTGAACAACAAAACCAAAAAATGGGTCAGGATGCAGCAAAGGCTGACTGAATGCATAGAGAACAATGATAAAGAGGCTGATGGTTCTTCAGACTGTGACAGTCTTTTCTCAGTGGACTCGCTCTCATCAGCTTACGCCATAGCTTTGGCAGAGCAGATTCAGCAGGAGGAGCGGTGTGAGCCAAGCGAGGCGGAAAGTGAGGACAGCCAGATGTCTGAGGATTCTCTTGTCGTGGAGAGTAGTGGGAAACACAATAATGCAAGGCCAGCACTGAAACCTAGTTACTCTCTGAGTCATAGATTCCTTCCCTCATTTAGTGTTCAGTCTACCACAGCTACAGAAAAAGTTGAGCAACCTAAAGAATTGCCTGCAGAAGTTTTCTGGAGCCTACGTGGTAAGGTTAAGCCTGTAAGACAAAACAAGTTGCAAGGAGTAAAGGAGACTTTACAAAACTCAGAGATAATGTTTGACTCAAGACCCCCTAGTGATGTCAGAGTGCAGGAGCCAGAGAGCCTTACCGATGCATGGTCATCCACTGATGCAGCAGACAGTCCACGAAGCCTCAGACTCTCAGCGGGCTTGTTGAAACAGGCACTAAACAAGCCAGCAGAGAGCAGTAGCAGCCAAAGCCCAGCTAGTTTAGACTTTTCTGGTACAACTATTGAGTCTGAATGCCAAAGATCATCTTGTTCTAATTGTACAGAAGATCAAGGTGAAACACTTAAACAAAGTCATGAGTCTTCTGAACTGCAAAAAAACATGAATTCTACACATAAAGGCACCCTATTACGTGATAGCAATGGACTGAATTATACTTCACAGTGCACTACAGGAGGGCCCTGTATCACAGAGAACATGGCGAACAATCTTTGTGCTTCTATAGACTTTAATGACACATGCACTAATTATCAAGTGCCACCAAAATCACCACCACTGGACGATTATGGTGTTGATTTGGTAATGGTCAGTTCCCATTCCAAAGATAGTGGACTTATGCCAGGTGCTTTAAGATGTTCACCAGATATAACTAAGTTTGATAAACGTATTCCCTCAGGTGGTGATAGTTTCTTGACTGAAAGGAATGAAAAACAAGAGCACTTCACACAGTTAAAGCAAGCACAATGTGCAGAAAGTTCTGTTTTTGATGCTTTTGAGCTTGCCAGTGGCCCATCCAGAAACAGTAGCATCTCAGAACATGATGAGCATCACACATCTCTAGAATGTTTCCATTGTGATAGTGCTCTCCAGCCTCCAACTGTTAAACAACGTACAAACATCCAGCCCTTCAAATACTCAAAGGAAGAACACCATCATTCAGTACTACAGAGTTTGGGAGAAGATCATGAACTTCCATGTGAACTTCAGTGTAGAATTGGGCACTTGCTTAAACACACAGAAAAGGCTGTGAGTCCTGGAACGGACCAAAAAGGTCAAGAAGGAAGTAATTTGTCCCTCACAGACACCTGTGTCAGAAGAGTTACAGAGGATTGTGCTTTAGACATGAACATTGAGTCAGAGAATACCAGCAAAAAAGCTGATTTGTCAAATCACTGTTATGTGAAGATAGATCATGAAGTTGCACCATATGATCAGTCAGGAATAAGAAGCGACAATTCACTTGATGTATCGCCAGACAATTTGAAAATCCCAAGATGTTTAAAAATTGCTCCAAATGTTTCAGTTACTACAGAGGATATAGAAGCAATAAAACCTGGCAGTTGTAGTATCACCAGAGACACGGCAGAGACACTGTCATCAATAAAACAGATGTCTGCCAGTTCAGTCAGTGTCTTACAGCAAAACTGTAAAACACCATCAGTGGATAGAAACACCAAGAACCAAAACAGCAATAATTCTGCTCTAACTTGTACAACTGATGGATGTTTGTTTGCACCCAGTGAACATGGCATGACTAAGGAGGGGGTCAAATATGATATAGCACCGGCTAAGGTTATAAACAAAGGGGAGTCTGATAACAGAAAATTCCAAATGGTTGGCCTCATAGTAAATGAGAAGATATCAGAAGTGGTAAAAGAACATCTCAGTATGTCTCTGAATATGGATGCAGGCAAAGACATTAATGGAGAACTACTAACAAACAGTGAAAGTTCTCCAGCAAATGGTGCTAACATTCATGAAGTTACTTTGGAAAGTCCACAAAAAGAACCTTGCGAATGTTTTCCAGTATTTCCTTGTGCGATGAAGTCTCATATCGATGATAGCACCAAAGTGAACAGGGAAGGTTGGTGTCCCCAAGGAGATTATTCTGTCAAAGGTTCTCCTGCAGGAAAAGAACATTTACTAAACATCCCAGAGAGTGGATTTATTAGTACTTGCCCTTCTCAGTCAGTGCAGGATTTTACTGTAGATTGTACTGTTCTTTGTGCTTTATCAACTGATAATCATCTTGATTCATTAAATACTGACTATCAGAATGGTTTCAATGATAAAGTGGTGATGGAAAGAAGCACACCAACTCAGCTGACAGCAATGACTCCTCATTTACAATGTCTTGAAGTTACTCCAGACCCTGGATGTGTCACCTATTCTAACATTACAAAAAGTGAAAAAGATGATCTGTGTGTGCTGAGGAAATCAGATCCTACATCTTTTAGCAACATATGTCATAAATCCACACCTACAAGTACCTCTGTTAATACTGAAGACTGTGACATTGGTCTGCCATCATGGCAACCTCTTGTAGGAAGAACCTTTTCAGAGATCTCAAGTTCACCAAAAGAAAGTGTTCTTCGGGTCTTTGGTCCTGTGGAGGAACACATTGCTTCAGAAATGCATCAGGAGTTAACCGACATTAAATCTGTGGATGTTAGAAAAGAAGATTTGACCGTTGACTTTCAGCAAGACACGGAAGTCAGTACTGAATCAAAGAGTCAGTGTAATATGAAGAATGGATGCTCATTTAATGTAGACCTTGGCCAAAAATCAGCTGAAAGACTTCAGGCCATTGATTCTAGACCATTTAACAAGCCTGCACATCAAGAATGTGCTCCCTTGGAGAGAACTGGATGCTACCACTTTATCAACACCCAAGATAAACTTTATAGTGAGCAGAGCATAAATACATGTAGCAACACTGTTAAGAGTAATGATAGCGATTATAAACCAGTGGATCTCAAAAATTGTTCTGGAGAAGTAAAAGAAATCACTATTCCTAAATCAGGCCAGGCTCTACTAACATCTTGCACTTTATCACAGCCCCAAAGTGATGATGAAGCCTCCAGCATACAAATGATTGGAACAACATATAACAGTCTTCAACCAGATCAGTCAATCTGCGATGATGATCACAATCTCCATCAAATCAAAATCCACAGACAGTCTATGGATAATAAAGGTGAAGACACACTAAAGATTGCAAGCCATTTGGAAGCTCAAGAGTCATCCATCCTCATTGACTCTGCAGTTTTGGCAAAAGGAGGAAATCAGACAGATGTGAGAGAGGTGAATAAGCCTGACCTAAAATCTTTGGCTACTTCTGAGAAAAGGACATTAACTGTAAACCTAAAACAATATCATCAGAATAAAAGTGAATCAAATGAAAAGGCTACTTTAGGGGAAGATCAAACAAGAACAGCTGATGCAAGACGGAATTTACGCAGTAGTAATGATGACCAACAAAGGGTTAAGCCAAAGAAGTACAGAAGAGCCCATTTTAAAGCCCCTCTGAGTTCATCTACAGATTCAACACCTAATTCATCTTTTGATGAGATTCCCAAGACCAGAATTCAACATTGCAGCCCAGTCAATCGAGCTAAACCTGGCACAACAGCTTTTGGAAGACTGAATGCAGTTGCTCAGAATAAAGAAGGCAGTCTCCCATCTGATGTTCAACACACATCTTTATCTTCAGTCAAAAGTCCAAGACCAATAGAGTCAAAATTAAAAGAAAAACAGCCTGTGTGGGCTGGCACTGGTTCTGAAGTCACCATAGTTGGCACCACTGATATAGCAGAGAGAAAGGATAGTCCCAGGCAAGGACAGTCTTACCTTCCTGCAGAAAAATTTAAAGTTAATGATTCTCTTTTAAAGTCTGACGAAACAGTTAATGGGACCAGGAGCAATTCTACTATACATATTTTATATGAAAATAAGCCTGAAAGTCCTCAGTCGCTTGAGAATAGTCTTGTACAAAATGGAGAATCTACACTGCATTTTGCTTCAAGTGACATAAACCCATTTATACATGCAAGAAAAGATAATGAGTTGCTGAAAGCTGTGCAAAGAAATCAGGCATTTGGAAGTGCTTTCAATATATCCAGCCAGCTTTCTCATTTAGAAAGCTGTGACAAGCATATCACAAGATGTTGCAGTGTGGACAATGGGTTAAATGTCCAAAATTCTCCTTTTAATTCTCATTTGAGCTCTTATGCAAATTACAAGGGACTTTCTAGCACATTAAGTAGTGTTGAAGATCCCAGAGATCAAATTCCCACAAATTCTCAGCTGAAGGATGTGTGTCGTACCTCTTTTGTTTCCAATAATAAGTCCTTAGCAGCTTCAAGCAGTGACTCTTACAACGATACCTCAGACTTAGGCCACAGCTCAGGCCAAGTTGATGAAATTGTTCTTGTCTATTCTTCTGAACATGAAACTCAAGAAAGTGGGAGTCAGGGTTCAAGAATGTGTGACCATGGCACACAGACAGTCATGTTTGTTGAGGACATGAAGAAGAAAAGTAGACACAGAAGGAGCAGCACTCAGGTTCCTGTATCAAAACAGACACATGGAACTTCAACCACATGGACAAGTCTACAGAATATGTCTGAACATCTCTCAGAATTGATTCTCAACACATCTGACCTTCTGGGAAATATTCAGTGTATGAGAACAGGGGATAGGTGTCTAAAGTATGAGCATTCACAAAAAAATTGCAGTAAAGTTTCAAAGGTTCACGCTGATGAGCATTGTAAAAGAGATGGCTCCACCCAAACTGCTGTAGATATTGGAATCCAGACTGAAGCCCCACTGCTAATGAAGCAGAACCAAATTCTCCCCAAAAGCCAGTGTGTGCAGAATAGCAGAGCTCATGAAGTCAATGTAATTGTCAAAGTGGTTGGCTCAGATGTTTGCAATGATTCAAAGAAAGTTGGCATGAAGTGCCTTAGGGATCAGTGTGAAAATAGACAGAGCTTTGAAACTATCAAAAGCATGCCTGATCTCCGTCATGGAGGGCCGCCTCCCTCTCAACAACTGGGCCGAAATTTAGAGGCTTTGGCTTCGAAGGTACTATCCCTAGAGACTGTTGTACCAAATCAGAACTACCTCGACCCAAAGGCCGTAACTGCTAACACTGTAGACCACACACCTAATAAGTCATCCAAGGGCTTTGGAGTCTGTGCTCACAGCATGTGCACTTCTGATATGTCTGCAGGAAAGAATCAGGCACTTCCAGTAAAACTGAAACCAAAGAATTGCCCTGATAAACAGGTATTGTTTATGGACCGTGCCTCTTCACCTATTCTCACTGTGGAAGTGTCAAGTTGCTCGCAGAAAAAAAAAGCAAAGTCTGCTCAGCGTTTATCAAACCACAGGTCAACTATGATGCACAATCCCACTGACAAACAAGTTCCAAGGCCCCTTAAATATCTGCTTGAAAACAAACCAGTGTCTTCCACTGAAACTAAAGCACTACATCGAAGGGACAGTTTTTGCATTTATAAGGAAAAGCTTGGTGAAAAGAGATCAGTTTCATCTGTGTCTCTTGAAAACTTTTGTGACCTTATTTGCACAAATGGAGAAGGATGTGACGGATACTCTACAGAGAGTGTGTCCTTATCTGGCAGATGCAGACAACATGAAGAAAAGCACTTCCTTCATGGAGTTCACAAGTATGGAGTGGGCCAACCCACTTTACACATTCCCACTTCTCCTGTTCACTATTCCTCAGTTAAACACAGGCAGCATGAAGGTAGTAGCGTAAATACATTCCAGTTCCCAACACCTGTCAATCAAAGCTACAGAAGCAGCAAACTAGAATATAACCACAGACTTTCTGAAGATTCAAAGTGCTGGAGTGATCTGTGCAAAACCAATCACCAGTATCAGGAAGAGGACATTGTGTCACTGGCTCCAAGTGAGTGCAATACAGATATCCTTGTTAGCATCAACCCACTCGCTGAAATGGGTCCCCTTAAAGAGGACCATTGGATTCCTGAAGACCTGCCAATGCATAACAAATTTACCAACTGGTCAGGCATCAACCTACAGCCACCAGCAAGGCTTAGCAATGAATGCAACCCAACAATTAACAAATACCCAGAAAGGCAGCAACCACATTCAGCTGAGTCTAGGGGTAAACCAGAGTTTTTTGATGGAGTCAATAGAAGGATAAGGGAAATTGAAAGACTGCGTAAAGAGCGGGACCTGGTGCTGGCCTCTATGCATCTGAACCAAAGTCCTCAAAAACTGAGTGTCGAGCTTACAGAAGCCAAGTTACACTATGGCCTTGGGGAGACAGACACTCTTCTGAAGATGCTGCAGTGCAGCCCCAAAGAGGAGCAAGCCATCTCTACCAAACAGCAACTGTATGACAGGTGTGTATTTTTGCTGATATCATAAAAATTGAAAATTTTCCACAGATCACCAGATTTCAGGAAACTATTCAAACTGACTGATCTCAGGAAAAAAGGTTGTTCCCAGTTTGCACTGTGAAAATGTTTTGACTGATATCTTGTTAGTGTCAGGGATATCTAAGCTTAAAAAATGGTCATGGTCATTTTACCATAAAATATTACTTTTAAAATTATTTTTGCTTAATGCAGAATTTTAGGGCTTATTTTGTAGCAAAGAAATAAGTATTAAATCATTTTTTCTTAGACCAAAAAAGAAGCCATGCAAATATCAGGTCTCAAGTGTCAATTGTTTCAAAATAATGCATATAAAAGTCTGCAGCTTTTTCAACAGAACAATGCCCAGCCTCTTTAACTCACAAAGCACTAAAGATGCAAGTGTAGCATTGCTATTACTAACTATTTGTTGGGCACAATAACATTATTTCCTAAATTTACATGGATTAATATGTTAAAATTTAAATAAAAACTAAAGTTTAAGGAAAGTTTAATGGCAAATAAAACTCTTTCTTTCTTACTCTTACTCTTACTTTCACACTTCTCAGACACAGAAGGAGTATTGATAGCCTGAGAAAGGAGAGAGAAGCTCGTCTTCAAAATTGTCGCCGAGCTCGGAGTCTAAGCCCCAGCAAGCACCCAAAAGCATCAAGTCACGAGACAGAGAAGTTTCAGAGATCCTCAGATCTGCCCAGCCGACGGAGGGAATATCTGCAACAGCTCCGCCAAGAAGTAGTGCATATGAGCAGGTGAATTACCACATTAATCTCTCTCTTGAAACAGCTGAATGTGCAAGGTTGTTTTAGCTTCATTTTTGTAGCTCAGAGTTAACTCAACACACTCTGTGTAGTCTGGTTGTAGTGTTATGTTTATCCCACGATTTGTTTCGACTCACAATACTGGTTTCATGAATCAATATTTTCAAAATATTTTGAACAAAATTTGAATGAAAAAAAATGAGTATGTGTTTCATAACTTACTAATGAGTCTAAGCCTGGTGGCAAGAAGAGTGTGATGTGTTATTATACACATACTTTACACCAAACCTTTCTTAAATAATCCAGTCAGGTATCTTAGAATTAATAGTGTTTATTAATAATTGTTAGTGTTTATTAGCTAATAACTAGTTAAGAAAGTAATCTTAGCAATTAGCCTTTTAATTCTATTCATATAGTGTGTATTTACTACATGTTTACTTATTTGTCTTTTGTAATGTTTATAGGTATATTTTTATTTTAATAATTTTTTTATTATTAATTGAATTTACACTATCTTTGCTCGTGTTCTTTACATCGATGCATGTGTGTGTGTGTACATGTATGTTTGAGTATACATGTGCATGTATGTATGGCAATGTTCTTATGAACATCTATATATTGCAAAAAAAATGTTTGCATAAAAATATTTGCAATATATTGCAAAAAAATGCTTTTACATTATGATCCCAGCATGTGTTTTACATTTATATGTTGATAAAAAGTGTAAATAATTTAAAATAATCAACCCAAATGTCTATTTCTAGAATTCCGGATCCAGCAAGAAGAGAGGGTAAGTGTCCTTCTGATATTGAGCTCCTTCTACGCGATTACAGTCGAGCAAGAGAAGAGGCAAAAACAGAAATTGCCAGAGCAAGAGAGCGGCTTCGTGAGAGGACAGAGCAAGAGAAAAGGAGGTTACAGCAACAGGCTCTTGCACAGGCTGTAAAGGTGACTGCTAAAATCTATCACACAAGCAAAACATATTTGCATTTGGACCAGAGCATGTTATCTCAGTATTTGCTTATGTTCAATAATGAAGTTGTTTTTATAAAAGGTACAGTGTTAAGTGTAAATAAAAATGAAGTTTTTGCAATAATATTATTTAGATATTCGAATTCTGGATATTCAGATGATTTCAAATTTCTTCTCTGTTGCTTTGCTAGGATGACCTGAGACTTCACACACGTTTCAGCAACAGCACCTTGTGCACTGGTTCCAATCTAAGTCTGTCTTCTGGACCTACATCTGGCTATAACAGCAGTGCAGCTTTAATGAAAGACAGAACCTCACCGTTGATAAAGGTGCAGCAAAAAGAAAAAAGCAAAATGTCAAATAGGATTTAAAGGATATATAACATGGAAACAAAAAATGTATTTCTTTCTTATTTGAGATTTGATACTGTTTTAAATGTACCATTTCTTTCTCAGTGCTTTTTTAATTCTTTTTGACCCTAAAAACATATAAGTATGACATTTGACGTATGATCACCAGTTCATCCTAAAGCAGTTCATCCCACCTATTCATGTTGAAGTAATGTGAAGAAGTGTTAATGCAGACTGAATTTATGTAGTAGGGAAGGAATTAAATGTCATGCTGTTCTGGGCTATTGGCAAAGCATATGCATCATTTCAGCCTTTCACAGCATCCATACTTCCATAAGTTTAGTTTTCCAATGTCCCTTATATTTTTAATCAAAGTGTAACATTTTGTTTTTGTATTACAGCCTAGATTGCTTTTTGAACAATGGGCAAAACACAGATGAACAATTAGGAACAAAAGCCATTTACAAATTTAAAAGACACAGGAGTGATAGCTAAATTATAGAAAAACTGGGCAATGGTGATAAAAAATTTTTTTAAATTAAAGAAAAGAACATATCCCCTTAAGAATAGTTTTTTTTTTAACTTATTTACCACAGGTTACTGGAATCTCAGATGTAGGACTAAAAGTCAGGACTCAGGCTCCTGTGATCCCTCCTCACAGTATAAAGGCTCCACGTGCATGGCTATCAGCTCAGGGTGAGTGTTAACCTTTAAAGAAGCACTAACAGGGCATTTTGAATGTAATCTAAGCCCGAAATTCTCTTTAGATATTCGCCCGGAGACCACTACTTCTGCATATGAGCTTCAGTCCTCCTCCTCTCCATCATCCCCCCCTGCACGACAGCGTACCTTTTCCTTTGGTTCTCCCACATCTCTTTCTACATCCTACCAAGACATTGCGGATTCTACTCTTTCCAGTGCTATATCAGAGGTATATATGCATTTGTCTTTTTGTTTTGAGCATATTTAGTTTTGAATATTCAATTTGTGAGACTAATTGTGGAGCCAGTGCTTAATTAAGTTTTATTTTTCAGGTTTATTTAGCCTCTGGTGGAGATTTGAGGAATCTGCTGGCAGGGAAGGCTGCAGCTGGTTGGAGGTCAGTGATGTAAAGCATACAATAGATAGATGTATCTAATATATCTCTTTATAAAATTGCTGCAAGAATACTATAAATACTACACTATTTACCATATTTCTTTATTAAATTCACATCAAGCTGACCACAGTATTTTTCCAAACTGCCAATAACACAATGCCAGTGAATATGCGAACATGTTTAGAGAAGAATGCAAGATAGAGCCATGCTGTCCACCCAGAGAGAGAAAAGCCAGTTATGCTTTCAACCCAGCCCCTGATGACTGTGGTGTCGTTGGAGCTTTTACCTGAGATCTCTAGATTTAGATTACGCCTCTCAGGAGCTCCAAAGCCAATTTCAAGACTTGAATATTTAATATTTAATAACCTAGATATTAATTTTATCTAGAAGGTTAAATAGTCATATACAATTTTATAATAGATAATATACATATCCCATTTGTGGAAAAATTGAGACATTTTGTAAAATTTGACACCTACATGAGAAACTGTCATGCTGCTGTGATAAATACAGTCACATGGGTTTCAGTTCAGAAAACCATTATCACTTAACCAGTCAGCTGCTGTATCAAGATATGTAACCTTAAATTTTGTTATGCAAAGAGGAAGTCATCAGTTTTATGCAGAAATGCAGCCAAGTTCTGATAGACCAATAGACATTGGAAAAATGTGTTCATTTTTCCTTAAACAAACTGAAACCTGGAACGTATCTGAGTACATGAGGTTATCCATGCCAAAGACATCTAGATTATTAGCAATAGGTGCAAAAGCAAGACATATGACATATGACAGAGACATATGCTGCCATTGAAGTTATATCTTTACCCAGTAAGTCCATAGTTGTTTCAGCCACACAGTACCAAGCCTCCTTCTGCACCCATTACAGCAGTGTGGCTTCGCAGGCACAGAGTGTATGCGCTTGACTTGCATTATATCTGGCTGACCTGTCTGATCAGACTGCTCTCTCTCCTATTGAAAGTGTATGAATGCATAAAGAGGGGGATCAGACAGTGGTGACCAGACTGTTGAGCAGCTGAAATTTTGTATCAAGAATGTGCAAAAATTCCACTTGCAAACTTCAACAATTAGTTTCCTCAGTTCCCAAACGATACAAGTGTAATCAAAAAGTGATGTAACACATTCCCGTCTCAGCATTTATTGAGATTCACAAAATACATTTTAGTTGGTCAATGAAAGCATTTAAAGTTGTAATTATTTATCAATTTATTTATTATTTATTTATCTTTTACGTAAAGGTTCAAGATAATTTAAAAAATTAGATTTTGATATTAATTATTGCATTTTACAAAATGTGCCAACCTTTCTAGAAATCTGATTTGTAATGTGTTATATATAATGACTAGAATGTATGTGATGTACACTTTTTTTGCAATGCATAGCATAAGAAGATGTGTACATGCAACATGTTTAAACTGTTTCTATTAACTATTTTTGTCCAGGCATCAGGGCATGGAGCGAGGGGTTCAGACCTTCCATAGGCCCTCCTCAAGACCCTCAGCTCATGGGTTTCTTGGGGCTATAGAGCTGGAGAGACCCTTGGCCAGTCTGTGGTGTTTGATTCGAGACCACTCTAAGACTCATCTCTATAATGAGTCCCTCAAGTCTGCCTGGACACGTCCGCTAGATGACAGTACACAACTAGGTACAGTAACACAAACCTGGACCTAAAAAAAAAATAGCTTGCTCAAAGCGGTACCAATATATTAACTTTTTAGCTCCAACATAATGTTCTTAAACGAACATAAACAGTTAAATCCACATGCTGTTGGTATATTGTTGAGATTGTTGACAGGCCTAGTTACAATGTCTATGTTATGTATAGTTACACCTAATGGGGTTTATGCTGAGAGAACTTTACATACTTAAATGAACATTAGCTTATACTGTAATTAATGGGAGCTCATAATTAATAGTGATATTTATATAATATATTAATAATTAATATTACGATAACATTAGCCTGCAAAGCTAAAAGTATGATGAGGCTGCTGGTCATCCATAACTCAGCATTTAACAAAAGGACAACCTTTTGTATAGCCAATTTATGTGATAAACTGTGTCTTCCTTTTCACAACAAATGGAACATACATTTTCCCACAATCCATTTTTATAGTGCCTTGCAACATCAAGGCTTGTGGAAAAACAAAGCAACATAGAATCAGGCAAAGGCAAAAACACATTTTTGAGTTTGCAATGAAAAATGATCAAGACAATTAAACATGCGAACATATAAATTCACTGTTACATGCTTATTACCATGGTGGACATGCATTTTAGCTGTTTTAGTAAAAGCCCACCTGACTGTCAGACTACTGACAATGATTCAGCAATGTTATTTCAGTTTAGATGTGGAAGTGGGTAGAAAACAAAACAATCTTTAAAAGCCCAAAAGGCCTCTTAAAATTGTAAATAAAATGTTTTCCTCCCCATTTGAGTATGTTTGTGTTTTGTACGTAACAAAAAGAATATCATGACTAACCTCTACCAGGAATTTCAAATTAACATTCCTCTCTGGATCATTTAAGGATGAAAACATTTTTTTTTTCATATTTTTTTGCGTTCACCAGTTTACCTGTTGACTGATCCATCCAACTGTCAGCTGAAACAGCCGCGGGACTTTTGTTGCCTGAGCACTGAGTCCAAACAGGTGGGTTTTCTCTCTTCAGTTGCTCTGCCAATTGTCTTAAAAAGGCTTTGGAGACTAAACAGAGCTGGGCTTAAGTAAGTGTGCTGTGTGCTTGATTTGTACAATAAGCGATGTTGCTGCCTCACAGCAGTGTTTGTCATTTTGGGTCCAGATTTAGTGAAAGAAAATTCAGTTTTGACTTCATGTTGTCTTTTTACATCAGGATGATATGTGGGTGTTGGCCATGCAGTCTGTGTTCGAAGAGTCTCTGCCTCGCCCCAGTATGGACACAGTACGTGGCGAGATGCTTCCCAGTGCCTGGATCCTTCGGCCTAGTCAGCAACAGGGTCGCGATGCGGTCATAGTGACTTACCTATTACAGGTTGGCGTTCTGTCCTCATGCTCCATAATTCTTTCATCAATTGATCAGTTGTATTTTGGCATTCAGCTAAAAAAACATTCCAGGATTCCCCAAGGGATCACAACTTTTGCTCTTCACTTAATTATAAAATGATCTTCATTAATTCTTCATTAATCTTCATTCTTCAGTAATCATTGTTTTCCATATAGTTGAATAATCTGAGGATGTGGGTAAAAAAAAATGTGTGTCTCCCTTCACAGGTGGATTTGGGCAGTCCATCCCTGCCTCTGAGGATGTTGAACGTAGTGGCTAGACAGCAGGCAGCTGTGATTGCGGACCTTCATTCCTTTTTCTCTTCCTGACATGCCAAGTTCTATGTAGCAATGAGCACTTATTATATAGTTCTTTGCTAAAATTTGCACCTCATCGTTTTCTTGACCTGATTCTTTTCCACAGAGCACTGATTTTTTGTGAGTTTAATTTTTTTGCTATTTTATTTGAGTCTTTTTTTTAACTGCATCTGCTTTTTATGGTGCTTGTGCCAAAGTGTGGACAGGTGTTTTTAATGCTGAAGCTTCATTTGTTCTCATATTTATCTTGAAAAATACTTGACATGAAGTAACTCTGTACATAGGTCTGCATCATCATAACTGGGCATATTTGGATCAGAACAATCCAGTATTCTGTGGGTGCATAGCAGTATGTTATAAAGCTAGTTTTATAGAGCTCAGATATCTGAAACTTGAACTTGACTAAGCGTGTCAGAATGTATATTATACAATGCATGTCCAGTGTAGTTTGCTAATGTGATTCTCCATTAGGCAGAGCACTCTTTTACTCTAAAATGTCCAACTTCCTGCACTAGCACTAAAGCTGTCTTATGTTGTTGAAAGATGTTGTTATAATAAGGACTTTTTATATGTTCAATATCTGTTTTCCATTCCATGACATTTTCAGTATTTTCTTTGTTTTTCCTTTTAAGAAGTATGCAATGTGGTGTTGTAATCTTGTATTTTCTTGGGACACTTTAACAAACACTCATGGTTATGGCAAGCTTTAGTAGTGTTTACTGTATCTGAGACAGTAGTTAACAGTAGACACTGCCAGTCTTATTAATATAGGACCCACTTTCCAGGCAATAGTCCTTAACTCCGAGATGCTCCAGGACAATATTGTGCATTTGATAAAGGGGACTTGCTTTGCCCTGTGTCAGAAGAATGACAAAATGTAAATGTCAGTGGATATGCTGTACCACTGAAACAGAATCAGTCTTTATAAAAAAGGAATAACTTACTTTTCATCAACCAACACTGGTAAGTGAAAATCAGGTGGAAATGGAGAAGCATTCAGTGGTTTCATGGCATAAAGTACTCTGTTTTATACAAATACTGAGTAACTTTTGTATAAAACAAGCATCCTTTTATTACAGTGAAAGAGCTGATTCACCCTCTGTGCTTCAGCATGTTCAGGCATTACTGACCAGGGGAAATTGTGGCTACAGTAAATGATAATAATCACTACAGCTATGTATGCAGTTTTAAAGTGAAAGTCATAAATGACTTACTAAGCTTTTTGTTAAGCACTGTAGAATCTGACAGTGGCTCTATTTGGAGCCCAAGATGAAGGACCTGAAGCATTCTGTTCCCACTTATACAGAAAGAAATAAGAGATTTCTCTGTTTTCTTAGTTTTATAGTTTTTTAGAGTTATATGATTGTACAAACCAGAAACCTGATTCAACAAATAATAGCTATGATCTCTTATCTTTGTCAAACTTAAATGTAAGATAATTTGTCATTGTTGACTTTTCTTGTGGTTGGTTTACTGCTTTTTTTATGTTTTTATACCTTTGTGGACAGAAATGTCTTTCACTGACTTTTAAGTTATAAGCAAAAGCATTATTTTCTTAAATATACTTGACTTTTTCCAGATAACTTTGTTCACTGTCTGTTTTCATAGCACATTCCTAAATAGACAACTAGCAGTATTTTTGGCTTTAAAGTCTAGTAAGCCCATTTTGTGCTGTAATATGGACATTCTTTTAATATGGACTACTGTGTGCAACAATGTCCTAACAGCACTTGAGAGGAACATGCTCTCTTGGAGAAACACTGCATACTTGGCCCATTGATCTAGACTGAGCTTCTGGTGAGCCTTATCCTATGATGTATTTCAGTGCCTGCTCAGCAGATTAGATCTTAGAGCAACACTTGATGTTGCTTATCAGTTTTCCATAATGGGCTGGAACTTTGTTAGCCCACTTATAGTCTTAAAAGGGATATCACATTAAAAAGGTATCCCAGTCTCTTATAGTGATGTAAATATTAATTATATTTATTTACAGATTGATTAATTTTAAACAGTTTGTCATACCATGATGCCAGCTCAGTATGGGGGTGACGGTGGCAGAGAGATCCCGGTGCATCTGCATGAAAATGGAACTGACTTCAATGCAGATTGTAATCTGACATTTAGTAAATACACTATATATATGTTGTACACACATACATACACAACAGAGACCATTTGATTTGGCTATACTTAGTCACCTTAATTTACAAAAGTACAGCTGTTACCTGGTTATTTTCCTGTTTCCTTTTTTCTCTACCAATTTTTCAAAATTTTATTAAATCATTAAAATGTTAATAAATTCATTTCCAGTAATTTAATGTGATATGGTTAGTGGTAGAGACATTTACAGACTCAGATTCTTTATAGTGGTGATGACAGGTAACTCAAAAGTCTACTAATTTTATTTACTGTAGCAATTGTGGGTAGTAGGAAGCAAGTGCAGCAGTTTTGGTATTTTTAGGGGTTTATTAATTATAAAGGAAAACAATTAAGCACTTAAACTAAGAAAACAAACAAAGACTTAGGAAACCAAGACATGGAACAATGGCAAGGTGACATCGACAGAGCTAGGATAAACACGACAAGAACAGAGTGATAACATACGAGAATGGAGTCAAAACAACAGAACAACAGAACCGACAAAGAATGAGGCAAACGCAGGAGGATAAATAGGGAACACAAATGAGAGACACCTGACAGGGGAGACTAGGGAAACGAGGAACAGGTGTGCAAGGTGGGACTAGGGCATGGCTTAACACAACACGAGACAAGGAGCACATGGAAAAACAAAACAAAACACGGACAGGACCACATGGCACACACAGACGAGACATTTACCTTGGGTCAACCTTCTTTCAAGACTATTGAAAAACAATGCCATTCTGACATTTTCTTGCAATAACTTTGGGTGAGGGAGCTTTTAGAGGCATTGAACACCTCAAGCGTCTCGTTCTTATCACCTGTGTGGATAATTCTGACATGCAAAACATAACCTTTCATGTCAAACTTCTCTGAACGACTTAATCATTTAATTACATACAGTACTTGGGCTTTCGAGGCTCACTGATGCAAGTAGGAAGCGAAGGATGGAAGGTGGCCTGGTCTGATGAATGAAGCTGTTTCTGACATCATGTGGACGGCCAAGTGCATACAAAAGAGCCTGGGAAAGAGCCGGCACCAGGATGCATTATGTGAAGAAGGCAAGCTGGCAGAAGCAGTGTGATGCTTTGGGCATTGTTCTCACTAAAAACCTTAGGTCCTGGCATTCATTCTGATGTTACTTTGTTGTTACATGCCATCTATGGTGTGACTTGGCCTCCAAATGTTCCCAATCTGATTGAGTGTCTGTAGGATGTTTGTGTTGGCCAAACTAGCACATTGCATGGATGCCCCACCGAGCTTAGAGTTCTTTAGAGGCTCTGGTCCTAATGTCTTGGTGCTAACAGCACACCTTCAGAGCCCTTGAGAAGTCCATGTCCCGATGTATCAGAGCTGATTTGGCAGCATGAGGGGCACCTACACAATATTAGAAAGTTGAGACTTTAATGTCATATTTCAGTCTAAAATTGTCCTGAGGAAAAACTTCAGTGGCTTCACTGATATAACAGCGCATTATTTAGGTCTCCTGAGAGGGCTGGAGGGCAGAAAAAAAACATGCTCCCCAGCTCCCTCCAGAATTCTCCCCTCTGTTTTTCCTCCACATTGCGCAGGACAGAGATCCAACCTCGAAGCCACTGGGTTCCACTTGGTCGTCGTCTCTTGTCAAACGCTCAGGAGTCTGTTGGCGTTTCCTCAGAGACGACAGGGGCCTGTCGGGAGGGGAGGGGGTGGGGTGGGGTAGTGGCAGTGGCGCTAAGGCCCAGCGCCCTTGTGGGTGGGGGTGTGTAACGTCGTGAAGCGCATATCTGCCATTTAAAGGCAGTGTCTCTGGACAGGAATGCGCGTCCTGTGCGCAGCGAGGCAGCGCTCTTCGCGTCCGCTTTATTTTTAAACCCTCTGGGTGGGTCGTGCGGCGGCTCAGGGGAGTGAGCCGTTACGTGCCCAGAGGCTCCATGTTGCAGCAGCAGGGCCCCCTCCCAGCCCCCTTCAACACCACGACCCTGACCCGCACCCCAGCGCCTCTCATGGGACTCTAATAAAAATTAAAAACAATCATAACACAAAAAAGGGATTTTGCGGGGAAAAAAGCTACAGAACTGAGGACAGCGGCGTGGGAACAGCTGTAAACGGAAGGACCGGTGAGTGCACGTAACTTCTGATCTGCTCATAGTGAGTTAAGCTCAGCACAACACTGAACACACTGCACACTGGTTTTGACAGCTAGCATTATCAGCGCATATGGTATATGAATAATTTCATATAAGACGTTATATGAATAATATTATATAGTTATTGTTATATACAATATAGAATCGTGATTTTTATAGTTAAATGAATTGAATTTAATATTTTTCAGTTATAGTCAAATATGATGTATAACTATATAAATTATATCATTATATACATATTTTCTCTACTGGAACTTTATTTCTGTCCTTATTTATTTCTTATATAACATAGTACATAGTAACATTAGTAATCTTCCTCACATTCCCCACACTCTTCACCTTCCAGTGTTGCGCCTCCTTTATTATGGAAACAAACCTCTAACAACCTGTTAAGTGTCGCTCTCTCAGGAGTGTACATTTTCTCTACTGTGGTTCAGTGTGTGGCCTGTATGTGCGTGCAGGTCCACAGAGTTTGTCTTAACAGTAAAATGTGCCACTGAACATCCACTAGAGCTTCCGCACATGTTCGCTTTATAACTTTGGTCTAACGTGCTACCTGTTGATCGATATACTGTTTGTTTTCCACTCTCATGTTGCACTTTACAGATTGCTCTCCTTCTCACTGTCCATTGTTATAGCCTACATGTACGGCTTGAAGGTGTAAAATGCTCCTGGAAGGACTTGACAGCCGAAATAACAAGCTTTTCAGTGTCCCGCTCTGTCTCTTTTTAGTGTTCGCTCATTGATCTCCCCCTCCCTCCGTTTTGTCCCTCTGTTAAATAAACAATGTGGCTTCACAATATCAGTGAAAGAAAAACAGTCGTGTGCTGTGGTCGAGCCTTTGAAATAACATTGAAATTGGGTGAGCTGCCTAGGCCTCACCTTATAAGGTAAACTGGCTGTGCTCCATGCAATGTTCATAGCCTAAATTCACATGGAATTACAGTAAATACACTCCAGGAATAGTTTTCCATTGATCGTCCTTCCACTTCTGCTCTACTGGCTTTCAGCCTCTGTCAGATCCGTGCTGGCAAGAATAGCTGCAGCCGCAAGGCCAGGTTTTAGTACCTCAAACACATGGGTTTTTAAATAACAGGAGATCTGTGCAACACCCACCAAAACAAAATATACACTGATTTCTATCTCTGATGGTGAATTTGTTACTTTTTTCGCAGCTTCTGATTTTAGCTTTTACCCTGCCTTTATGCTGTTTTACCAGCAAGTTAAAGTTTGCTTGTGAATGATATTGCTAAACCATTGCTTTGAAAAACTGTAGCAACCTTCATATACCATAGTACCAGTTTCTCCCACAGTGCACATCATAGTACACATCATGTATAATCAAGTCACACCCATCTCCAGTTTCAGTCACTCATCTTTACAGACGTCATGTGTTCCTCTTTGCCCCCCTCCACTATGAAGATACCGCACTGCAGCTTGTGGTTGTATACTTCAGACAGTCTTTTTCACTTGTGCAGTCTAAATTAAAGCCCTGCCTAACTTTAATTGTTTTTACTCCTCATGCACCCATACAGCTCTCACTGTAGTGCACTGTGTTTTCTGACACCCTCCTGTCATAGCCAACATTAACAATTGGTGCAACAGAACTGTTTCCAGCATAAGAGCCGACTGTTCACTTGCTGCCTAATATACCTCATCCCCCTGACAGGTGCCATTATAATGAAGTAACAAGACAGTCAATGTTATTCACTTTACCTGATTGGTGGATGTTACTTAACTTTCTTAACCTTGACATTCTTATGCTGAAAACGTTAGCCACACTAGTCTCATGTAGATAGACTGAGCACCCTCACGTGCTGTAGGTTTGAGCATAAACGTATGTAGAGGCATTAAGAGCGGGCTCTGTGTACTATGATAAGGGAATTCCCGCCGAGGGAGGGCACGTCATTCTGTGATAACATCCCCCCTGCAAGCTCCTGATACTGGGGAGGCAGAGAGTGAAGAGGAGAAGCTGTAGCAGGGCCTCTTCTCTGGCCGCACTTTGTCTCTTTTGTCCTTTACTTTTTATAGTGTCCAAGAGAGCCGATGCTAAATATAAAAGATAGATCCTTTCCAGATGTGTGTGATAATCTTACCCTGATTGAAGTGCAGCTTGATTACTTTTAATAAATGTTGTGAGTAAATTTTAGGGGCTGACTCTGTGTATTTACAGCACCTTTAGCCCAGGTGTTCAAAAAGCACAAAACTGGCCTACTAGGCTTTGGAGTTGCTGGTTTAACAGAAAATGTGGCTTGGGGCTAAAAAGAACAGAAAAATAGGGTTCTAGATAACATGAAATCACTTGTTTTCATGGTCTGTCTTAAATATGCATGTTTGAATCACAGCTCATGAGCTGTTTACACTTAAAACCACCCTAAAACATAGACAGACGTATGAATTAGCTCTAAAATCATCATGTGACGAAAACGTTCATAGAGTTCTGTGTTGTTTTATTCAGAGGGGTTGCCCAGCCCCTGTGTGGGGTGATAAGGCCCGCAAAGAGTGGCATGCTTCAAAAAGATATGAGCTATCTTAGCTTCTAACCTTCACCCACCATTCCACAGAGGCACGCGCACACACACACACACACACACACACACACACACACACACACACACACACACACACACATCCACACACACACACACACACACACACACACACACACACACACACACACACACACACACACA
>JBBPDA010000001.1:48454596-48477570 GCA_037974385.1 Arnoldichthys spilopterus
CACACACACACACACACACACACACATACACACACACACACACACACACACACACACACACACACACACACACACCCTCATTCTGAGCCAGTGAGGGGGCATGGCATGCTAAAATGGTAGCCTATGCAATATGAGCATGTCATGCATGTACATGTGGCTAAAGTCTCATGCTATGTGTTTGTAATGCTTGGGGAAATGTTTATATATGACTGTGTTTTTTGTATAAAAGCCCACTTAAAATCAAACTGGATATCAAGAGAACAGCTCAGCAAAAATGTTGTCAGTCAGTCAAGATGTGTTGGATAAAATCATGGACTATGGAGACAAATGTATGGACAATTTCAAAGACAGATGTTACTACTAGTTTTAGCCAGGGGTAATAACAGTAACAAACTACTTGAATACTGTACTTAAATACATTTTTGAGCATCTGTACTTTACTCATTTATATATTTTTTCTCCCCATTACATTTAATTGAAGGTTCTTGTTACTCATTACTTTGAAGCATAGCTTTAAAACCAGCAGATTAATTTTCTTTTCTAAAATGTGATAGGCATAGATGGGGTGGACAGGGGGGACATGTCTCCCCCAATGCTAAGATTTGTATATAATATCATATATAAAGTAGTAGGTGGTTTTGAAAAAAAAAGATAAAACCACTGCTTACCATAAAATATCGCATCTTTTGATTTGAAATATCAAATCACATATTTAAGGCTTTTTAATAATTTACCTTGAGCATCCCTCTTCTCTGTTGAAAATGGTTTTGTCTAAATACACACAGTAGTACGCTTGCTAGCCAAGAGATGGCTTCCACATCTAGCGCATCAAGAGCATAAACACACATGTTTCTTATGTAGTTCATTACTCAGATATATCATAACATGTAGTTAATCAGTATTAGATTATATAAATTGTGGAATTTTCATGTCAGTCAGTTTTCATAATAATAATCTTGTTTGATCTTGGAACTTGTAGCTTGGTTAGTTAATAACAGCATAAATAACAAAGGCAAAACTCTCATTCCACATTAAAAGAAGCTACATAAAAAGGGGGCCATATAGCTGGTATTTCTTTGGGAAATGCAGCAAAGTTACTCAGTTCCCTGTAACTCATGTATATTAATATTCTGTTCATAAACCAATTCAATCAGCCAGATTGTTGCATTATTGTAGGCAGTAGTGGTCTAGTGGTTAGAATCTTGCCCTTGTGAACAAATGGTTGCATGGCCCTGGCACCACTGAGGTATCCTTGAGCAAAGTCCCGGCCCACTACACTGCTCCCGGGGCACTGTTCCATGTGTGCACATGTGCATGTGTGATGGGTTAAATGAAGAGGTCACATTTTGTTGTGGTGCACTTTGTGTGATTGAGAGTGTTCACAATGACAAGTAAGTCACTTTCGTTTCATTGCAAGAATATGTCTCCCAGTCACACTTCTAGTCACAGTATGTGTGTTGTACCAATTCATTCAGGAAGTCAGTATGTGTTTGGCAAGGCAGACGTTGTGGAGGAAAGTAATGGGACAGTATAGCGAATTATTTTTGACTTTTTACATATTATTTGGAATTTGCTCTAAAGACTTACCTGTGCAAAATTGTGTACACATTGTTTATCTGGCAGAGCTAAGCCTTTGACACTCAGAGATGCAGATCATGAAGCAGTTTGCTATCCACCCCAATGTATTTGCCCCCCCACCCCAATGTTGACATGAAACCTACACACCTAGTGACAGGCCATATTGTGATTATCACAAGAGAAAAACCAATCACGGAAACTACAGTCAGTTAACTTGGAAACCAGTTGGGATGTAACATCAAGTCCTGTGTGAATCCTGTGTGTTGATAAATTGTACTGACTATAGTCATACAAAGTCAGTGCATTCAGTAAGTTTATTTCAGACTCATTAGCTTCAATAAATGCATTGTGGGAACAAAACAATAATGCACTTGCATTAAAAAGAAAATTTACTTTTTAAAGCTTGAGTCATTTTAAAAGCATGTTCTCTAGTACACTAACACAAGTAAAAATTTGACTAAACATCTTTCACTTGTAGTGGAGTAATATTTGACCAGGTATATCTATACCTTGACTCAAGTACTGGAATTGTGTACTTTGTCCATCTCTGTCCATTACTTACTTACCTAAGGAGAACTCTACCTATTTCTTCAATTTCTGCATAATTAAAATGTTATGATGTAAACATAAGTAATTCAGAGTGGTTTCATGGGAAATGCTCCATTCGGAAGAGACTTAACAAATCAGAATTGTTCACAGTGTTGTCTGCTGTCTGAGGTATTTTTGAGGTATTTTATATAATACATGCATATGCTGGGCAGTGAAAAAAGGACTTTTTTTTTTCAGATTAAACACCTTTTCATCATCAACATTATATATAAAAACATAGAAGGAGATACACCCTTCATTGCCCATTTTGATAGTGTAGACCCTGTAGACCCTGGTTCCTATCACCACCACTCTAATGAAGTAAGTTTCTATTCAACAGACCATTTAACATAAAACCACTCTTAATGGCCTTATTTACATCTCAACCACTCAGATGCAAATCTTGGCTAATTGACCCCATTTGGGATAAAGGGAATATAGTTAAAATTATATTTTGCTAAACTATTTTCTCTCAAATCAGAAATTGTTGCTAAAGTTGCTACATGTTCCGTATAACTAAATATATAAGCACCAGACTTATATGTTCAATACCAGCAGATGAGCAGAAAAAGAGTAAACCATGTATGTAGTCCTCATATTTTTAATAAGAGAACTTCTGCAATCTTAGATACTTATTCATGTTTAGTCATTTGGTTGATCTCTGAATGACATGGTTGGAACACATTTCTAGACTGTATCTATCTAAGAAATCTAAGAAATATGATGTTTTAAATGTGAGTTGATTAGGTCTGATGAGGTTCCCATATCACTAAGAGGCTTATTTGTGGTTCCACTTGAAAAGAAGGAAATACATTACTGTCTTGTTTCTTTTTTCAGATTGTCCATTTGCCCCAGTTCACCTCCTTCTGAGGTCTCCTTACCCTCCCATCCTGCCCTCCAGCAACCATGACCACCACCGCCACCACCACCACCACCGACTTTGACAATGCTGAAATCACTCAGCAGTACAGTCGCATCAACACACGCTTCGAGTTGTCTGATGAGGAGCTAGACAATGACAACAGCTCGGCCCGGCTCTTTGAGCGCTCACGGATCAAAGCTCTTGCGGGTGAGTCCCAGAAAGCTGCCTTAATGGGTGGAGAACCTTATAGTGGTATTTTAGAATGGTAACTGTATAATTCTTCATGTCATGGTGTCCATGTCAAACCCATAGAGGATCGAGACTGTGCATATGTCTGGCAATGTAGGTACTTTAATGTGTCCTTGCTCAGTTCGGTCTATATTATTTTACTGTAAATGTGGGATTTGGGGGTAACTACAAACTGAAACACACAAGTGTATGAATCTAGACTGAACCCTTTACCCCCATTCTCTGCTCCTCCTGTTCACTCACTAAGCTAACTGAGATGTCTGCTGCATGCCCAGCATGCCTTGGTGTGATGGGGCTGGGCAGCTGCCCTGCCTGTCTCAGAACTGAGGGCTCTGAGAGCCTGTCATTGCTGCCACACATGTGGGGTAGCTGCCCTTAGACAGGGGGCTTAAAATAGCTGTGTGAGGCCACAGCAAAGGCACATGCTACAGCTGGGTATATATGATCTCAGAACCTGCAACCTACACATGATGACCCACACCAGGGCTGCAGCCAACAACAATTTCTGTATTAATTAATCTAATGACTTTACTGATGAAATTGTGACTTCACAACAGGGCTACATTAAAGCACAGTTCTGTTTGTTCGGCAAGTGATTTTTTCCTTTAAAACAGCTTCTTAAGTTTGTCAGAATATGAACACAGCAATTAACAAGATTAATTTTTCCTTAATTCTTCATAATCAAGAGTTAACCAACAATTGATTGTAGCAGCCCTACTATATATCATGGGGAATAACACTACGTAACAGAGTTCTTTTTTAATGGGTACAAAGTGTGTTTTCCCAATCCCTTATGTCTAAAAAAAATTGAAAATGGGTGTTGTTCCACAAAAACTTTGCTTCTGTGGTCGGGACAATGACATTTTGAAATGTATCTGTTTTCAAGAACATTCTCGATTCTCTTTAAATGCTAAGTAGACTTCCTGTGAGAACTGTCTAAAACTTTCTGGAATCTTTTGGGAATTTTTAGAACTTTTGCATCTAGAAAAGATACAAATTCACCTGTTTTGCCCCAATAAATAGGAAACTTTTGTGGGATGTGGTCAAAAAATCAAAGTTTGTAATGAATAGAGCTGTTTTTACAGAGGCTTTGGACATAAGCAGTTGAAATATAACACTTAGAAGCCAAAAACAAAAAAATTGGTAACATTAAAATTGATATATAAAAATTATACACATACATGTAGCTCAAACAATCAATTTAGTTTTCCATTACATGGCCTCTGTAATAACCTTCCTATGTTTATGATCCATTTTCCATTTGGGCAGTGGGGGCCTAGTGGTTAGGACATTGCGCTGGGGACCTGAAGGTCGCAGGTTCAAGTCCTGGCTCAGGCACTACTAAGGTACCCTTGAGCAAGGTACTGTCCCACTGCTCTGCTCCACGTCTTGGAAGTCGCTTTGGATAAAAGTGTCAACCAAATGAATAAATGTAAATGTAATTTTCCCTACTAACCCCTCTGTGCTCATGAATCCTCTCCTTCTGGTTTGTTTACTATCACTCCTTCCAACCTTCATGTCTCAGTGATAAAGCTTTTTCTACAGCAGCATTGTGACTTTGGAGCTCCCTTTTCCAGTCAGACACAGGCCTTTTATCTTTAAAGTCAACATGATTGGAGAATGCTAATACGTTTTCCGTCCATACCGTGACGTACTTCATATTGAAACACAGCCTTAGGGAGGGTCTCTGAGCTTGCTGAGTGTTTTTGCTGGATGACTGGTGGAGGCAGTGGGAATGGAAAGTGAAGCATTATTGGTTAATATTACTTTACCTCCACTCGTTGGTGCACAGTAATGTAATCAAAATGAATCATATTTAGATTTGCTAGAAACATGAACTAGCAAAGGAAAATAGTTCCCTTCAAAACTGATCTTACAGACATAGTCAAATGAATGGCCTCCATCTCTTAATTTTCCCCATTATTGTAACGGTCGGGGTTGTTTGGAAGCAAGCGCAGGCGTGCAGTATTTTACGGATGCATATTTTTTAAGCAGACTAAACTATGAAAACATAACATATGGAAAACTAGGAAATAACAGGGTCTAACATAGCATGAACACAACAGGAATACAACAAAGAAACAACAGAGAACGGACGAAGCCTCAGACAAACATGCGTGACTGTAAAGAGAGACAAATTAGCGATACCTGACAAGGGAGGAGACTAGGGAAACAAGGGGCAGGTGTGCGAGGCAGGAACATGGGCGTGGCTAAACACAAACACGAGACCAGGGAAAGCACATGGAAAACCAAAACAAAAACACGGACAGGACACGTGGCACGAAAGACGTGACAATTATCACATCTTTCCAAGAGATATTTGGTGCATCACGTTTTCTTCTTTACTTTTACACTGAAGCTATAAGATTATGAAAGCTAATGAGTATTGAAAGCTGATAGCTACCAGTAGCATCTTGACGAGTTTTTTAAGTTGTGTAGTAATGTCAAATATGTGGTTACCTGCACTGTTTGACATTGTCGTTTATAAAATGCACAGCAGCCATATTGCAGTTTGAGTTTTGCCCACACTCGTGTTTCTTGCTCCTCTTGGTCTGTTTGTACTTGTGTTTCTCGCTCCTGTTGTCTGATTTTAAGTCTGAAACATGATACTGAATGAGAGCTGCTGCTTGATGTGCTTTGTGTGTGCAGGGATGCTGCTGTAATGCAATTAGAGTTTCCTGCCTGAGAAAGGCAGAGAGTGAGCGAAAATAAAGGGCAAGCATGGCGAGAGCAAAGAGGCGATTCTTTTGTGCTTGTCAGTACACAGACATCCTTTAGTGAATGGCAAAAACACGTATTTTACATTGTGTAGATGTGCAGGTTTAAAGTCTGCCCACAAACGAACATGTCTTAGCTTATTCTCACACAGACACTTCTCATCACACATGGTAACACACATGTTATATTTCCAGCATACACACACACAATCAATACACACAATGTGAGAGGCACGCTTTCACACCCATTATCTCATACTCCCATTTTTAAGCAGCAGGGTGTTGTTTCCTATGTTGTTATGGGTGAAAATATGCATCAAATCACTATAATAAATCAGTCTGAAGGTGAAGATTCAACTGCATTGATATTGGCATATTTTTTCTAAATGATAATCAATTATAATAAATTAATGTGATATTTGGTAAAACAAATGTAACTTCTTTTGCCAAATATTACATTTTGAAGCTATTGTAAAATGTAGAAATCCCCCAAAATATATGATTATATATTTTATATATATATTAATTACCTATAATCCTGTAGACACCCATAGACCTATAGACAATGTGAGAAACATGCTTTTACACCCATTATCTCATACTCTCATGTTTACAGTCAGCAGCATCTTGATTTCTACATTGGAAGGGGTGAATATATGCTTCAAAACAATGCATTAAATATTTTCTTAATGACATTTGATCAAACTGTTATAAAGATTTTCCACCCTAAACATTAGAGATGCAGTTTTAAAGTGTTGCAGCCTCACACTTCCTAAATTCTGACATCATTGTGTGTGTGTGTGGGTGTGTGTGTGTTTTGTGGAGAGGAAGATGTAAGCAGGGATATATTATATGCATGAGCGGGGCGCTGGAGAACCACTCTGTTCCTTGTGCTGCCTGGGAGCGGCAGGGGCGTGTTGCTCAGGAGTGAGAGTGAGAAGGAGAGGGAGAGAGGGAGGGAGAAACAGAATACTGGGAGAGAGGAAAGGGATAGTGTAGTGGGAGAGAGAGGAGGACTCAGAAAGGGAAGGAAGTAAACGGGATACTGTGCATCTTTGAAATTTCTTGAATGAGGATGAGTAGCCCGTGCCTGTGCCGCGCTGTTCCGGTCAGCCAGAGTCGGCTGCGGGAGGTCAAGCTCAGCCTGAAGACCAGCAGAGAGGCCAGTGCTATCCGGTCCAATGTTGTGGCCCGGGAGATCAGCAGCAGAGCATATTCTCCCGGAAAAGATGTGCCAACTCGGGTCAGTGCCAACCCCAGTCGGAGCAGGAGCACCCCTCCGGTGTACAGGGTCCAGCGTCCCGACAGCAAGAGAGGGCCTAACACGGCCAATGGCCACAAACCTGAGCATCTGCCCGAGAGGAATGGCACCTTGCTTGACATCCCGCCAACTGCAGCAAGCCTGACCCTGTCTGCCTTCTCCTCTTCCACCTCATCGTCCTCCTACACACCGAGATTGACCCGGCCCTCTCCTCCACAGCCTCTTTCATCTTCATCATCGTCTTCCTCCCAGGGCATGAGGCGTGCCCGCTGGCTTAGCTACAGCACCTCCAACATCTGCTTCAACTCCATCTTAGACGGGAGGTTTAGGCAACTTCAAGGTAGAGTTCTCTCCCAGTTCCATCCGGCCATCTCCCCTTTATGGGACAGAAGGCATGCCCCTCCTCCCTGTGTCCTGGGTACAGTGAGAGAAAGCGGGAGGTTTACAATTTTGGAGCTGATGTGGTTACTGAAGAGAGAGTAAACTGCCGTTCTTCCATGTTCCTTTGGAAATGCACGTTAGCTGTTTGTCATTTATGTCTGATGCTGAGCTTATGACCCAATTGCTCACTGATTTAACGTTAAATATTTCATGGAACAACTCAAATATCCTTTTTATTGTGTAGGCCACTGAAACAAAGTATTTTTAATATATACATTTTTATGTTTTGCTATTTTGATATTTTATTAATGTGTTTTTCTCCTTACGTCTCACTGTCAGTTAAAGCAAGCAATTATTTGGATATCTAGCACTTTCCCAACATGTACTCCCCCTCTGGCTCATGTTATCTTAATTTCTGGAGACAAGTTAGTGAGGTAGAGACATCATCACACATTTGCACAAGCAGTGCCTTTACTCTGTGTGGTGGCAGCACTGCCTAGCAGGGAAGAAGAAATGCACACATTAAAGATGCTTTTAGTTTCTTCAGTATTGACTGAACTGTCTCAGCATTTCCATCCTGGAAAAAAGAGGGAGAAACTATCATTTTGGAGAGCTGATGTAAAAACAGGGATAATTTCCTGTTATGCTCATTTCTGCTGTCTTCCCTTGACATTTGTTGTAAGCTGTTTACCTGGCTAGCCATGCATCATTTCAGTCTTTGCATGACATCCTGAGCCCAGTCTCAAACTCCACTCTGATCACTAACTCTTTACTGTATATAACACTCTTGTTAAGTTCCAATTCCAAAGGCTAATATGTAAATGTGAAGGGTGGATTGGTAATGAAAGACAGGTTCAACCTTAACTCTTCCAATCTATCCATTATTACAGGAACGTGTTGCTATAGAGAGAGCAGAAGTTTCTCTAAGGTGATGAATTGATTCTTAATTTGATAAGAAGAGCTTTAATTTATGATATATTGTCAAAATGTTATTTAGCATGGCTAAATTTAGTAGTAGCAGCCGTCCTGAATCTTCAAACTTGAATTTTGTCTGTACTTTGTGTATTTTTAAATATGCCAGTACATTTCACAGTGTAATCCAGTCTATTTGAGATTACCACCTCAACATAGGAGCTATGTGAAGATTTCGTCATGCAGTTTGGTGAGGTATAAGCTTCTGTCACTTGATGGCTACATTAGCTTTGTAGACCTTGGGTTAAGCTAAAGAAGCATGCTTTCAGACACCATGCATGTCCTGACTGATTGACTACATTTGCAGTACTGTTGAAATGCCTTTTGTTATGTTTATTTATTTTTAATGTGTATAGATTTTGTGCCTTTATCCATTTATTCATGCTGTTCATTGAATCTTTTGTGCCAGAGAATTTTTACATGCAAGTGAAAGATAACGCCACCCTCTCGCACACTTAAACACAGTGGAGGTTCAGAAGTATAAACAGAGGAGGGTGCAGGGGCGACTTTTGGACTAGGGCCTTAGACACACTGAATGGGACCACAGCAAGCGCTGACTGTGGAAAAAGACATAGGCTTGCTTTGTACAGGGAAAGTCCATCAGTATGAATAATTCACTGGCTTGTCGCAGGAGCCTGAGTGGAGATTTGAGACCAGCCTGAGCCATGTGAAGCTGAGGAGCATTTAGGCTCCCACCGATGCAGAGCACATCTCACCTGAGAGAGAGCAGTGTGTTAAGCATAGTTTACATTGCTTCATACCAGTGCTCAACCAGTCGAGAGCAGCCAAAGAGGTGCAGGGGCTGGGGGATGATGAAAAATGCAGCAGTCCTGTTCAACTGGAAGGGCCCTTTCCATGTTGTAGTACAGCTGGAGCATTGTTTCCAGACTGGAGCATTGTTTCAAGACTCTGATAACATAAAGGGCAGAGTTTGCTCCACATGACGTTGACTTTTGATCTAGGACTTGAGCTGAAGGGCTAAAATATCAGACACAACTCCAAATGTAGCCAATGAGCCAAGGCAGGTTTAGCATCCAAAGTTTCCATCATTACTTTTGGTCTGGCGCTATATAGTTAGCATGTAATTGAGTGGTTTATACCTCACCTAGCAATTAGCTTAGCATTGTGAGAACTGCGTGCCTAAATCATCACATATTTGTCTCAGATGCAGAGCACATACCGTCTAAGACGGAGTTGTTGGATCATGGCTATGGTTCAGTGGATTTTAAAACCTTTTTAAGATTTCAACCATTTCCCGCTGCAAAACAACACACAGTTCCACTTTGATCTTCACTGCTCTCTTGTTTCTTTGCATGGTCTTTCAGACAAGTGTTCCTAATTCTGGTCCTAACGACGCACTGCCCTGCACATTTTAATGCTTTCCCTGCTGTAACATACCTACTTCAACTCAGTAAGGGGTTGTTAATGAGCAGTGAAAGCACAAATGTGGAGGGCATGTGCCTCCAGCACCACGGCTGGGAAACACTGTTCTGAAGGCTGGATATTTTTGGTCAAAGGACTGTTCTAAATTAGTTTAATGTATACAGTAATTCTTTTATTGATTCATTTAAAACATTTAATCAGACTTTTTGTTGCCATAAATAGTTAAAATCTATTTTTAGACTTTATAAGACCCCCACTTAAAGGAAGCAGTATTAAGTTGTTCTGGAACAAAAACAGCTGGATGCTGAAATTAACTGGTTATGCTGAGGCCCTTCATTTTATAATAATACTGCTCTATCCATGCATGCTGGTGGTAGAACCCAGAGAGCAGTGATGTGAGCTGCTCTGATGTATTTAGGCAGGGCCAAGGAACTTAATGGAGCTCCAATCTTACCTCCTTAGTGCGCAAAGACGTTTTCATTATTTGCATGTTCAAATTGTCATATGTTCTTCATGCATGGATGGGTCTGGTTGCTGTGGCGGGCCTAGCGTGCTGCAGATTTTGCTCCCCTCTGTGGGAATTGCTGGATCAGCCATGATTTATTCAAAGACAAGAACTTTCTTTTGCCAGTGTAAAACCTGTGTATCCTTTTTTTGGTGGAACAGGGCCACACATGACAGATACTGCCAGACTACACTGCCACACTGTTTTCTTGTAGCTAAAGAGGAAGCGGAGTAAGCTAATGCCTAGCTACTCTCAAGGGTCTTGTGGAGCCCAAGCTTAAAAGCATGGGTCCTCTCTCTCTGTCTCTCCTCCCCATTCTAATGCCCTCCCTTCAGATGCTTTCCCTGCAATACTACCTTTCGTTCTGCTCTCTTTCACTCTCACCATCGTTCCCTGTTTTCCATTGCCATGAGGCCTGAATCATTTATAAAACACATCATTAAGGATGCAGTATTTTCAACTGTTGTTGGGAAAGACCAAGAATAAGCATAGGAAAGTAACTATGTCCAGTGTTTGAAATAGACACATTTAATGCCTGAGTTGGAAAATGTTTTATATAGACACGTGTTATGACTGAGTTGGAAAATAATTGTCATTCATTCATTTATACATTTTCCAAATCATTTCTTCTATTTCAGGTTGTGGGGGAAAATAATGATGCATTTCTAAAATATATAACTATATTACTAAAATAATAGTCAATAATCTGCACAAGTTGGAAGGGTTTCCAAAAGTTTTAAATATCATAGTCCTGATATGATGGCTCCTATACCTGTGTTTAACAGTAAGAATTTTAAATCTCATGCCGTTTGCAAAATGTCTGTGGTTCCATTAAATAGCTTGGGACCAAGTCTTTACAGACTACCACAATAACACAAATGTGTATTTTGCATTTGGAAATCTGCCTATGTTGGTACAGTTGCAATACAGTTGCCAAGTCTTAAATCGATTGTCAAAAAGTGAACATAGTGATTAGGAAAAATGTCACGTAAGCATATTCAGTGTTTCCTATCACCTTGCCTTACCAGATGAGCGAGAGGCTGTCCAAAAGAAGACCTTCACAAAATGGGTGAACTCCATTCTGGCCAGAGTCAGCTGCCGGATTTCAGACCTTTATCTTGATCTGAGGGATGGGAGGATGCTGATCAAACTGCTGGAAGTTCTGTCAGGGGAGAGGCTGGTAAGTATGTGCTGCTGCAATCAAACTGTGTTAAATAACCTAAGATTAACATTTTAATGCCTATTTTAATATCAAGCAGTATCATAAAGTCTCTTTTTCATTTTCCAGCCCAAGCCCACAAAGGGTCGAATGAGGATCCACTGTCTGGAGAATGTGGACAAGGCACTGCAGTTTCTAAAGGAGCAAAGGGTGCACTTGGAGAACATGGGATCGCATGATATTGTAGATGGTAACCACCGCCTTATCCTGGGCCTTATTTGGACCATCATCCTTCGCTTCCAGGTAAAATGATGGATGTAAATGTTGTTAAGCTCAAGTTTAAATTGTGGTCCCTAATCCCTTGGGAATATTCTTATGTAGAGCTTTAGTCACGTTTTTTTGTTTTTTACAAAATACTTTTGTAATGCAATCTTTAAGCCACCCAGACGTCTGTTCCACCACTTACTGTAGATTGTCCAGGCACCAAGCATCCTTATCTGGTGTTACAGTAAAACTCACAGCAACAAGATTTTTGTTTTGTGTTGTCTGATGTTTGGCACGGCTAGTATTTATTTTTAATCACTCGATTTGACAGCCAGTGTATTTTTAGCTCGGCTAGTTCAAACAATATGGTCTGCTGCATAATTCAATCCCTCCAAAAAGGGGAAAGCAGTACAGAGGGAAGGAAGGAGCTGAATATCCTTTCTTCTGCCTGTATTCCTCAGCAATATACAAGCTCATCAAAAAAGTGGGCATGTCTATATTTAGCTGCAAATGTCTCTACAGCACCCAAAGCTAAAGCCTCATAGTCAATTAGTTATTCTAATTACTATGAAGCTATGTGGGAAAATTACTCAGTTAGGAGAGAGAAGTTAGTTGAATGTTCAACCTTCAAGAATTATTCTGGTGTTTATTGACAGTGCATTTTAAATGTTATCAAGTGATCATTTGCAGGATGATTGTACACTATACATGTATACTTGTGGAAAATCTACATTGCAAATACAATGCATAATGACACTTCTTAAAGTTCATGTTATTCTCGTTTTGGCTTTGACCACAGATACAAGACATTGTGGTGGAAACAGGACAAGCTGACCAGACAGGAAAGCAGGAGACCCGCTCAGCCAAAGATGCCCTGCTCCTTTGGTGCCAAATGAAGACAGCTGGGTAAATCCTTCATCCTTCTCCCCAGTATAACCAGGATAACAAATACTGATGATCTGAATAATTTTCAATATAATTGGTATGATTTTGTGGTTTTAGGTACCCGAATGTAAACATCACAAACTTCACCACGAGCTGGAAAGATGGCTTGGCTTTCAATGCCCTTATACACAAACACAGGTGCTGGGACCCATCTCATAAAACTTATTTAAAAAATGGTTTCAGTTCATAAAACTGATTTTCCTGTCCTGCAGTACTTAATCTGTATTTCTGTATTCCTTTTTATACTCATTTAGGCCAGATCTGGTAGACTATGGCAGACTGCAAAGATCTAACCCAACCCACAATCTTCAACAAGCTTTCAACGTGGCTGAGCAAAAGCTTGGAGTAACAAAGCTACTGGATCCAGAAGGCAAGTAAATTGTGCCAGTGATAAACCATGCAGGCTTCCACTTTTGCAGTGGCTCCTTTTGCAAGAGTTAACTTCTGAGTTTTGTCATTTGCAGATGTGTTTACCGAGAACCCTGATGAGAAGTCAATCATCACATATGTTGTTGCATTCTACCATTACTTCTCTAAGATGAAAGCTCTGCAAGTTGAAGGCAAGAGAGTTGGAAAGGTAAAAAGAGACAGTTTTATTTTTGTGCATGTGATTCAAACACGTCAATCTTGAAGTAACAAAACATGTCATTCGCCAGGTGTTGGACCATGCCATCGAGACAGAGAAGATGATTAATAAGTACGAGACACTTTCTTCAGACCTGTTGACATGGATCGAACAGACCATCATTGTACTGAACAATCGTAAACTTGCCAACTCCCTCACTGGAGTCCAGCAACAATTGCAAGCCTTCAACTCCTACCGTACTGTGGAGAAGCCACCCAAGTAAGAGCGGTCTTGCACTTTATTTTTAATTTATTCATGATGACAACTTCAAATTACTTCAAATTAACTTTTAATTCAAAGATTCCAAGAGAAAGGAAACCTGGAGGTACTGCTCTTCAGTATCCAGAGCAGAATGAGGGCCAACAATCAGAAGGTTTACACTCCTAAAGAAGGTGCACTGGTGTCAGACATCAACAGGGTGAGGCACAGTTCCAGCAGTAACAAACGTCTATAGATTTTGTGAAATTCCCTTAAATGTTACTGTGGAAAAATTAGTCAAACTTTATATTATCACAGTTTCTTGCTGAGTCAATCGAGTGTGTGTCATTTGAAACAGGCATGGGAGAGGCTGGAGCGGGCTGAGCATGAGAGAGAGCGTGTACTGAGAGATGAGCTTATCAGACAGGAAAAACTGGAGCAAATGGCCCGGCGCTTCGACAGAAAGGCTGCCATGCGAGAGACCTGGCTGGTGGAGAACCAGAGACTGGTAGCACAGGTAAGTTATATGGATTATAAAAATTATAAAACTAGAAACACTACTTTCACTTTCCAGTGGACACAAGTTCGTGTTGCAGTTCAGCTACATTGATGATAAAATGATGAATTTGCACAAAAATATAAAAAAAGGAATTTAAGTAAATCAAATTTTGTAACACACCAACAAAATCATATACCTATTTACAATATAACAATATTTAATACCCTTTAACTTTTTCTTCTATAGGACAATTTTGGGTATGATCTGCCAGCAGTAGAGGCAGCAAAGAAGAAGCATGATGCCATAGAGACAGACATAGCTGCATATGAAGAACGTGTGCAAGCTCTGGTGGCCTTGTCTAAGGAGCTTGAGGCAGAGCGGTACCATGATGCTAAACGCATTGACGCAAGGAAAGACAACATTCTCAGACTGTGGGACTACCTCCAGGAGCTTTTGAGTGCTCGCAGGGGCCGTCTGGACAAAAATCTCACATTGCAGAGGATCTTTCAGGAGATGCTTTATATAATTAATTGGATGGATGAGATGAAGGTAGAACACACATTGATGAAGGGTATCTGAGTGTTGCAAAATGAATTCTGTTACACCATCATGTCAGATTTCTCTGCCAAAGATTTTAAAGGTTTATTCCCAGTTTACACTATTTCAAAGTTTTAACAGTTTCGTTTGTTTGTAACAATGTTTTGTTACATTTCATTAGGTCCGTCTCCTCTCTCCTGACTTTGGAAAGCACTTGCTGGAGGTGGAGGACCTCCTGCAGAAGCATGCTTTGTTGGAGGCAGACATTGCTGTGCAGGCAGACAGAGTGCGGTCTGCAAATGCAGCTGCTCTCAAGTTTGCAAATGGAGACAGTAAGTAGAACAGACTTTTTAAATGTTTTCTTTCACACTTGATTCACATGCTGTTAGCATCAAAACTGTTGTACTTGTAATTTATTTAGCGTAGATATAGCCCACCTAAACCTAGCTTAGAGTTTGTGTATATACACTGACATTAAACCGTAAATGTAACTAAAACATTTACAACAAGACTGTCCATAAAGATTTTGACTAATTAGTGCTCTCTGCCTCCTTGATTAGGCTACAAACCTTGTGACCCACAAGTGATTCGAGACAGAGTACAGCACTTGGACCTTTGCTATCAGGAGCTGTGTGCACTTGCTGCCCAGCGCAAACACCGCTTGGAGCAGTCCCGTCGTTTTTGGAACTTCTTCTGGGAAATTGCAGAACTGGAGAGCTGGATCCGGGAAAAGGAGCACATCTTTTCTTCTTTGGACTATGGCAAGGACCTGACCAGTGTACTGGTGCTTCAGAGTAAGCATAGTGCTTTTGAAGATGAACTGGGGGCCCGGCGTGATAACCTGAAGCAGGTGATGGGTGAGGGTGAGAGTATGGTGAAGGCCAAACACTTTGGTGGCCCTAAGGTACAAAAGCGCATGGATGACGTGCAGAGACAGTGGCAGCAGTTGGAGGAGCTGGCTGCTTTCCGCAAGCAGAACCTCCAAGACACCCAGCGTTTCTTTCAGTTCCAGGGTGATGCTGATGATCTCAAGGCCTGGCTGTTGGATGCTATGCGGCAGATGAGCAGCGATGACACCGGGCATGATGAGTACACCACACAGAGACTTCTCAAGAGGCATCGTGTCCTGAGAGATGAGGCAGCTAAGAATGGAGCCACCATTGATGCTCTGAGCAAACAGGCCAATTCACTGCCTGAGGAGCTGAAGAACACACCAGACATCCAAAGGCGTCTGAAGGACATCAAAGATCTGTACATGGAGCTATTGTCACTCTCAGACCTCCGGCAGAAGAAGCTGGATGATGCTATGGCACTATACACCATTTTCAGTGAGACAGATGCCTGTGAGCTTTGGATGGGTCAGAAAGAGACATGGCTGGTGGGACTGGAGACACCAGAGAAGTTAGAAGATCTAGAGGTGGTTCAGAATAGGTACATGGTTCTACATGTTTCAAAGCCCAACCTTGAATTGGAATGTAAATTATGCAGTGGTGGGAGATTTTAATGACACTTATTTTAGGAATATAGGACATTGTTGACAGTCATGCCATTCCAAATTCCAGCAAGCACATGAGAGTCATTGTAGAAGTGACATGGTAAAAAAAGTGGTAAACATTGTTTAATGATGCACTATTCTTACATGGAAAATGTCTTCTGTGTTGTTAGGCTAAGTATTCTTGCTCAAGAAATGGGCAACATGCAGACAAGGGTAGACAATGTGAACAAAGCAGCAAAGCAGCTAGAGGACAGCAGACACCCACGGTCAAAAGAGGTAAAGGATTGTCAGACTCGTCTCAATAAGAGGTAAGAGCAATTCCCTAAGATCTGACTTTTAAGTCATGCTTGCTAGGTGCAGCCCTAACATTAATGTGTAATCTGTTAATATGTCATATGTCACTCCCCTCACAGGTGGGAGGCATTTAAGGCAATGGTGGAAGATAAAAAGCATAAGGTGGATTCTGCGCTGAGTCTGCATAACTATGGGCTTGAATGTGATGAGACCGGAGCATGGATCAAGGACAAGACACGAGTCATTGAATCCACACAGGACCTTGGGAATGATCTTGCGGCAGTAATGACCATTCAAAGGAAGCTCTTTGGAATACAGAGAGACCTTGCAGCGATTCAGGATAAGTTGAACTTCTTGCGTGGTGAGGCCCAACAGCTTGTGAAGGATCATCCAGAGCATGCTGCTGATATCCAGGCCCGACAAACTGAGCTAGATACAGCTTGGGAGACTTTGAAGAACACGCTAAAGGCCAGAGAGGACTCTCTAGGTGAAGTTAGCAAGCTCCAAAACTTCCTGCAGGATATGGATGACTTCCAATCCTGGCTTTTCAAGACCCAGAAGGCCATCGCATCTGAGGAGATGCCCACAAGTCTCCCAGAGGCAGAAGAGCTCCTGAGCCTCCACGATGCAGTAAAAGGAGACATGGATGGGCATGAAGAGGACTACCACCGTGTACGAGACACCGGAGCAGCTGTTACTCAAGGCCTAGAAGACGATCCTCAGTACCAGCAGCTGGAGCAGAGGTTAAAGGGCCTGGACAAGGGCTGGGATGAGATGCACAAAATATGGGACAGTCGAAAAGGCTTTCTGGACCAGGGTCTAGGCTTCCAGCAATTCATGAGAGATGCAAAGCAAGCTGAAACCATTCTTAACAACCAAGTAAGTATATTATGTGTTTTTCTTCACACTCCAAATGAATTTATGGTGTAATTATATATATCTCAAACCTAAAATCTCCATATCTACATTGCCAATTGCTAGGAATACACTCTAGCCCACTTGGACCAGCCTGACACCTTGGATGGTGCAGCGAAGGCCTTAAAAAAGCATGAAGACTTTGTCACTACCATGGATGCTAATGAGGATAAGATAGAGGCTACACTAGGAGGAGGTCAGAGGCTAGTGGACAGTGGAAACCTTTACTCAGCAAAGGTGAAGGACAAAATGAACTCCATCGACGACAGGTCAGAGCCTTTAAATAATTGTTATTTAAATATATAAAGCTTCATGTTTTAAATTCAATGACAGACACCCAGTGTGTTCTAGAACTGCATTATGCCAAAGTCTCTTTAATCTGACAAATCTGACTAGTTTTTCTAATGCTAAAAATGTCATGCCTGTTAAAGCAGTAACTTTAATGTACAGGAATATACATTGTGCTATCTATGGCTTGTCAATCGTAATTCTGGGGACCATGTGCAATATATGTTTTTTATTTTTTAATTTAACATATCAGATAATTATCAAGTTCTTTGTGGGCAGTGGTGGCCTAGTGGTCAACTGAAGGCTGCAGGTTCGAGTCTGCTCCCCGTGTGCTGTTAATAGCTGCCCGCTGCTCCACGTGTGCACGTGTGATGGTTAAATGCAGAGGTCACATTTCGTTGTGGGGCTTGAGTGTGTTCTCAATGGAAAATAGTCACTGTCACTTTATCAGCCGAACAAAAATTAAAAGTATCCAAAGAAAGTGGGATCCATGTGACGGAAATTGAAAACCACTTACCACACATTATACCACAGTATTGCGGAAAACATAACTAGTTCATCTGAGCAGTGATTCCCAATCCAAGTACTAGAATTTTTCAGTTTTTCTTGCCGTAACACATTTGTTTAAGCTTGTTTTAGCTAAGTCAGGGGGTGAGAAGGTGCTATCTGTCACAATTGTCATGCCGTGCCATGTGTCCCATTCGTGTTTTGTATTGGTTTTCCATGTGCTTTCCCTGGTCTCGTTTTTTGCGTTTAGCCATGCCCATGTCCCTGCCTTGAACACCTGCCTTGTCAGGTGTTGCTTGTTTGTCTCTCTGTATAGTCTCTTGTGTTTTGTTTAGCCCTTGTTGGTGTTCCCTGCTGTGTTTATCTTTGTCGTGAGTCCAGTTAGTCATTCTGTTCATCGTCGTTTGGTTTCTTTGTATGTATTTAGTAATTTTCCTAGTTACTGTTTAAATAAATTTTCAATACCTATAACTTGCACTTACTTCCTACAACCAACCCATAATCGTGACACTAGCACAGTTTGTATTATTAGCCATCAGGCTACTGAACTTATGACATAAGACTACACACTGTCGCCTTAATATTTTTTGTCTTGCACTCTTCTCAGTATTCTTCCACTCTACTCAAAGTATAATTTTGTTGTATGAACTGGTCACTTTTCATACAGCACAGTTAACGTCTTATACCTCACATTATGGACAACTGCATTTAGACTGTAATGTACTCGTTCATATACATTCATCCTTGTTGGTGTACAAATATCTCGAGTATCATTGTACTGTTGACCCAGCGTTAACATTCAGATTATCAATAAAACTAAACTGAAATAGTATAGAGAAATGTGCAGCGGCCCTAGAACTGGACTGGTGAATGATTTTTTAAAAAGTAACACTGCTTTGGAAGTGTCCAAATGTTTTTCCTTCAGCATCTTGAATGATATCACTTAAAGCATCCTGGCTCGGTTGACTGTTGCTAGGTCAGCACTGACACAAAAGCATTAGGCTGTGAAAGGGAAGACTATATTTTCTCTGTAAGTGGAAGGCGTCTGCTGTAGTAAGCGCTGGGCGCCTGCTCGGATGAGTATTGATCTCATAGTAAGAGTGCATCTCTGTAAGAGCCGAGCTTTGCTCTGCAAAGCTCTTCACTGTGATTCTGGAAGAGTACAGTAAGGTCATGTCGACACTTACACTATAACACAACATTATTATTTAAACAAGATGATAAAAACATATTAACTAAACATTAACAAGCCTGTATGTGTTTGTTTTTTCAGATATAAGAAGAACCGCGACAAAGCAGAGGAAGTCTCTGGAAAACTCAAAGACAACAGAGACCTACAGCACTTTCTTCAGAACACTCAGGATGTAAGTCAGCATTCTTTTGCCCAAAGTGCATACATTTGTATATAAACATCTGTCTTTCACCCACACTTTGATATTCGCAAGGTCTTTTTAACATGCATACATTACATTCTTCATTTTGTACCATTTCCCAGCTGACTCTATGGATAAATGAGAAGATGCTGACTGCTCAGGACACCTCCTATGATGAGGCTCGCAACCTCCACAGCAAATGGCAGAAACACCAAGCCTTCATGGCTGAGCTGGCATCCAACAAAGACTGGCTCAAAAACATTGATCAGGTACATGGCTGAGCTCTGTGTAACATACTCCTCACGCTGCAAATTTCTGTTGTTTCACTATTTGAAGACTTTTCAAAAAATGTAACTTCAGAATGGGTCTTTTAAACCTCACTCACATATTTAGGAGGGTGAAGAGCTGATGATGTCCAAGCCAGAATTCGAGCCCATTGTGAAGGAACGTCTGTCTAAACTTCATGAGCTGTGGGATAAGCTGGAACAGACCACACAGGAAAAGGCTCGACTTCTGTTTGATGCCAACCGCTCTGAGCTGTTTGATCAGAGCTTGGCTGACTTAAAGAAGTGGCTGGGTAATCTGCAGCAGCAGCTCCATGGCGATGTGGATGAGGAGGTTAAAGATCTCACCAGTGCTAATATTCTGCTTAAGAAGCATCAGGTACACAGTTATGTTCTTTTATATCCCATACATTTACATTACGTTCACATATAAGAGAAGCCATATAGTCTTATTCAGGGTCACAGTGGTGAAGGAATGTAGAGGTATGAGGATTCTTACTGGTCAAGCTTTGGATGAAGATCCAAACCTTTAGTCTTTCATGTGTGGCAGGGTAGTATTATCCACTATACCAGTCTTCAACTCCAAACTTTGAATATGGTTTTAGGTTCTGGATGTTGTAATCAATACTAGTTAAATTAATTGCTCCTGTATCTGACTGGCCACCTAAATGAACTGCTGGTGTATCTAATTCAAACCTACAAAATCAAAAAAGTTGCAAATGTTGAGGACCTCGGTGCTATCCAACAGGTTAAATGTATGTCATTGTAATTTTTGAGGTGGTGTCTCTTCATTTATTTCACTTCTGTTTTACTTGTTTCATGATTGTCAACTTGACTTTGACTTGTGACTTGTGCAGATGACTGAGAATCAAGTAAGAGATCGGGCACGGGAGCTTGAAGAGCTACAAGAGGCTGTAGAGCAGCATGGGCCACTACGAGAAGACCAGCCTGAGCTGGAGGCCGAGCAACAGGCCCTCCAAAGTGATTTTCAGCAGCTCCTTACACCTCTGGCTCAACGCAAGGGCAAACTGGAGGCATCCAAAGCTGTGTATCAGTTCTACAGAGACCTGGCTGATGAAATAGTGAGTTTGAATTCACCAGCATGGAATCATGTGCTCATTTGAATGGTGCAATTCCTTAAACCTTTTGCCTTTTCTTTGCCACAATGTTTTAGCTCTGGGTTGAGGAGCGATTGCCCATGGCCATGTCACAGGAACACGGAAACAATCTTCAAACAGTCCAGCTTCTCCTGAATAAAAATCAGGTAAACTTCCCCTGTCAGTTTTAACGTTCTGCTTCAGTTCTGTTGTGGTTTTAAATTACAGGACACTTTAAAACTATTTTAAAACTCTATTTTGATCTTGTCTAAATTAACCATCCCTGTCCCAACACAGACTCTCCAGAAAGAGATTGAAGGTCACCAGCCACGTGTTGACGAGGTGCTGGAACGCGGTAGGCGTATGATGGCAGCTGCAGAGGGAAGTCCCAAGGGAGAGCACATGTCAGAGGAAATTAAGAAGTTGGAGGAGGTGTGGGCACGACTGCAGGAGGAGATAGCAAAGCGACGAGCTCGGCTTAATGGCTCCAATGAAGCCCAGCAGTACTTCAATGATGCAGATGAAGCTGAAGCCTGGGTTGGCGAGCAGGAACTCTACATGATTGCTGATGAAAAAGCAAAGGTGCATATTAAGAAAACATGGTTGACATAAGACTAGCTGGATGACAGTGAATTTGGTCTGAATGACTTTATATAAATGGACATTTAACTTTGCACTACAGTTTTTAAGGTTTTCAGTTATATCAATGATGCAAGCATTATGCAGTTTAGTGCATAGTTGTTACAAGTTGTAGAAAGCTATCAAATGTTTTGGCAACTGTACAAATCTGTAAATGAAGTTAAAACTAACAGCAATGGGCATAGAACCAAAGGCTGGTATTTAGAAGTGCAAGTATAAATACTTCTGCTTATTGAAAAAAACAACAACTATGAGTTATTGCAATTATTGTTATTTCATTTTGACGAAGAAGTTGTTAAGTTCACGTTGGCAGCCAAATAGGTAAAAAAATAAAACATAATCAGAATCAACAGAAAAGTTCCATTGCTTTTGATATGTTTATGATTATGCAGACACTTCTGAGCTTTTCCTCATGTTGAAATATACTTTTACTCAATTAATTTTATCAGGAGTATTTCTGTTGTGCATCTGGAAAACAGTGATAAAATCAAGGCAGAAAATTGCTATTTATTACATTAATAATTTGCTAAATTTATGTTTTTCCTGAAATGTAATGAAAAAATACCTATTAATGCATAAAATCTCTACACTGTGTTAATATTAAATAAAATAACATTTAAATTACGCTGTTCGCTTTGATTTTCACTGTGTAATCTGCTTTGTTCCTTAGGATGAGCAGAGTGCTTTGGTCTTGCTGAAGCGCCACCTGATTCTGAAGCAGACCGTGGATGACTATGGAGATTCCATTCAGAAGCTGGCTGACCGTGCTCAGAAGATGTTGGCTGAGGAGCATCCAGACGGGTATGCTGTGCTAACGGCAGTTTTTACTATATCCTTCATTTCAGAATTCACATCCTTCACAACTTGGTGTGTCTCAACTTGGTTTGTTTCATGTAATTCTCTTCAGGGAGGCCATTATCAGGAGACAGGGTCAGGTGGACAAGCAGTATGCAGGGCTGAAGGAGCTGGCAGAGGACCGCAGGAAGAAACTTGACCACACCTACCATCACTTCCTGTTAAGCCGGGAAGTGGAGGATCTGGAGCAGTGGATTGCTGAGCGTGATGTGGTGGCTTCATCACAGGAGATGGGCCAGGACCTCGACCATGTCACGGTACTGCAGAATCACAAAAAAACATGGTCTAGTTTATATAAATGATAAAGAGTCTAAAATAATTGTGATTGTTCTGTTAAACTCAGAACTGGAATCATATTTAAATTTAGATGTTTGCAGATATTAACATTTTATACCAGCATCACCTAAACATTCTGCTCCTGCAGAGTGCAATAAATGCGTAATGAAATATTATTAAAAGAATATGTTGAAATATTTCATTTCATTGTGCAATCCTATTTTGGAT
>JBBPDA010000001.1:48477670-48491226 GCA_037974385.1 Arnoldichthys spilopterus
AAATATGGCATTTGCAGAAATGTACACAAAAAATCAGTATCGGCCTACAAATCCCACGTCCGTACATCTTTTTAATTTGCACTCTTTTATTGTTTTTTTTTTTGTTTTTTTTACTATTGTCGCTGCACTGTCAAAGAACCAAACTAGGACTGCACAATAAAATGGTAAACAGCATTATCTGGAAAAAAAAATAATATTGCCATCATACAGATGTTTAGATTTAAATATTTCAACATATGCATTTATTAATATTTTATTACGCATTCATTGTGCTCTGGAAGAGCAGAATGTTTAGGTGATGCTGATGTTAAATGCTGAAATACATTTTTCTCATATTCTCTTATATTTAAGCCTATAGAAGTAAATATAAATTGCAGACAATTTACAAATTTCTAATTCAGGTTTACATAGACACATTTTCTGCATTTATAAATATTTTGTGTAGTGGCATCCGTATCAACATCAGCAGATAAGTACATCAATACAAAAATATTGGATATAAACACTGGTCTAGAAACTCCACATCAGTGCGTATTTTAAACTATACAAAATCAGTTTATTCTAATATGATGCTAGAATAAAATAACAATTGTGATTTATAAACGTAGTTATTATCTCACTTCAGTGTTGCCCTGTGCAGCTTTAATGCTTGATTTTTCCTGTGTCTTGGAAGTCGCTTTGGATAAAAGCATCAGCTAAATGAATAAATGTAAATGTATGTTTTATCTGTTTGCGTTTATTCATATTCATTTCATATGAATGTCTTTCAGATCTTAAGAGATAAGTTTAGGGAGTTTGCTAGGGAGACTGGGACTGTGGGACAGGAGCGGGTGGACGCCGTGAATCAGACTATTGATGAGCTGATAGAGGCTGGCCACAGTGAATCAGTTGCCATGGCTGAATGGAAAGATGGGGTGAATGAGAGCTGGGCAGATCTCTTGGAGCTCATTGACACCCGCAACCAGCTCCTCACTGCTTCTTATGACCTTCTCAAGTGAGTAACAGATCAAATAAATAGTGTGGTGAGAATGAATAGCCTCGTTCATTTTACTTTGTGTTTCACATCATTTCTGTCCCCTAAATTCTTTACTAAGAATATATGTGGTTATATGTAAGTCCTGTATTTGTTAGATGTATACTGGTCATTCAGTTCATTTTAATCTGTTCACTTGTCCAGGTACTTTTATGATGGGAAGGAGTTAGTGGGACAGATCGAAGAGAAACATAATGAGATTCCTGAAGATCTAGGGGAGGATTTCAGCAAGGCAGAGTCTTTCCATCGCATGCACGCTGCCTTTGAGAGAGACATCAGCACCCTTGGCAAACAGGTAGAGCACCAAGTCAGTAATATTGGAATGTCTTAGCATCACTACCAACTATGAGCTGGATTCTAAAATGAAAAGGAAGCCAATGGGAAGAGGCTAAAACAGTGAAGACCATATCATATCACACCATCCAGTAGCACTGTGGTAGAACTCTGACACAGGCCAACTTATCAAATTATGTTAATCTTAGCAAGATCACACAAAAGCTTGTATCATCTCTCCCAAATCAGATGTGGAGTCTCTTTACATATCTCTGTTCTCTCATTCTCTGTTTATCTCTTTTTCTTTCTCGACAGGTTCACCAGTTCCAGGAGACAGCCGCTCGTCTGTTTGCCCAGTATGCTGGGGACCAGGCTGTGGCCATCCAGACAACAGAGAAGGAGGTGGTAGATGCCTGGAAGGGTCTCCTTGCTGCCTGCGCAGGGAGACGGAAACAGCTAGAGGAGACAGCCAGCAAGTTCCGTTTCTTCACCATGGTTAGGGACCTCTTGGCTTGGATGGAAAGCATCATCCAGCAGATAGAAACCCAAGAGAAACCCAGGTGAGAATGGTGTTTTGGAGGATAAGAATAACATGTGTCGTTTGAATTTTTGTCCTGACTGAGCGTGTCCTGTGCACAACTCTAGAGATGTGTCATCAGTGGAGTTACTAATGAAGTATCACCAAGGCATTCGTGCAGAGATTGAGACACGTGAGCCAAAGTTCAATAGTTGTGTGGAGCTAGGTCAGACCCTCCTGGCACGGAAGCACAAAGATTCGGAGGAGGTGAGAAGAGAAAGAGCAGTGATTTTCTTTTATGTGTGATCCAAGTGCAGAAGCCTTCTAGAAGGCATCTATCTCTTTGAGGTCTATGTGTGTTATCCACATTTTCTCCCTCCTGTCTCCTAAAGATCAAAGAGAAGCTGATCCAGCTGATAGAGAAGAGGAAAGAAATGATGCTTAAGTGGGACGACAGATGGGACTGGCTAAGACTGTGTATGTGTTTTTTGTATTTTATCAGTTCTCCACACTCTCATCCACACATACATGTATATTCCACTAGATAAGCATGCACAGCTTACAGTAGTTATGGTACTGTCTCCCCCTAGTGTTGGAGGTGTGCCAGTTTGCTCGGGATGCTTCTGTGGCCGAGGCCTGGCTGATAGCTCAAGAGCCATATGTGGCTAGCAGGGACCTGGGCGAGACTGTGGATGAGGTGGAGAAGCTCCTTAAGCGGCATGAGGCCTTTGAGAAGTCCACTGCCACCTGGGAGGAGCGCTTTTCTGCCCTGGAGCGTCTCACAACAGTAAGGGCATTAATGCTATTTATATACTGGTGCTGTTGAACTTTTAGTGTCTTTAGTAAAAGTGAACAAAATTTAACAAAATGAAGAGGAGGCTGGTTAGATTCTGCCATTTTTCTTTTTTTCTGTTAAAGGTGCCACAGAAAAGTACAGAATAGAAAATACTGTTATGCCTTACACCTTTAAGGCAGTTGTTATGATATCAGTACTTGCATTTTCAGTTTGAAATCAGTATTAAGGTAAAACTTGCCATTCATAAAAAGAAAGATATGAACAGGAGGCTAAATGCAGTATTTATAAATAATGTTTTTTTATTTAATTAAAAAGTAACACTAAACATTCAATTTTAATAGAATTAAACATTTCTAAAGCCAAGATCCCCTCAAACTGTAGGAGACAGACTGAGACAGTATTCATGAACATATTTAATCACTGTTATCTTATCCTAGCTTGAGCTTTTTCAGCTCAGAAAGCAGCAGCAAGAGATACAGCAGTACATGCAGGAAGAGGAGAAGGAGAGCAGGTAACAAGAAATACAAAACACACCTTCATAGTTCTTGTTCCATGCCTCAGTTTGACCCCCCAACTCTGGCCCACAGGAGGGAAGACACAGGCTTTGCTGAGGAATCCTCACAACTCTACACAATAGAAGAGCAATCTCTGGTTAGTGTAATAAGCCAATCATCCATCTATCCCATTTCACCTCATTTTTTTCATAAATGTTCCTTTCTTTTCCCCACTTTTGCTCTCAACATGTTAAACTATAGAACTTCAGCTTCAGTAAACAGACATAAAAACATATTTACAGTTTGATCCCTGCAACCCACTCAAATAAATGTTTACCACTGCCACCCTTCTTTGATCGTCTGATTTACCTCTTAGTGATGTGCCATACGTTATGTACTATAGATGATGAAAGACCTAAATTCTTTGTAATATTGTGTCCAGAAATGTTTTTTTTAAAAGATGATTTCGACTGAGACTCACATTTTTGGTGGATGATCCTTTCATATTCAAATATGATACCCTCACCTGTTACCAGTTCACCTGCTTATTATGGAATGATTCAAAACTGTGTAAATTACAAATACTGTAAACATTTCACAAATTTCATTTTGCCCCTTGTCCCAGCTTTTTTTTTTAGTGTGTTACCAGCATCAAAAAAACGTTGTGGTTGGCCAGCCAAACAATTAAAACTGATTTCTTTGTATTTTTGACAGTTAAACAGAGGTTCATAAGAGATCATAAGATTTTAGTTTTTATTGCATTTGACAAAATGTCCCATAATTTCCAGAAATGGGGTTGATATGTAGTTCTGTCACCACAATGAAATGTGACCTCTGTATTTATCCCATCCACACATGAAGCAGTGGGCAGCTATCAGCAGTATCTGGGGAGCAATGTAGGGGGTTGGTACCTTGCTCAAGGGTACCTCAGTGGTACTTGGGCCAGGACCTGTGACCCTCCATACACACATGCGCAAGTGGCTTACCACTAGGATATCACTGCTTAAAGAACACAATTCACAAAAGCTTCTGCTAACACTTGCAACATGCAAGCACATGGAGTTAAATGCTAGTTAAATGGTGCTAAATCAGAACAACAAATAGAACAATCTCTGATGTCTTTTTCGCTCTTTAGGTGTAGTTCAGTTATGAATATATGCACATCGATATGTGAATTATGCTTTTTTTTTCATTATTACTGAACACTATTTTATAGTCTCTTCCCTACTTTATGTGCAAAATAGCTGTACAAAACATGATGTAAAAAAGAACTTTTTTTAATGTTGAAGAACCATTTTTCCAACACAGAAGAACCCTTCACCTTACCCCAAAACAGGGGTGTCCAGCTCAGGTCCTGGAGGGCCGTTCTCCAATGGCTATACTGGCTATTTCCCCTCCTCAAACACACCTGGTTCATCTCACCTATTAATTACCAGGTGTAGTGAGTGTGTTTGAGGAGGGGAACTACCAAACTGTGCTGGACACTGGCCCTCAGGGAAATAGTTTGGACACCCCTGTCCTAAAGCATGTTTTATACTTAATTTAGGTAAGAGTGCCCCTTAAATTGTGTGAACATTTTAATTACAGAGAAAAGTTTAATCCTTAATTCCTTTCATTTGTTTAGACTGGAATGGCAGCAGTGGAGCCCAGCTCAGGTCATGGTGATGGCACGGCTGGAGATTCAACAGTGCCCATCGTTTCAGAAATTCAGGAGAGTGGTTCCATGGAACTGGACCCATCCATGTCTATCCAGGTCACCAAGGAGGAAGAAAGGGCTGCCACTCTCCCTGTTGAGTCTCCACGGCCTCAGGCAACCTTACTGGAGGGCATGCTATCCCGTAAACATGAGATGGAGGGACCTAACAAAAAAGCAAGCAACAGGTGATTGATATCAGCCTTCACTGGTGATTTGTGCCCTTATCTGGCCTCGGTTTTGCTGGGTTATTGCTTGAATGCTGCTTGAACTGTTTAACCGCCCATTCTAATTGCTACATATTCAAAATTTATTGGAAAAAATGGATATTGTAACCAAAAATGAAACTTTCAAATTTTTAGAAAGGTCATACTGTATAGCTCAGTGAAGATTTTAAGTGTTCTTTTGTCTCAGGTCCTGGAACAACATCTACTGTGTGTTAAAACCTGGGCAGCTTTCAGCCTACAAGGATGCCAAGAGTTTTGGGCATGGTGTCACATTCCATGGTGAAGACCCGCTGTCACTTAGCAACGCTACATGTGAGGCCCTGACCAGTTACAAGAAGAAGAAACAGGTGTTTAAACTACGGTAAGGATCTCAATAGTCATTGTGTGATACTGAAGTGGAAGAGAAGTGATGAGCAGTGGTGGCCTTGTGGTTAGGACATTCTCCTTGGGACCTGAAGGTTGCAGGTTCAAGTCCTGGCCCAGGCACTACTGAGGTACCCTTGAGCAAGATACCGTCTCACTACAGTGCTCCCTTAGTGCTGTTGATAGCTGCCCGCTTCTCCACGTGTGCATGTGTGATGGGTTAAATGCAAAGGTCACATTTCGTTGTGGTGCTTGTTCACAATGACAAATAGTCACTTTCACTTCTCTGGAATAACTGAACCCTGTTTTATTGTTTAGCATCATCTGTTCTGTTTTCTACTGATTTCATATTCATGCATTTTAAGATGCATTGATCTAGTCATAACAGTCATGTAAAGCTGTTTCTGGCTTTTGTCAATGGTTTTCTTCCTTTCTAAGAATCAGCTCACAAGGCCCTTAACTGATCAGGCATGTTGTTGAATGATAAACTCTGCAGAACTGTGATCACCTGATCTGGAGTCTGACACCACTGCTTTCTTGTTTTCTGTATTTTTTTTTAGACTTGGAGACGGCAGCGAGTACCTGTTCCAGTGTAAAGACGAGGTCAGTCTTTGTTCACAGAACCTGTTAGCACATCTTTCAGCTGCTTGAACAGAAATCCCAATCAGTTTCGCATCAGCCAGTAATGTGTTTTAACTCTGTTCTTCCATAGGATGAGCTACAGACGTGGACTCGGGCCATAGAGATGGCAGCACAGCCTGACACAGAGGAGCCAGTGGCAGGGCCCTCAGAGCCTCGAGCCCGGAGCCTACCCCCGCCATCTTCTTCCACCATGCTGGAAGCCCCTTCTGCCAAGAAGGACAAGGAGAAGAGGTTCAGTTTATTTGCCAAGAAGAAGTGAGGAAAGCCCCAGCAGTCCAGGACCTCAGAGAGAGCGAGAGAAAAAAAACTTGTAGGACACAGTGGGCAGATGAAGAAGTGAAGAAGTTTATATAGCCATTGTTTTTTTTTTTTCTTCCTTTTTTACATTATATTAATTTGTATGATTGAAAATGACACTCCTGCCTGTATGTAAGCCCGTGAACTGTTGCAAAGGTCCACTTACTTTCTTTGCTTCTTTTTTTCTGCTTTGTTTTCCCTAAAATATAGCAGATTCACATTGTATCCAAATAAAAGCACCAGAATGCTGTTTTCACACTCAACCAAAGATTGTACATTCTTCTCCCTTTTGTTTTCCATGACTTCCTGGCATGCTTTCTTAAAATTATGTAGTATATTTGAATCACATAATAAGCATTTTTGTCAATTTGCCTTACTCTTTTAAATAATGGTTGCAAAAATGTGATACTGTGCTCTTTGTGTTGGAACTTATAGAATTTACATAGAATTGGACAGTAGAGAGTTTGTTGTAAATGCTGTTTAGCTATTCAGAGGTTTAGTCATGAGATTTAGTTTGTTCACTGTACACTACTGTATAGAATTAGCACAAATGCAGTAAAGACAGTGGTCAGCAATTCTATTTTCAACTTTAGTGATGAACTTTTATTTTGCAGTATGGTACTACTAATGGAATTAGAACTGAATTGGTGTAATAGAGTGAAAAGTAAAAGTGACAGAAGGTCAGAAAGGGGACTAAACATTTCCCAAAACCTCCAATCTGCCTAAACATGTGTTTTTGTAATGCATGAATGGATGTGTTTATTTAATATGGTGCTATGTGATTACATGCAATGTTTGACCCTCTAATACCTCTCAGGCTCTGTTGATCTCAGATTGGCCGGCATTCTCCTGAACTTACAGCTGTTAATACAGCGAGCACAAGCATGCGTCGTGTCTTTTGTTTTCACCATAGACATTTATCACAAACCAACTCAGAATGTACATGGAAGGAACGTGTAGAGTCAGTATGAATGTAAAATGACAGGAAGTGATGTCAGGGTACAGGAGAGAAAATAAAAATGCATCTGTAGTCAAATTCACAACCAGAGTTTAGAGTTTTGTATGAGCTTCTCATGTCATTAAAGCCTGTACATCACAAATATTTAGTGTGTAAGGTTTGTGAAAAGTATGTATTATGTAATATCATGTATCATTAATACATAATCAGATCTGAACTGGCTGGAATGGTTCTAATACAGTCAGCGCCCCTGCTTCATACTCTCTCCGTTGCACGTTTACCTAACAGCCAGCCCTGCGCCATCAGTACTTTTTTATGATTTAACACACTCATCTTTTTAGAAATGGGAACGGATTTTTAAAGGGTTTTGATTTTCAGATGGTCAACACTTTATTATTTATATTATATTGTGTGATCCATGTCTATTTCCCTCACTTCAGGGCTGACCACTTTCTCCTCTTTCCTTTCATCTTTGCATACTCAGTGCAGAAACCATGCACAACATGCTGAAGGCCAATTATGAATAAGGGAAACTTTTCAAATTAATAAACTCTTTGTTTGCAGTTGAGTTCGTCATTTGTTTCCTGTCCAAGTTAAGTTCTTTGAATACCAGAGTCAGTCATATGTAAAGAGATCACACCATCACTGTCCAAGAAAAACAAGTATCTCCTAAATGGTAACGATACAGGAGAAGGCAAAAATGATTTTTACGTCTAATGGAAGTTAATGGAAAAATAAGTTTAGAACAAGTATTGGTCTATTTATCACAGACATTTTACACAATGTAAAGGCCAGGTGCTGTGTTGATGTAACAAAATAAAAATAAAAATTTAGATAAATGTTTTTTTTTGGACAGCAATTATACATTACACATGCCATACAAGAATTATTGCAAAATATCTTCATGATAAGTGACTTCTGAATGATGCAAAGATTTACAAATATATCAATACAGTTAATCTTCATAATTCACCTGAGAATCCAAAAAATACTATGCTGCAATTAAAAATTTTAATTTATTCCAGATAAGGAATAAACGAATATGATAACATAATATATATATATATATATATATATATATACACATACCTACATATATATGTGTGGGTGTGTGTGTGTGTGTGTAACCTGTATATTATGGTTCTAAATTATTGTCCTTAAAATTTAAAAATTTGGATTAAACAGCAGAGGGTGCTGCTAAGCCAAACCGCAGCGGTTCAGCGATGTGCAATACAATCTGGTCTTTTGGTTACGTCATTTTGAGCGAACCCCCGGTCCCTGGAGTCATTCATTGGTTGTTTGGTCACCCCGTTAGGTGCAGGCGCGTCTCTGATTGGCTGCCGAGGATGTCATTGTGCTACGCTATTCATGCCGAGCACAGGTTGAATGCTCGGTAACAAAGTAACGCAAGCCAAGCGCAGCCAAGTGAAGCGTGCGGAGAGAGGAGTGGAGTATGAGCTGGAGATGAACTTTAATCGTTCGCGGCCATAACTTTTTTTCCTTCGAACTTTTTTGGAAGCTTCACATTTTGACTCGGATTTGGTAGAGAATGTGTAACATCGATCCCTTTTTTATTCGTGTTCCGTACCTTGTGGCGCGACTAAGGTAGTAGTTAGTGGTGTGTTGAGAGCGGGACCCCAGTCTCTGTCCGCGCTGCAGGAGGAAATGGTGCCCTAAAAGTTTATCGACCTCAAGTGGATGGAAAGTACCGTTGTTTTTGAAGGTGTACTTTTTTTGGAAAAAGCATCCGCCAGAGCGTGAAGAACTATTATGTTTTTTTACTTTAATCGCGGGTTTAATTCCGGGTGAGCAGCATGGCATTGTTCTGCCTCCGCCGGCGGTTTGGAGCCTGTAGCGTCTAGGAATGTGTGCGCACATCAGTTCGGTCCATTAGCTAAAGTGTTCGAGCGCTTGTGGAGTTTCTTACTGTTTCTCAGAATGGATATTACAGTGTCTGAGTTGATGTCGAACTTCATGGAGTCCCCGCTCGTGGTTTGGGTAAGTCATTAAGCAATACGATGGCACTGCACCTGCTGTTTCTGCTGGTGTCTCTGCCCGGATTTGTAGGAACTACACTGGATTACACAGGATTGAACAGTTCTGAGGAGCTGTAGCGTGCGAAGTAGGCTACAAATATGAGCCAGAAAGTTTCGTTTTTCCACTAGATTTTCTTCCTCATCTTGAGTTTCATGGTGTTCGTGTGGATGGAACTGAAGCCTCAGTAGATACTGTAGAATAATCAAAGAGCAGCAGTTAGGCTCAACATCTGGCAGACGTTTCACACAGACTTTACACTTCTATTTGAATTGTCTACCTGTCTGTCTGTCTATCTGCATGTCTGCCTGTATGTATGTCTGTCTGTCTGTCTGCCAGCCTTATAGCCAGTAGGTGATGGCCCAATGGGAAGACCCCCCCCCCTCCCACAAAACCAACCAACACACACTATGCCATGGCAAGTTATCAACAGGGATGCATTTTTGTCATTTTGCAAACAAGGATGCTGACACCCTCCCCTTAAATCACCTTATGCCTTTATTGCCGACAGTTGACCTCAGGTGTGGTCACCTTGGACTCGAGTGTTTGTGGCTGCTCCGAGTGTATTTTTCTATTATCGCTGCTTTTCTGTAGAAATGATACATATGGTATGTGCAGAGTTTAACACACATTCACCTATTCCATACCAACATTTGGCCAAAGCCCAGCATTACAGTGAATCTGGGGACCATTTGGAGTCCAGTAGTACAGCGCCCACCAGCAGAGTCATACATTTCTAAAAACTATCACTATGTTGTGTATGTGCTTGTGTTTTTGTGGGAATGTGGTTGCACTCATTGACATAATTGAGTGAAACCTGCGTAACTTCCCATGACCCCTTCACCCTGGTCCTGCGTCCTGTTTGGCGGACCACCCTATTGCTTTCTCCCTGTGTTCTCCGGTCTTTGTTTTTCTATGTAATAATTTACCTTCGCAGAGAGCAACACACTGCTGTCACATGAAAGATCTCAGGCCAAAGCTAAAAGTTGGTGGTCTTTAAAAGTGTACTAATGTTTTTCCATTTATTACATTATTGCGTATAATGAGTATTATTATTTGCGAAATCACAATTATTTAGTGATAATAGGAATTATTTAATCCGATAAGTCCACAACTGATGGCGTTGCAACGACCAAAATGTGGACTAGGGTAAATTTGTCTGGTCAAGATAATTGCTTCTAAATGAAAGAAGCTGTAATATGTGGTGGCTTATCTGGCAATTTTGCCATTTTTTATATACAGCAATGCCTTTAAACTGTTAGTTGAACTAATTTATATACAATTATCATTAGCTAAAATGACTTAATTGTGACAGGCTTAGTATACAATGACACTTGTCCAGACACACATGAAATGTCCCTGTGTAAACCACTAAATGTTCTAAAGCAGAACTGCAGAAAGTAGGGATGCACTGATATAACTTTTTCAGTCCCAATGCTGATACCGATACCTGGGCTTTGAGTATCGGCTGATGCAGACTACAGATTCTGATACCAGTGTTTAATTAATAAACTGTATATCTCACTGTGTGAAAGAGATCGTCATCATTTATTAAGGGAACATCAGGCTTAAATCAGTGATAAAAAAAATCTTAACAAGAATTCAAATGAATACTTTGGCTCCATGTATCTGCCCTTTCTGATCCAGCTACTAGAGCCAGTATCGGACCAATATATCGAATATTGGTGTCAGATCAGTGCATCCCTAATAGAAAGTTTAGTGTTAAATATGCATTGTGTAGTATTGGACCTTTACACGTCATAATTGACAGTATGATGTGTAATTCGACAAGATTTATACAAGATCATATCCTGTTACTAAAGTAGCTTCTCTTCTTACAGGTGAAGACCTTTGGGCCGTTGGCCTCCAACTCTGATGACAAGCTCTCCATGTTCATGGAGCTAGTGGATGGGGTTTTCCTGCATAAGATCATGACCCACATGTAAGTGGTCCAAACAGCAGTACGTAGTATGTGTGTGTGTGTGGTTTAATCTTGCAGCTGTTGTGAGGCTCGTTTTGCTGAAACCACATCCTATCCCCTCATGTCACCATGCAGACACACCATCAGTGTCTTCATGCTTCATCAGCCTGTCAATCTTTTTTTAATATTTGTAATGGCTCTTGAAGCTGAGCGTCTGTCTTTGTTTGATTGTTGAATGACTGTAATGTATAACAGCCTCCATCTGCTAGCAAATGGGGACCAGCGCCTTAATGGGGATAGTGAGGTGTGAGGTGCTAAAAGAGACTGCATGGATTTTTCATTTGCCGCCATTTTTCTAACTGAAAGTGACTCTTCGGCAGTTTCCGTTTGCTCTGCTGCAACCTCAGAAGTAGCAGGTGTGTAAAAGGAGATCCACACATGGCTTCATAGGCTGGACCTGTAAGACCTTAGACAAAGCATTTGTGAAGTGAAGCTATGTGAAACTTATGACTGAGCTGCTATGAAAGTGGCTTTGCACAGCAATGGCTGTTTAGCAGGTGATGGAAGATGGTGTGATTTCCTGTTGTTGTGTACTTGTTGGCTGTTTCCCCCAATATTAAACAGCAATATAATCTCAGATTAACGATACCCACTTCTGACATTTCATTAAAAGTCTGCGTGTTTGTAGTATGCAAGTCAAGTTTGTTTATATGCTTTGCAGGGATGAAATGAGCGTAAAAAGAAATTAAAAATTAAGAATTAAAGTTAGGAATAAATTCAGATGGCAGGAAATAAAAGTAAGATTTAAAATAAATGAAGACAATAAAAAATGCATGATAAAAGTATATGAAATTGGAGTCTCTGCTTAATTAAAAGTCTTGGAAAATAAGGCAGTTTTTAACTTTTCTGATCTCTATGTGGAAGTGGTCTTAGGAGTGTGCAGCATAATGACTAAACGCCATTTCACTCTGTTTAGTTACAGCCCTGGGCACCACAGTGAAGTGGCTTTTGTGGGACTTATTAAAAGGTGTGTAGGTTTTCCCAAAGAGGTCCACTTATCTGAGGATTGAGGAACCAAAAACAGCTATAACTCATTTTACACGACCATTTCCGAACCTTTTAACCAGGCTGTTGTTTTTTTCAATTTTAAACTTCTATATGTAAATTAGCTCTGTTCTGGTCTTGTAATGTGCCTCATTCATAAGCACACCAGCAAGCTTTCTGTTAATACACTAGGGAGTGAACAGTAGAGTTTGAACAGTAGGCTTTAACAGTGTTTATATACTACAGCAATCTTATATTAAAGTTGGAAAATTCATTTTTCTATGATATAAGGCTGAAGAAGTGCTCCATAATTTTTTGTAGAACCCAGGAAAAAAGAGCATGTAGTTGGTATAACTGCCCATTGGACAACATTCTTCATGAAACATGGCAACTAAAGTCTGTGTATTGGCTCATGAAACTAATGGGGCATCTCCAAGACGCTGTTAATGCAGTAGTTTGGGAAAGTGAATGTACACAGTTTCGTCTTATCCCCAAATGCATTCGATCTGGAGCTACATGACCATTGCAGTAGAGACACACTGGAAAGTCATACCCCCATCAGTTAGCACGTCTAAGTCATCACACACTTGCCGCAAACTGCATGGAGCTGTAGAGTAATCTCAAACAGACTTGCTTTTGTTTCTGACACTGTAAACAGTATTGGGCAAAAGTATAAAAGGCATTAGTTCAGGCCTCTGCATGTTTTGATCTGTTCTGCAGATTTATTTCGGTTCTAGAAAACTCGGCACCTTTTGGGGGATTTTGTTTTCTCTGCAAAACAATCACTTGAACACACATTTATTCTAGATGTTCGAGGTGCAGCCCAGCCGACTGCATTCCACTTTGCTCCTTGTTGTGAATTTGACTCTCTCTCTCTGTCGTTCTGCCCCACTCTCTCGCGCAGTGTCTGTGTTTGCGCTCCTCCCAGCTGTGCTACCCATAGCGGCCCTGACTAACCCTGCCCCCCAGCCAGCCCTGTCCTTTAACCCACTTTCTCCTACTCCTCCTCATTATTAATGAGTAGGCTTAAATACTGTGCGTCCTCAGACAAAGAAAATATTTTCTTCATAATGGGGGGCTCTGTCAGGATGGGGCAAAATCCCCCTCATCAGATTAGCGAATGACGCGTGCGACTGTGTTATGCGTGAGTTCCTCTCAGACAGCATCCGTGTCTGTGTGTGTCTGTGTGTGTGTGTCTGTGTGTGTCTCTGTGTGTGTGTGCGTGTGCGCGCCTATGTCACCTGCTCTGATTTCCTGTTCATGT
>JBBPDA010000001.1:48491326-48502010 GCA_037974385.1 Arnoldichthys spilopterus
CTCTCTCTCTCTCTCTCGCTCTCTCTCTCTCTCTCTCTCTCTCTCTCTCTCTCTCTCTCTCTCTCTCTCTCTCTCTACAGGTTTTTCCTGTTCTCTGTATAGACAATAAACAGCATGGATAGACTGATGCAGGGATACACACTGGAGCTTTTGAGTCTCTGTAGTGTTCAGCACTAATACAGCACTAACAAAGACCCTCCAACTCATGCTTTATCCTGAGGAACTCCTTCTCATAGTCTTTCATGTATCAAAGACCGAAGTGTCTGACATTAGCGCTTTCATCTCCTGTAAAATCATCCATGTGGCTAATCATCTTCATTACCCTCAAATCCCAGTGAGGAGTTCTTTCCTAATTCTTGTCTGTGAAAACCAGAGGCAAGTTTCAACCTCAGCCGAAAAGCACATGGCAGAACCAGACATGTCTTTGTGTAGTAGCACTGATCCCCTTTCTTTCTCTTTATCTCCCTCTTTCCACAGTGTGAACGTAAAGAGGAGATCATTGAGAAGATTAAGCAGCTAGACATCGAAACGCAGGCAGCTATCGTCTCCCATATCCAAGAGGTGGGCACAGAATCCTTTGAGTTGTCACTCATAGGGATGAGTAAGGATGTGAGGATCTGGTGTGTAAACATCTTTCTCTCTCTCTTTCTCCTTAGGTGACCCACAACCAGGAGAATGTTTTGGATCTGCAGTGGCTAGAGGTGGGAGAACTGCCAGCCGAGGAGCTGGATCCCTTGTCCCGCACCATGGCCTTTCACCTCCGCAAACTCATCGACGAGCGGGATGAATGCTCAGAGGTGACCTCAGCTCTACTCTCAAATTATTTTTCCCAAGGCAGGTGGTGTGCAACATATTAACATCCTTAACCTACTTGATTTTTAGCATTATCATGAATCATCATGGTAAAATAGGGAAGTGGTGGCCTTGTGATAAGAACCTTGCCATTGTGAAGGTCGCAGGTCGAGTCCTGGCCCAGGCACCACTGAGGTTCCCTTGAGCAAGGTACAGCAGGGTACTGTGCTGCTACACTGCTCCCTGGACCCTGTTGATAGCTGCCTGCTGCTCCATGTGTGCATGTGTGATTGGTTAAATGCAGAGGTCACACTTCGTTGGTGCTTGAGTGTGTTCACAATTGAAACTTTGAAAATTGTCTTTAATCGCCTATATTCTAAGTGCTTTATATAACTTTGTAACTTTTTCTGAACCCACTATTACATGCAGAATAAAGACAACGAATAAGGATAAATATCACAATAAATAAATACATAAATGAGAAAGTGGAACAATGTGGATTCCATGGTACGGGATATACAACAGGTCTAAAACTGAAAATGTAGTCTTAAACCATTTTAATAATTTTAAAATGCTTTAGTTTTACCTTTTAAACTGTATGTGTATTTTTCTAGTGTAAAAAGTTTAAATAAATGTTGCTTTTTCCATTTCAACAAAATACACTTCTTTGCTGTGTAAGATATTAAGCCTAGCCTTTTAGTGGAAATGAGATCAAACCTACCAGTCTACACCATAATAGTATTTTACAGCAGACTTTCCAGAACTGCAGAATTCCTGGAGATCACATCACATTTTGAGTGTTTGTACTGTTTCCTATGTTATTAGCCTGCATTGTTAATTAACACCAAGAAAAAAAAAACAGCGGTTCAATTAAAACATGAACGTTCAGTTACTGAGAAACAACGGTTCTTTAAAAAATAGTTGCATCTACTAAAGAACCCTTGAAGAACCATTTTTAGATGTATGTTTAACAAAAAGGGTTCTATGTAGTACTTAAAAATGGGTTCTGTACTCTGAACGATAGTGGAACCCTTTTTGGTGCCATAAAGCCACTTTTGAAAGGTTCTTTAATGAACGTTATACTGCTGTATGTAACTGAGTTAGGTTTGAGGCTAGATTTTAGGGCAAAGCAATGAACTCCAAGTGTCTTCAGTGGACCATCAAACAAAGTGGTACCTTTTTACTACTCAAATTAAAATGTCTTTCATGTGCATTTATACATTTTTCCCAGCTTCATATTCAGAATGGTGCAGTTGTAGACCACCGGATTGGAGGAAATGTTTATAAAGCAGGTTATGATTGAATCCAGAGTCTGACTGCATGTGATGTTTTGTGCCCTGTGTGGTGTTAGCTGATCTTGGACCTGACCCAGGAGAGGGATTACTTACAGTCCCAGCAGCCCCACAGTCCTGTGAGCTTCCTCAGCCCTGAGCGACCTTCCCAGCGCACTGTGCTCTCCAAAGAGGACCGTCAGCACCTGGCAGTGGAGCTGGCTGACACCAAGGCCAAACTGCGCAGATCCCGTCAGGAACTGTGAGTAGCAAGAGCACCATATCTTTCTGTTGATAGCATAATGATTATATATATAATAATAATGATCGTTACTGTCTCCATGGTTTTTAAAGGCCTGTGTGATCGGTGTAGTCTAAAAGATCTCTTCTCTTGCACGCAGAGAGGAGAAGACTGAGCAGCTAATAGACACCAAGAATGAACTGGAACGGCTGGATGCGGAGATGCAGAGACTGAAGCAAGAGGTTAATGTGCTGTGACTGCTTCTTTATATAATTTCCTTAGCCTGACTAAGGGCAATTAAAAATTCTGTCAAAAACAGTGCTGTACAAATGCAAAAACAAGTGCTGTAAATGAACTTGGGTCAAAGGGCAAGGCTGGCAAGGATGGGCATACCAAAATCTTACCATTAATCCATAATTAGCTTTCAAATTATGTTCAGTTTTATGTATACAGCGCTTTTTACAACAGGCATTGTCAAAGCTGCTTTACAAAGTCCAGATCCAAGCCCCAAATAAGGAAGGCAAAGGCAACAGAGGCAAGAAAAAATTCCAAAACTGGAGGAAGAAACCTTGGGAGGAGCCACAAGTCAGAAAGGGAACCCATCCTCCTCTGGTCGACACCAGATGGCAATAAAATAAAGAACTGTCTTAGTTATGAAGGCACTAGTCAAAGAAGCCCCACTGATTGAACAATCTATTTGCTGGTACAAGCCAACTGGAACCCCGGTCACAGTAGATCAGGTTGGCAGGGATAGTGGATGGTCTAGTCAACAGTACAAGCTGGCTGGAAGCCCCAATGAGAGCAGGAAGCGCAGCAGTTCCTAGTGTGCAGGTGGGCCTGATGAGGGACGATCAAGCTAAACATATGGGCAGCAATGCTACTTAAGTGTTTCTTCAGAAGTGACCTCAGCATATGGTTGATATTGGAGCAAAACCTTACATCTTCACTTTTTGTGTGTTTTTCATATATTTGAAAACGCCGCCTGCACTTTACACTCAAAATTGTAAGGCAAACAGACCAATAGAAATGGTCCAAAACAACTGGAAATAAGACTTTGTTGTATTAACTAATGTTAAAAGTTTGTTGTAAAATGTTTGTTTTTCCTTTTCTTGGTTTTGTTCCAACAGCAGCCATACAATGGTGTAGACTTCTGCTTATGTATATTTATAAAGTATATCAGGTAAATAAAATTTGTTTATTTGTAGAACACCCAGCTGCTGGCCGAGGCACGTTCCGTGAGAGCTTACCGTGATGAGGTGGATGCTCTGAGGGAGCGTGCAGGGAGAGTGGACAGGCTTGAAACAGAGCTGGCTCGGTTCAAAGAGAAACTGCACGATGTGCACTTCTACAAAGCGCGTGTGGAGGTAACCTCAGTGTGTCTTTTTGAAGAAATTCACTCATTTTCAAGACGTTGACTAGCCTCTATGTGACACAGACTCCGAGAGCTCATGCTGACTTGTGCAGCTGTCAGTGACAGGCATCTGTTTACCTTCCATGTCCCATTTTGTTGTTACCCATCCTTTCTTCTCCATATTTCCGTGTTCCTCTGTAGGAGCTGAGAGAGGATAATATGACCCTGCTAGAGACCAAGGCCATGCTGGAGGAGCAGCTGGGCACAGCTAGAGGGCGCTGTGATAAACTGCATGAGCTGGAGAAGGAGAACCTGCACCTGCGCTCCAAACTGCATGACCTGGAGATTGTAAGTAGTATAATGGGGAGTGTTTGTGTGTGGGTGTGAGGCTGATTGTGTGCTGATTTGCCTGTATGCATGTTGCAGGATAGAGACAGTGATAAGAAGCGTCTGGAGGAGCTGCTGGAAGAGAACATGCTACTGGAAATTTCGCAGAAGCAAAGTATGAACGAATCTGCTCACCTGGGCTGGGAGCTGGAGCAGCTGGCAAAGAACAATGAAGTCAATGAGGGTCAGTCAGACAGACCGCTGCACACAAGTGAAAGAGACTATTTGTCATTGTGAACACACTCAAGCACAGCAACGAAATGTGACCTCTGCATTTAACCCATCACACGTGCACACGTGGACCAGCGCCCGGGGAGCAGTGTAGTGGAACGTTACCTTGCTCAAGGGTACCTCAGTTGTGCCCGGCAACCTTCAGGTCCCAAAGGCAGCGCCCTAACCACTAGGCCAACACTGCCCACACTACAGCACTTCACTTTTCTTGTTTAATTTTCTCTCCAGTTTCATAACTAGAAATGTCCACATGCTAGCTACGCCTCCCTCTGTCTTAGGGAACGAACTGGGGTGATGAAGGCCAGCATTGCGTCTTATTCTTTTTGAGCTGCAACTAATATGTAATAACTAATATGGCTTAACATTTGGAGCAGAACACTAGATCGCAATTCTTCATCAGCTAACCCACACCGTCATTGGCTAGCATTGGCCTTAGGGGGCGGGGGGATGGAAGAGCCATCCTATTTACTCAGAGAGTATTATTAATTATACTCTGTTGGACACCCAGCTCCGTTCTTGTGTTTCAAGGTGGTCGACATTGCTATTAAGATGACATTTACCCTGCTACCATAATCCTATAGTTTGCCACTTTCTGCAGGAAGAGTTAAACTTATGATAAGGAGATGACGTTATGTTCTGTTACTTTGGGTATCTCCATGCTCAAGCAGCAATTAGTTCTTTAACCCACTTTAACCCCTCTACCTTCTGGGCAAGCTCTAAAATCTTAAACTCCAAAGACAGACATCTTTTCTGTGGCACTTACTTCAGCTTTCATCAACTGTACTCATACAACCATGTTTTTTTTGTGGCAGAGTATAAAAAAGAACAGGCTTGGTAAACAAGAAAGAGAATATTAGTCATTGTGAACACACCCCATCACACAAAGTTCACCAAGGCCTCCCATCACTATTCCTTTTGAGAATGATCCAGCATTGTTCATTAACATATCTGGGTCAAGTGCATAGATGACCCATTTCTAGCATTCAAGAGGTCTTTTAAGATGGTGTCCCTATGCAAATGTTTTCTTGTCACCATTGTTCCAGATTTGCAGGCCTTTTATTCAAACCTATTCAAGCATGAGTTTTCTTCAAGCTTAATGGCTCTTGGACATTGTCCAACTGTCTAAAACTTCATTAGTTACCGTTTTTCAGAAGTCACAGAAGTGTTGTCTCGTAACAGAGCTTAGTATGAACCCTTGTATAAGTGTATAAAAGTGCTGATTGTCTCTATATCCCGCAGCACGTAAGTCCTTTGTGTTCGAGCTGAATGAGTCTACATCCAGTCGGTTGCTGAAGCTGGAAAAGGAGAACCAGAGCCTGCATAGCACCATTCAAGAACTGCGTGAAGCCTCTCTCAATCTGAAAGAGGGTCAGCTCCATGCCTCGAAACTAGAGAGGGAAAACCAGGACCTTAGCAAGAAGGTACATCGCAGCTCTCATCTCTTTCTAATGCCACAGTAATTTGCATGAAGTGTTTCTTGTAATCTGGATGATCTAGTGATACGAGGTGTGGTATGCTCTCAGTTTGAGCATCTGCAGACTCTGTTGGACCAAGAGAAACAGACCACACAGGACATGGAGAGCCTGGGAGACGAGCTACTCAAGGAAAAGCAAAGGCTGGAGAAAACGCTGGAGACCCTGCAGGCAGAGAAAGACAAACAAGTAAGGGCAGTTGTTATCCTTTGTCCATGTGGATGCTTTAAGTTATCGTTCAGCAAAAATATCAGTTTTACACATTTTTCTCCATATCCCAAATAACTTGTCAACACTCGTTTGTTGTCCAAAGTGCACTTCTTACCGTTTACCCTGGAGCTGTAAGGCCAGTGTAGTAATGGAAGCGTATAATCTACCAAACAGGATTGTGCAAACTACTTGTCTAAATCTCCACACGCCTCAACCACACCGTGATCTCAGATAGACTTGCTTTGGGTTTCTAATACTGTATGACCTACTGTTTATTGGAATTAAAGTTAAAAACTACATAAAGCAGTGTACTTTTTTCCTAAAAGATGGTGCAGCAGAAAGTTCTTTGGACACCGTCCTTCCCTAAAGAACGTATTTGTGAGTGAGTGTGAAGTATGAGTGTGTGTGTTCGCATGAGAAACATTTAAAGGTATAAAGAACCTTCCCATAATTTAAAGGTCTTCACCAGTTTCAGGGTTCTTCCAGGACCCTATACCCATCTTGAACAAAAAATGGTTCTTTCACACAAAACAACCCTAAATAAAACCCTCTTAGTTTTTGAGAGTATAACATCCAATTTTAAGACTGATTTGAATTATTATTTTATTGTCTTTTATGTATTTTTGTTTTTACTTTTGTCCATTTGTATAAATATATTTGAGATCTCACAACTCGGTGTAGATTGAGGTGGGTGTATGATGACTAAGGCGTGCTGTTTGCGCCATACTGATTAGTGATTTTTTTTTTTTGTTGTTTTTTTAGCTTTGCTGCCTTGAAACACTCCTTCGGTAACTTCAGTGTACCTGAATTCACCACTGGCTTTTTTTTTCCGTAATTAATGAATAGTAAAGTTTTTAAACGTTACCATGTTTACATACTGCATCATGTGCTTTTATTAAAAAATGTGTGTGTGTGTGTATGTGTGTTTAAGATGTTTGCACAGTAATGTAAGTAAGGGATTAGATGTTATTTGTCTAGCAGCAGGACCTGTTGATGAAGTTGTTGGTGATAAGGTTCTATTGGCTGACAGATTGGTAAGAATATATTTCATTATGTGCAAATAATAGCTTCATCTTTGCTTGTGTCAGATCTCTGAACTGGAGCAGGAAAAGGAGCACTTGAACCAGGCTGTCAGTGCACTGAGGAAGCGTGCCCAGGCAGACAGTGAGGCCCGCGTGCGGGAGGTGGAGACGGAGAATCGTGTCCTCCACCAGACCATCTCTGAGACAGGAGGTCGACTGGCACGGCTTGAGGCTGAGAAACGTCAGGCCACCAAGGAGCTGGTGGGCCTGCGAGAACGTGGCGAGCGCTGTGTGGAGCTAGAGCAAGAGTTGACACGTGCAGAGCGAGGTCGTGAACAGCTGCAAAGGGAGCTTGCCTCGCTCAGGATTTCCAGCGAGCGTGTTGAGGCCCTCGAGCATGAGAATGCCACCCTGGAGCAGGACAATCGGCGGCTGAAGAAGCAGGCGGATGCTGTGCAGAACGCTCACGTGCGTCTGGCCGCACTAGAAAAGGACCGCCGACAACTGGAGGAAGAGAACCTGGAGCAGCGGCGTGCCTTGGACAGCCTCCGGCCGGCTGCAGCTCGCCTTGCCCAGCTGCAGCTGGAGCATATTGAACTGGAACGCGAGAGACAGGAGCTTCAGGGCACTCTGGAGGAGCTCCGGTCCCAGGCCAAGCGCAGCGAGAGGCTAGAGCTCAGCTGCAGTAGCCTGAGTCAGGAGAACCAGCGCCTGCAGCAAAGTCTGGACAACAGTGCTGCTAAACTCCAGAACTTGGAAAGTGAGCTGCAGGAAGCTGAGAGCCAGAGGAAGGAGTTCCAGAGGGAGCTGGAGGAGCTGAGGCAAGCAGGGAGCCAAGCGGAGAAGGCAGAGAGGGAGAGGCGGACCATGGAGCAAGAGCTGAGCCAGGCTGAGAAGGAGAAGAAGCAGTTTGAGAAGGAGGCGCATAGGCTGAGGCGTCAGCTAGAGGCAAAGGAGGCGGCGCTGGAGGAGAGCTCGATCAGGCTCAGCAGCATGGAAAAAGAGGGCATAGCCACAAACAGGGAGCTTGGGCGACTCCGAGAAGCTGCTGGAAGGGTCAAGGAGCTTGAGAAGGATAATAAGGAGCTGCATAAGCAGGTCACCATTGACAAGAGGACCCTGGCTACTCTCCGAGAGGTACTGCAATGGTTGCTGTAGCTTCACTGGTAGAGCCTGAAACTAGGCACTGGCAAGGACAGTTCTCTGCCTTAAGTTACTTTGGGTAAAAGCTGCAGATAAATAAATGTTAAACAGCTGTAAATCTACATGTGAGTCAAGGTGACAATGCTGTGGCAAAGATCTACTTCCACCTTCCACCTCATACTAGGTAGACCAATATCTGTAGTTCCTATTTTGGTAAAAAAAAAAAAACACTGTCCCCAAAGGCTATGTTCACTTTATAAGCCATATTTCTTGATTACACTTTTTTGCTGAAATCTGCTATTATTGTTCATATTCATTTGGTTAAATCACTCTTCTCTATGAATCTGGACACACCTGCAACATGAAATGACCCACATGCACATACATCCTAATCAGTAAGGTCATTAAGGGCCACCTTCATACAGCACAAGCCTTTGTTAAGAAGGCAAGGCAAGTTTATTTATATAGCACATTATCATACACAATGGTCATTTAATGTGCTTTACATAGATGGGCGTTAAAATAAAAGGCAAGAAGAATAAAAGGCAAGAGAAGTATAAAAGTTAAATATAAAAACAAATAAAAATAATAAATTAAAATAAAAAAAAAAATAAAATAAAGTGCACGATAAAAGTAAGATAAAAACGAATAAGTTAAATATAAGAACAAATAAAAATAATAAATGAGAATAAAAAATAAAGTGCATGAGATAAACAGATAAAACAGAATACTAATTGAAGGATTTGGTAAATAAGGCTGTTTTTAGTCTCTTTTTAAAGCTGGCCACAGTTGGAGCAGACCTGATCATCATGGGCAGCTGGTTCCAGCATTGGGCAGCATAATGACCGAAGGCCATTTCACCCTGTTTGCTTGAGAAGATCATTTTCTAGAAGCTTGGCATTCTGTAAACCTTACATGCTGCTGCTACATCAACAGTAACTAATGGTGCATGGGTAGTAAAAAAAATAAAATAAATAAAAATAAATAAATAAAATAAATGTGTCTCAGATCTGATTTAAAAAGATCACATTTGTGTCTGATCCCCTATTGGAAATTGAAATTTACTAATGTAGTGCAAGTGTAAAATTACAGTTAAAAAACTAGTTAAAAATACCAAATCAATTATGATACATTATGCAAACACACAAGCCTTTTTCCCTGTAATTTTAGCACTGGCTAGCTTAGTCTGCTAACTGTCCTAATAGATTATGCTGTTTTGAGGGAATGGACAACTTCTCCCTCCTTGTCTTTCAAGCATACGGTGGATATTTTTATATGGTGTTCCAGAGTAGCAGTTCTTCAACCTTTTGGCTGCTAATGACATATAGAACAGAAGGACAGATACTTTTTTCAGGATATTTCATATGTGCATTATTGATGCAGAAATATTTAAAATGTCCAGTTGTCATTTTCTCTTTTTATTTACACAGGACTAAGATGAAGCCTATGTATTGTTCTAACCTATTAGCATTAACCTAAAGTTGTGGGACTTTTGTGTAGGAGCTGGTGAATGAGAAACTGAGAGTTCAGCAGCAGTGTAACGAGTTGGAGAAGCTCAGCCACGAGCTGGAGAAGATTGGCCTGAACCGAGAGAAGCTGTTGCAGGAAGAACACAGCTGTGAGGACAAGTGAGTGAGCAGACAAACCACACTCATTATTAAGCATTTCTTAGTTTCCATGTGGTAAATATGACACAGATGTTTTACCGATCATTGGTTGTCTGTTTTGTGAACGCTGCCTCCTGTCTTCCAGATGGGACAGGTGAGTAACAGGGCATAACCTGCAGTGCAGTGAAAGTTTCACACTACTCCATTTCCACTCTCTCTGTAGTATTCACGGTTAAACTTAGCTTTCACTCTTCTCGCTCTTGTTTTCTCAACATGTATGTCTTCAGCTATAGTGTTGTGTAGTGACCCTGGACCAAAGCCTGTTAGAAGAGGGGCAAGGCCATGGCTGCGTGCAGTAGAGTGTATATAATTATTTTCTTATATAGAGAACATTATAAAGGTACATGAGTAATTACAGACTGGGCTAACACTCTCTTTTAGGCCGTACTGCTCTTTGATTACTTTTCTCTGGAATGTTCCCTGGAGAGCTGTCTCAGGGGAGGAGTTCCCCTGCCTCTATTGAGTGATCTCTTTCTCTCTCTCTCTCTCTCTCTCTCTCTCTCTCTCTCTTGCGCTCTCTCTCGCTCTCTCGCGCGCTCGCTCTCGCTCTCTCTCTCTCTCGCGCGCTCTCTCGCTCTCGCTGTCTCTAGCTCTTAGTCTCTCACAGGGGAAGGATCGTGATGACTAGCACTTGCTAAAAGTAATCTGGCCCTCCAAGGTTAAACTTGATCCATCTGTAGTGTTTTCATACGCGTGCGCACACACACATTCTCTCTCTCCTCTCTCTCTCTCTCCTCTCTCTCTCTCTCTCACCCACGCGCACACACACACACACACACACACACACACACACACACACACACACACACACACACACACACACCCACACCCACACACACACACACACACACACACACACACACACACACACACACACACACACACACACACACACAC
>JBBPDA010000001.1:48502110-48518670 GCA_037974385.1 Arnoldichthys spilopterus
CTCTCTCTCTCTCTCTCTCTCTCGCTCTCTCTCTCTCTCTCTCTCTCTCTCTCTTTCTTGCGCTCTCTCTCTCTCTCTCGCTCTTTCTCTCTCTCTCTCTCTCTGTCTTGCGCTCTCTCTCTGACTCTCTCTCTCTCTCTCTCTCTCACTCTTGCGCTTTCTCACTCTCTCTCTCGCGCGCCCTCTCTCTCTCTCCCACTCTCTAGCACACTCTCTCGCTCTCTCGCGCACTTTTGCTAGCTCTGTATGTGTGTTTCTCTTGCGTTCAGTCAAAATTGTGTGACTGGGTCTTGTGAAGTGTTTGTAATGTGTTGGAGAGTGTGATCAGAGGATTAACAAGCCTGGACGGAAACAGTGACATTCCTCAGCGGCTATTAGTGCTCCATGAAATGCAAGCTGCAACTAATCGCTTAATGTCAGAAGACATTTACTACTACCAGTCACATTCCGCTCCCACTTCATAATCTCACTATGATGTGGTGGTGATTGGTGTGTGTATGTGTGTGAGAGAGAGAGAGCGCGAGAGTGCTATTGGGTTGCTTTCACATAGATTCCTTTACATCTGAGTCAGTTTTGCCTCTAGCAGACTTGTAGTGATTTAATGATGGGGAAAAAATAGAATGACTTGTGAAAATAAGCTCAGTTTCCACAGCCGCACATCACCAGTGTAGCCAAGCAGAACGAGGTCATTTCATTCTAAACTGCCTGCTCTGTGCTAAAGATAAAAGACCTCTGGGCTGGTATTGCACTGCCATAAGATCTCACCTTGCTGTTTGACCCCTTAGTAAATATAAAATCCTGGAGACGAAGATCGAGTCAACACTAAAGAAGACTCTGGAGCTGAGGGAGGAGAAGATTCAGGGCCTGGAGTCTCGTCTGGAGGAAAGCAGCAGCTTGAACCAGCAGCTACGCACTGAGCTTACCACAGTATGAGAACAGTACACACTTGGCATATACATAAACAGCTACTCCATTCACTGAGGCTGCCTGTTTGGTTACTTTGATCCTCTCTTGACTTTTTCATGTTTGCTGCTCTTCTCCAGGTGAAGAAGACCCTGGAGGCCCTGAGGCAGAGGCAAGAAGAAGAGGCTGCCCACTCTGAAATATCCCAGAAAGCTGTAGAGCAGGTCAGGTGTGGCCCCAGCCAAGAGAAGTGGGAGACCGAACAGAGAGAGGCCACGGCTGAACTGCTGAAACTCAAAGACCATCTGATTGATGTGGAGAAGAATGTGAGTTATCTTGTGTGCATAAAAACATAGAAAAGATTTTTCCTTAGTTGAGCGAGAAGAAAGGGTCAATGCCATTTCCTGTGTGGGAGCATGGTTTCCCCTATCCTTAACTAATCTCAGACCAATCAGGTCAAATGAAGTTCGTTTTATTTCTATAGTGCTGACGTTCTCACAAAGCAGCTTTACAGAATCAGGCTCCAAGCCCCTAATGAGCAAGCCAAATGTGACAGAGGCAAAGAAAAACTCCCTAAAGCTGGAGGAAGAAACCTTGGGAGGAACCAATGCTCAAAAGGGGAAGCCATTCTCCGCTGACTGACACTGGATAGCAATAATAGATAAAAGACAATCTCAAACAATCTCAGTTTGAATAGGCGGCATCAGCTAAAGCCCTATAGCTTGGAGCAACATCTAGCAAAACACATCTGTGGTAGTTGAACTAGTCTGGGACATAAGGAGGGGATAAGGAGGCCCCAGTGATGAGCGATCTGGTTGTAGGAGACGAGGGGTAGGATATGGATTCTCCTCAGTAGAAGTGAGTGGGTTCTATCAGTAGAACCAAGGAGAGTGTAATTCCTACATCACACACTTTTTAGCTATGTTCGATTAGGCGATTGTGTTTTTGAGACTGTTTTTCTGTATTTGTTTAAGAGTAAAGTGATGTTTTGACTGATCAGCAATATCTAGCATAAAGGAGAAATAGTTCAAATTACATTTGCACTTTGGTTCCAGAATGCAGCGCTGCAGACAGAGAAGCATCTCTTGAAGGAGCAACTGAAGCAGCTGGACTCTCAGAACTCGCAGCTCAACGCTCAGACCCTAGCTCTGCAGAAACAGGCCACCACACTGCAGGAGCAGAATACTGCGCTGCACAAGGAGACCGCTAAACTACAGGTACTGAAACCAACACTACAGTTAAGTGCATTAATTGCTGGGCTGCAGGGAACATGGGAAATATGTAGTTAGACTATGGGTTCTTACCTGCACAGATACCCTGCCTACTTGCCATGTCTGTGCACTCTCAAACTCCCACCACCTTTATGTACATGCAGAGTGCCCAGAATTTACAGGAAATACAGCTGCGTTTGTGTCATCCTGTGATAGCCAGCATAGCGCATGGTGAGTGTGCCGTGGGTGGTCAGAATCCACACTGAGGCATATGCGGCCAAACAAGTGCTGAGAATATTTTATAGGAAGTCAAACCTTAGTATAGTAAAAATGCCAATTCTGTTACATTAGCTAATTCTATGGGAGTAACTGGGGAGAGGGAGGGCCATCATACCCACACAAAGACCCCAGTTGTGCATGGCCCAGGGTTCAAATAAGAAAACAGCTTTGCCACCTTTTGGCTTATTAAAGTGTGGACGTGGCAGCTGTGTTGAAGTGGTCAGGGAGATGGTGATGGAGCAGGCAATGGGTGACCTTTCACTCTTGACCTTTAACCCTAGACTAATTTTTTTTTGTGTGTGTGTGTTTATACATGTACAGGTAGAGAACTCCACACTGACCTCCCAGAAGACCTCCCTGCTCGCTCAGTATGGGACTCTGCAGGCACAGCTGCAGACTGTGGAGACCGAGGTAGAGCGGCTGCAGAGGCAAAAGGAGGAGGCACGGGCAGGACGGGACAGTGTCACACATGATCACGAGCGCCTCCTGGGTGTCCATGAGAGACAGGCTGCAGAGTACGAGCAGCTCATCTCCCAGCATGCCACACTGAAAAGCAACCAGAGGGCGCTAGAGCAGGAGCACAGAACACTGGAGAGCAAGTCAGTACCAGTACTACTAAGTCCATTTCCAACATGCTGCATCACTTACACAACTACTATACAGACATAAACTGCCTGTAGGGGGAGTTTGGGGAGGGGAGAGACTATTGAAATATATGTTTAGATTCTAACATTAAACAGATATTTATTCAAGATACTTATGAAGACAGTTTGATTATCATAAAGCTATCATCAATTATCATCAGTTGTCACTGTGAACACACCAGAAAATGTGAAATCTGTAATTAACCCATCTCATGTGGAACAGTGGGCAGCGATCAACAGCACCAGGGAACAGTGTAGTGGGACGGTACCTTACTCAAGGGTACGTCAGTGGTACCTAGACTGCGGCCCTCTGATCACACGGACACGTTCCGAATCACTAGGCCGCCAATGCCCCCTTTTTGTGTTAAGTGAAGACTAATGAAGACAAGCTTTCATCTATTTGATCGTAGGCTTGAGCGATCTGATGATGTTTGTCGCAGTGTCAGCAGTCGGGACCAGTGATATTTTTGGCTCATATAATTTGCTGGTGTGAAAGAAACCAAACGTCATGCTTAGATACAACATAGAGGTTGTGCGACGCTTCATTTTTGTTTAAAGGCCATTGGTAAGTAGTACGTACAGTTATATCTTCCAGTTATGTGCGTTTGCCGGCCGTGCACTTCATTTAGTGCATGTATGTTGTTTGACACCTCTAGCTGAAACAATGGCCAGTCAAACAAACCTATGCCTTGTATTTCAGGCACTTTTCTCTACTAGGTGACTGCTGCCCCCAGCACTGAGGAGTGCATTTGTTAGTTGCGTAGCCCATTCAGTCCCTAAAACAACCCCCCCATTATCAGAGCATTTGTGAAAAGAGCCATAAGTGCACATTGAGAGTTTGATATGAAACCAATGTTTCATACAGTGTGAATAGTGTCTTGTCTTTTTCAAGATATGCACATATTTGAAAACTACTTAGTGACCCTCTGGGAATAGAATTTTTTTTTATTATACATTTTTTTTTTTTTTTTTTTTATAATAATCTTTTTTTTCTTTCCCAAGACCATAATTTAAAAAAAGCACCAATCGAAAACCTTTTGGCCCGAGGGCAGTTCAGACCCTTAAAAGGTGTTTAGTGCTGACGAGCACTGACATCACAACAGTGGGCTAAAATGTGTGGGATGATTTTTCTAAGGTGGCCCTTTTCACAGTGGTTAGTTCAGTTTTGCCATTTCTGCAAAGAAAGCATTCTCGATCTGAACAGCTCTCTCTCTCTCTTAAGAAAATTTGGTTGTTTATTACAACTGTGTTTCAGAGACAGATGTCCCAAAACCTTTAAAGGGCAGTTCAGTCAAATCATCTATGTGATCAGCAAGTTTCTCTCCATTAGCTCAGTCATGTGATTGATAGTGTGGAAAATGCTCTGTCTCCTCTCTGGCTGTGTGTGCTGTGCAGGTGTGTAATGTTATAGTGATGAATCATGTCTCGAGTAAATGGAGACGCCACTGTGACCAAGCCATGAGGGCTGCTGACAGAACAATAGTGAAGGTCTTCTGATGGTCACTTAAAGCTTGAAGTGATCAAACCTAGTCAGCTTTCAGGGTTGTTAAAAAGGTTTTATGGTGCACTCGTTTGCTAAAATGGAGGGGGAGCAACTGCAGCTGTAGTTGTTTAATACATTGTCCTGCATTACTTGAGTGTGTGTGTGTGCGCGCGAGTGTGTGTGCGTGTGGAAACAGATTTAGTTCATGCAATCAATCAACTTTCTCCTAAAAAATCTCATGATTTGTGCGAAATCTGATGATGTTATAGGTCAATCAGTAAAGACCAACACAACTGACACAACAGTACATATCGCAAATAAATTTGAAGTTAGATGAAATAGAATTATTTCAGTGTGTAAGATAAATTAGTAATTGTCTGTCTTCTTACTTTACATCCATGAAAATTGCAGTTGCAGCATGTGACATTTTAAATACATCAATTATCTTTCATCATTAGATATTTCATCTCCTAAATTCTCAGCTTTACAAAATGTAATAAAAGCATGTGACTGAAGATGAGCATCATGCTCAAACACAGGGAAGATTAAGGTTAGGTGGGATTTATTCTTTTTCGCTGATATCAGTTTAGTACTGATACGTGTGTTTTAGTAGGGGCTTAGCTTTCAGTGGAAACTTTACTGGGTTTCTTTCCTTATTTTTAAGGACCAGATCACACATTCCCCATGAATGAGCATGTGCGTGTAGAGCAAATGTCCATACACACTCCTGTCACAGCACTTTTCCATGCTGCTCAGTGGAAATTTGTCACTATTGTTTATGGAGGTGAGGTGGAAAACAGATCAGTGTTTATAGTCAGGCTTAGAAGTAACGTGTGTGTTTGTGTCTGGTTCTGTGTGTGTGTGTGTGTGTGTGTGTGTGTGTGTGTGTGTGTGTGTAGGGGGGGTATTTTCTTTGCTTTCTCTCATGAATAATGCAGTAGTGCGTCTCTAGAGGCCTAGAGCTCAAAGATAAAGCAAGCAACTGTCCAGGGCCCAATCAGCTCTAGTAGCAGCCAGTCTTGAGCCTCAGAGGGTTGATGGGATATCATCCTGTATTCTACACACCCTGGCACCCAAGCTCAATATTTCATGATTTTTTTTGGTAACTCCCCCTATTGAATAATGGAGCACTATTGACACCGAGTGGCACTGTGTTCCAGTGCAAGTGGAATGGCAAACCATTAAAAGTCTGTATGGTGAACATATGTGAAGCTGAGTGTTGTGAATCAAACCCGAGGCTTCATGCAGTGTTCCTCTGTGTGTGTATGTGTATGTGTGTGAGCAGGTATGTGCTGTTGCTGAAGCAGAAGGATGCTATGGAGGCGCTGGAGGCATCCCTACAACGGGAGAGGGAAAGCTTGGGTGAGGAGATCCGTAAGAACACTCTGATCTTGGAGGAGAACCGTGGCATGAGGGAAGAGATGGATAGGTCAGTCTACTTACCTGACTCACAAACAAAAGTTCCAGCTTCAAGGCTGTGCCTATAAGCTCAGGCAATCTGCTGGTGGTTTATGAGGTGGCATATGCTGCCCTCTGCTGGAAAAAGGGGTGTTACGTCTATATTATTCCTTAAGCTAGTAATAACTTTCATTCTGCATTCAGTTAAAGTGAAATTGAGCAAACATGTCATAATATAATTTTTATAGCACAAATTCTGTTTATTTTCATTGTGTGTGTGTGTGTGTGTGTGTGTGTGTGTGTGTGTGTGTGTGTGTGTGTGTGTGTGTGTGTGTGTGTGTGTGTTTCCAAACGTGATGTCATCGTGTTTTTAAAAGCCACATTGCAGATGTGTGACCACTGTGTGTTTACAGGCTCTCACACACACATGGACAGCTGCGGCAGGAGTATGGCGGCCTACAGCATCAGACCAAGGAGCTGAAGACGTCTTTGAATGAGTCGCAGCTGGAGCTGAACCGCTGGCAGGCACGCTATGACCAACTCAAGGAGCAGCACCAGGGCTTGGACATCTCCATGACCAAACTGGACAACCACTGTGAGGTACGAGAGCAACACACACATGGCCACACATGTGAGTGCAGTCATATAAACAGATGTGATGATTTAGAAGAAGTATCACAACACTATTAAAAGTTTTGTCTGATGGTAAGCTGGAATAAACAAAAAAGATCCAGGACATTCACATTTTTAAACGAGCTGCTGTGTTTGTAACGAGAAATACAGTCTGTCAAGAATATTAAATCATGTTGTGCTGTAATTTATCACCATAATGATTAATATTGCCATGTTGTCCACCTCTAGTTCTGATGCAAATTATTTTAAAGTGTTTTTAAATCATTTTATTATCCTGTTCATCATGAAGATTTCATTAAATGTAAATTGAAGCTTCTATGTTCAGAAAGAAATAAACAAATGGAAATAAGATGTTTTTCTTTGGAAAATAACAATGTATAAATGAATATATTTTTTTTACAGTGATCACTTATCCTGTTTGATTATAATTTGTCTTTTTGTCTTTATTATTAATATGGTACTGGCATTGGTTCAACTGGCACCTGAGCCTGTTTTGTAATACCAGCTTATCAGCATGTCAAAATGCAAAACCATCATTTAAACATTTACACATTTTTATTAACAAATTGTGGCATTTATTTATTATTTCATTTTATTTTATTAATTTATTTACTCTAAAATGCTGTTTAAGAACCTTTCAGATGGCAGTAATAGCCTTATATGCAGTTTTTGGAGTCCAAGTTCTATGCACACAAACTCCTTGAGTATGATCATAAACACACATATCTTATATACACACACACACACACACACACACACACACACATATATAACTTGATCGCAGTTTTGCGAATTTACGTTTTTAGCTCTATAGGCTGGACATTCCATGCTTCCTCTTGGCTCTGTGCACTAGGCTGTGGATGTGGACAGGAAGCAGTGGTTGAGTGTGGAATATTTGTGTGCGCTTGTGCAGCTGCTGACACGCCTGAAGGGGAACCTGGAGGAGGAGAACCATCACCTTCTGAGCCAGATCCAGATGCTGAGCCAGCAGAACCAGACGCTGCTGGAAAGGACCATGGAGAGCAAAGAGCTGTATCACGAGGAGCAGAAGCAGTACATGTTAGTGTTGGAGCCGTCAGTGTTGGAACCAGCAGTTCCAATGTGTTGTGTGTAATGGTTTTAACTTGTTTCTGTGTACTGCAGTGATAAGCTGAACTCTTTACGAAGGCAGAAGGAGAAGCTGGAGGAGAAGATCATGGATCAGTACAAGTTCTATGACCCGACTCCTAAAAAGTGAGCTCACCACTGATGCATAAGGAATAGCTAGTCACTTAGCACAGGGTTCCCCAACTCCGGTACTGAAGGGCCGGTGTCAGACAGTTCGTTGATTTCCTTGTTCAGACACACCTGGCTTAAGTCTCCTGTTAATTGCCAGGTTTAGGAAGCGTGTTTGAGGAGGAAACTCTACTAGACACCGGCCCTCAGGGACCACAGTTGGTGAACCTTGTCTTAGCATTAAGTATATGTTCAGGCCTGTGGTTAAAATAACTTTTTTTTAGCAATGTTGTTTCACATCTTTTGTCATATTAAGCACTATTTATCATATCGTGCAGCTCAAAAGGCCTCTAACCTCTAATGTGTAGTGTCAGTGTCACTGTGTTCCAGCAGGTATAGAAAATATTAATCAACATTTTCATTTTTTGCGTCCTCCTGCTACTACACTTGGGGTGAAATACACAGCTAGCTCTGCAATCCAGAATCATGTGCTCTGTTTCACACTTTATTTTCTCATAGGACAGGTAGAAAATGCATTATTATTCATATTGACTTAAAAAAGAGATAGAGAGGTCAAAAGATATTATGGTGATGGGATAATTTACATGTTTTCCCCATTACACAAATGTAAAGGTCAATCGAGATGTGTTTGGTGTACATTGGAGCAGCAAGGCTAATGTACATAACAAGTAATGGAGATTTATAGCGGTCTATTAGTGTAGTGCAAACTGCATGCCAAACTCACCACACACTTCGAGCAACGTTGTTGGTAAGTGGTCTCTGCACTATGCAATTTTAGTAGATAATAGTATGTGCCATATCATTTATCTACATAACTAATCAAAAGTCCTATAACTAGATGCTATGCTACTACTATGCACCAATTGTTACTGTAGGTGCTTCTATTACTTGCTAACTTCATTAGTGTTTTCGATTCAGTGCACACCTTAGGAACACTATATCTGTCACCAAATATGTCCTTGCTGGCTATTATTTATGGTATATCACCTATATCCATCCGTCCGTCCGTGTGTGTATATATGTCTGTGTATATTTGTGTATCACCGCTGTCCAAGAAAAAAACAATAAAATGAGTAACTTTACAGGAGAAAGGCCTAAACCTTCCTTACATCTAATGAAGGTTAATGGAAGAATATTTTAGAACAAGGGATTTAGGAGCATTTCTGTTGGTCTGTTTATCCTAAAATTTTCACACAATGTAAAGGTCGGTTGCTGTGTTGATGCAGAAAAGTAAAAAAAGGAAAAACAAAAATGGAGATATGTGGTTTTCTCTAAAGAGCCACGATATGACTTTTAGAAAATATGTAATTTACTCAGATTTTAACCCTTTTTTAAGCAATTGTTTGTGTGTGTGTCCTACAGGAGGAGCCACTGGGTTGGAGCTAAAGCAATAGCCAAACTAATCAAGCCCAAGAAGGATTCGCCCCGTGACCGGCCGGAGAGCACTCGCGAGCGAATCCGCAGTGCACCAGACATCCCTCTGCCAGACATCCCTGTCTCTTTGGACTGCCCTGACAGCAGCCCACCCCTTCCTCCACCTCCACTTCCTCCCCGCCAGTCCCGGCTTAGCCAGGAATCACCAGGCAATCACTCCATGGAGGAAAATCATGTCCAATCCCCAGTCTTCTCCCCGCCACCCAATAACAGAGGTGAGTCTGCCAACCCTGTCCAGCTGCCCAGTACAGCGCGTGCAAAAAATGATGTGTACAGATCTGTCCAATGACCAAGAATTTTTATTAATTTTATATATATGTATTTTTTTTTTTTTTTTAGATTTTTATTATTTTTCTATGTGTCCAGTGAAAGATCAGAGCACTGGTGATTTTAATAGAGCCAGTGTGTTATTTATGTTCACTTTTATCACAGTCTGGGCAGAAATATGCTGCGATTAAAGAATCTTTGTAAATTATACACTTTAGTAAATAGTATATTTTATTAGTATCAGTTAAAAACGGAAGTTATTGCTAAAAAACTCAGATTTTACCAGGTAATGTAGTTTCACAGTAGTTAATCTTGCTCAAAGATAATTTGCATATTTATTATATGCAAGCGTGTACACCCTGGTGAAATGACATGTTTTGATGGTTTTCTAAGGTGATATAATCCATTTAAAAATAATTCTACATTAAAATGTGCAGAAGTGTGTTCTCTGTACAGTATTTGTATACGACAATATACAGTCATATGGGTTTATATCCATTATTTTACTGTTGCTTTAAGTGTGGCTCCGCCAATCAGCTTCTAGAAGCAAACCACATGATTTTCTACATTTTCATACAACTAAAATGTCATTGTAGGCATTTTATTCTACAAGAGAGCCTCCTCCCTACATTCAAATTCCATTAGTCCTCTGCTGTGCTAACCTCTAGACTTAATCATGATCATCATTCATCGTGCCTCTATCTTGTCAAGCTCTCCAGTAAGCGTAGCCTGTATGTAATCCTGCATGTGTTTCATCTAATCTTCATCTAAATGCACATGTTTCTTCTAAGGGTGTTTGGACTTCATCTTATAATCACACTATTAACTTTCTGACTCATCTCTTCTTTTCCACTGACCCCCCCTCCCCACTCTTACTCTCTCTCCCCCCTGTGTGTTATGTGTACATTAATCCTTCACCTCCCCATCACATACACACTCAATCCCTGCAGCGACTAAAAAGTTCCGTTTTCTGCGGAGTAAGAGCCAGGAGAAAATGCGGGTGCCACGGACGCCCCCCACGCGTCCCTCTCTGGCCAAACGCCTGCGCTTCTGGGCCTCCACTGACGTCATCATGCCCAGCTCCCCCTGCGAGCCGCTTTCACAGATTGGCCAGTTTTAGCCCCTCAGTTACCGTCCATATTCCATCATCATCATCCATCGTCATCAGCATCATCATCACAATAATTTCTCTCAATAAGCTCAGTCATTTTTCCAATTTTACCCTTTATAGGTTTTTTTATTATTATTATTATTACTCTTATTATTTATTTAGACTCTTAATTTAGTTTTTGTCATTTTGATGTATTCTGTTGTTCTTTTGTACATTTATGCACTAATGGACAAATGCCAAAGAACACCAGGGACCATATGTCTGATGTTGCAGCTGTAACGACCTACTTATAGGCCGTAGCTCAGTCCACGCGTCAGGGAAACTCATGAATATGTCTGCAAACACACACACACACACACACACACACACAGGCTGAATTCTTCATCTGTGATGTCCAGACAGTGGATTCCGAGTAGAACTTTGCCGTAAGTAGGAATGTGTTAAAGCGGAGCTCTATATGCATCTGGCTTTGCTGTTGCTACATGACTAATGTGTGATGTGTGTGTGTTGCTCGCTTGTGTGTGCATTTTTCCCCTTTTTTAGGGTGGAAAATATTGAGATTTTGCATTAACTACATTTTTCAGGGCCAGTAAGAATGTTTCTGACTTTGTGCTTTTTTGCCCTATTTTTTGCCTGTTGAAACTGAAAGGACAAAACATTTTTTTTTTTTTAGTTCCCAGGGCTCGATACCGGTACCAGTACTGATGCTTTGACTTTTTCTTGACTTTGACTTGTACTAATTCTTGAAGAGTATTTTGTTTTAATACATTTTTTTAAATATCTGACCAGACATGGGTGTGGCTTTAACCAGAACTCTGATGTGTTGAGGTGAAGTGGGTCTATTTACTGACTGATGGATTAGTCAGCAATTAAGAAGCACAGACATTCTTAACATGCATACAGACTGTATGGAACAACCAGTCAGCAGTCTAGACTAGTCAGTACCCAGCCCTGTCACTATGCTGGAGGTTAGAAAATGTTAGGACTGGCTTGAATAATCTTGACTGTCTTGGTTTGTTGATATTTGATTCTTTATTTTACTTTTACTGTGCAATTTGTAGCCAAAGAGACAACACGTTTTATTAACAAATGCCTTTAAAAAGGACAGTGATTTTTCCTATATGGGAAGACTTGTGCGTGCAAGCATATACTACTCTGGAAAAATGGCATGGCTTTTCATACAGCCCAGTCATTACGCTAAAAGAGCAGAGGTGTTTGGGAAATCACACATGAGCACTTTGAATTATGTAACAAGTTAAAGGTTTAGTGCAAAATTTTTGATAAGAGGTGAATTTATTGGCATGGCAAGTATAAGTGTAGAGTTGTAGGTGTAGAGATATTTACATGAGTGGTCTCTGGTGAGAACTGGGGATCTCAGAGCCTCCAAAGCCATTGATTCTGCCTCCACTCACAAAGTCTGTTTCAGATGGACCCATGACTCCAAAAAGTTGAGTCTTCTGTGCAGCTCTGTAAAGAAAACAATAAATCTGATTAGCTGCACCATACAGGGCGTACAAGGTTTTCTAATGGCAGAGTGATGCATTGTTGAAGCAAAACTGTAAAATGCATCAAATGATGGTAAATTGTAAAATGTTTTTGGGGGATTTTGAGAATGAGTATTTTGTTCAAAAATATCAACAAATTTCAAATGAAAGCTTGTGAAATGCAAGTCAGATGAGCCCCAAAAACTGTGTGTGTGTGTATAAATATATGCAGATATATAAATAAACATATAACAGCTGCATTTAGGTATGACCCAGTGCCCTGACATTGCATAAAAACTAGTATTGTGTGTGTATCGATGCTTGCCAGGGAAGAAGAAGATTAATGGGGCCCTGTGTGACAGCAGTCACCGAAGCTCACGGGCCCTGTGTTAACCAGACCAGTCAATAGAAATCTAATTGAGTGTGTGGAGCGTGAGGGGTGCATGGGGGATAATTTAATCACAGGATGGCTTTGCTTATAGAGACGTCAGCATGAATGATGGAGGGATTTTACATTGGCTCTCCTGTCCAGTGTGCTGCATACACTCGATACACCTGAACCTCATCTTGCATAAGGGTTTGCCTGTTTTGGCCTGTGTCTGGCCCATATTCACAAATTGATTACACACATTGCTTTCTCCACCTTTCACCCACGTATGACCTTTTTTCTTGGTAACTTATTGGTGTGTGGCCTTTAAAATATGAAGTGTGAATAGAACAAGCTTTCATTTCATCTACATTATCTTTGCAAACATTGTTTGTTTACATATGTGCCAGTGTAACCTCAGTAGCATTGCGTCCATGCACTGAAAAAGCGGTCATTGACACCGGTGTTAGATTAATCACTGAAAAGTAGAATTGTTTGAGTATTATGCCTTTCAAGTATACATGACGGCCCTGGTGCAGCTGGTTTAGACAGTGATGTACTCTGTATGTACGCCTGAGGGAGAGCAGGTTGTGTGGGGTGTTAAAGTAGCAAGTTATACATAAAATGTGATTTGGTTTGTATTTTAGTTGCTGCAACACTGTACACTTCACTGCTATGTAGTGTTTTGGAGAGATAGAGAGGTGTGTAACTTGGAAAATACCAGATGTCATTCAGATGCATAATGTGGCTTCAGCTAGGTGAGTTGTCCTCATACAATGATCAAAGGAACAAGGATATCACACACCTGCATTCGGACATGCTGGTGCTCGCAGGACTTATATATCTGCAGTTCGCCAAGTGTGATGGCCATTGGCAAGAATTTCAGTGAAAGTGTTGAGGATTAATCCCAGTATAGGTGCTGGGACATCTACAACAGTTTTGATACAGATGATCGAAATGTGCATTGTCAGTTTAGCCATCAGGTAGGGTTCCATTTGTGGCAAACACTTGAGGGGTAGGGGAGAACTGTAGGAGAAACCAACGGTCTAATTACCTTGACTTTCGTTCAGGTTGTGATTTTTGCTTGGCTTATTTTCTCAGCAAATCCCACTTCTGTCGTATCTGTCAGTGCGATACATTATTATAGCTGTGTAGAATGAATAGTTTTTTTAAATAAAATACTGAAAATGGAGACCGCTCTTGAAACCAGGACTGAAAATTGTATCGAACCTGAAAATGCCTCATTACACCACTTGCTAAACCTCAGGAGGGGAGTTTAATGAATTAATCGCTGTTATTTTGAATGAGACTGCCTTAAAGTGAATGCTCTGTGTAAAAAAAAAAAAAAAGACTCCCGCTTTGCAGCTTTCTTCATGTTCTTTTGAAGTGCAGCTTTTGTCTTTTGTTTGTGGTGTTGGCAAATAACACTGCACCTGTTTGCAGCCTTCTTTATAACTGCACTGGCCAACTGCTTCCTTTCATAGTGAAAACTGCGGTCTTGTAGAACCACTTTGAGTGTTGCGCTACTGAAAGCTGAAGGAAAACTACTTTTCTATACTAGCTTTACTTAACTCAAAAAAGCACTAATATTTTAATAAACACCAATAAAGTCAACCATGATTTTATATGTACATGTGTTTTTACATTACCATTTCCAAACCTCTCCTTGTGGAAACCTTTCCATAATCAAAAAACCTCTTTCAGCTTTGATCAGTCCTTCATTAGAGGTGACAGTCATAAGGTGTGCAGCTGATGGAATTTAACTGCAGTTGCTGGAGGCATTGAGGAGAAATCTGGACCCAAACCTGTGTCCTAACAAGCTCTTAATAACAAAGTCTTAATTTAACTATTTTCTTTTGAGTTTGAGTTTATTCTTAATGTCTGCTTTTCTGTTGACCCTCAGTGTTGAGAAAACTGACTTTAAAGTATGTGCACAGGTGCCTGCGACCTTTGCACAGCACTTTATATATCAGGGGTGATGCGTTGTGGTTGCTATCTAGCAAGAATAAACACATTGCTTCTAAAGTTTTCAGAACACACTGATGTAATTATAAAGTGTAGTGCAGTCTCTGTACTAATCGTTAGTTGCTGAGTTTTCTACCCATTGTTTTGGGTATTCATTTTGGGAATTGTTTTTAAAAGGCTTAAAAATAAAAATGGACAGTTGAACAGCAACAACTCATGCATTTAAAGCTTTGCAATGACTCCAAGGTTCTCTGTTGGCAAAAGATGTACATGGAAGTTTTTCTTCTCATGAATGAAGAGCTCATTCATTTCTGTTCATAAGACCACAATGTAGTGAAAGTGTCCTTCACACAGTTACTGTAATACTCACCAATAGGAGAAATTAAAATGTGTTATGTAGGTTACCAGAAAAATCTTGCTGATTCAATTGAAAGGTACATTTTATTTCATTCTTAATGAAGGAACCAAATGTACTTGATCACTTGTGACCGTCCTATTACTGTCCTACATGTCTTCTTTACTAACACATGCGTGAGCAAGCGTATGCCCTAACATGCTGTCCATGCTGCTGGTACCTACCACGTCCTCAGGAGCTCAGCAGCAATGTTTTTTTCCGTAGTGCTGATCAGTAATATTTCATGTAGCTCTTAACTTTTTCCTTCCCAGGTTTGAGTGACAGTGGCAGCTCCAGATGCAGAGAGATGTACCGGCCAGCAGGGGGCAGTGGTGAGAACATGAATGGACAAGAGGACTTGGCTGTCAGGCGGAGGGCCATTGAACCAGCAGCCTCTTGTTCAACCCCACTGAACCACAGTTCTCACAATTCACCCGGGTTCACACCCCCCAGCTCACGATCTGGACGCAGGCCTAAAGGTAATGGGGCGGTTACCATTTGAAATTGTATGTCTCGCCTGTATATCCACACTCAATAGGTCTTGGCTGTTTTGCTTTGGGTTATAATGTACTTTGGGGGCAATTTTTGTCAAAAGTGAACTCTCCAGCCTAACTCCTGTCTACCCTCAACCTAACAAATACTAAATTTGGCGCAGAGAAGCTGTTGCACTCACACTTAAAATGGAATATCAATGATTTTTTTTTCCTCCCAAAAATCTTCATAATGGTTGAGAGAATACACACACACACATGCTGGTATTGCTATACTTGTGACTTGTGTGTTACTGTATTTCAGTAGCACTACACCTAACCTTAACCTCAGTAAATAAAAGTAAATCTTTCTACACTTTTATTTTTTGTGTTGTGTGTGTAGTAGTTGTGTGTATGTTGTTTTGCAAATGTATATGTGTTGGGCAGTATGTATGCAGCATGCTTCTTTAGGGCATGGATAGATAAAAAAAATATATATATTACAGGGGTCACAATTTCTTAGAACGATTAGGAGGCAGTGTATTTATAACCATTTATTTGTAGTCATTTATTGAGAGGTGGCTTTAAGAAGCATTAAGTGCATCAGATGTCTGGTTTCTTTCACCATCACTGTGATTTTCAATTTCAAGTTTTTCTTCAACAAAGAATTTCACATTAAAGCCGTCTGTCTGTTTACACCTTAAGCATTTATGCAGTTATTTAGAAGAATCAGTGGAATTCCACTTTAGCAATTGGGATCAGGAAACTCATCTGCAGACCTATAACTTCTTCTTTAGGAATGAATGAAGAACAGACATTAACGTTACCAAATACAACCAGGAGGGTTTTATTTTTGTAAACTTGGGTCGTCATATTTCAGTTGCTCATTAATGCAATTATTTTACTTTGCATGCACATACAGCTGCTAGAACATAAGCACTGTTGACCTTTCATCTCGCTGTCATTGAGAGGAGTCATCTTACAGGGAGTATTTCGTCAAGGCTTCCACTTAACTGCACTCGATGTATTAACAGCTCTTTTGCTCTGATTTAATGTTTATTTGAATTGCATGGGTCGTTCTCCCATCTCCATCAGCTTGAATAAGCAAGCAGGGACGGATGCCCAAACACACACAGGAAGACACCAGTAGCTTTAGGCTGTTGTGTACTGTTTAGACTGCAGTCTAAAGCAAAAGAACAGCCTCAAAATGCATAGTCTAAAGCAAAGGAGCAGCCTAAAATGCACAGTCGAAAGCAAAGGAACAGCCTGAAAATGCAGAAT
>JBBPDA010000001.1:48531074-48572301 GCA_037974385.1 Arnoldichthys spilopterus
AATGTATGTATAATGTAATCGAACAAGAATAACCCAGGTGCTATAAATCAGGAATTCTGTTAGCAGGGGTCAATGGTGGCACGAGTCTTTATGAGAACAGTGTTCATCTGAACTGTACGGGCTTGTGATTTTCACAGGGAAACTAGATGTTTAGATGGGTAAAATGAACGGAAAGACTACTGTGTTCATTCTGTGAGTGTAGGAAGCTGTGGCAATGTGTTGAGAGTCTTGTGTGAAAATCAAAAGTGATAGTTTTTCTTTGTATGTGCTATTGAAATGTAACGTGAGCAAGTGACTGTGTGACGTTTCTGCTCAGCTGGGCTCAAATGGTGAAGGTGCATCACAAGCTTATTCCAAAAAGTTCTTCATATGTACTTAGACGCTTCAGTGTTGAGGGCAAAGGAGCACAGTGAACCCCTCATCATTGCCTTTTTTATTTACTTTTTTACTAAATTTGAATATTATTGTTGATCACAAGATATTAGATAAGAGTATTATGGTCTTGTATTCATTAATGACATTTGGTTCTGTTCATCAGCCACCCTTTATCAGAAATGCTGATATTTGGTGCATGCACCAATCAGCCATAACATTAAAACTACCTGCCTAACAATTAGTAGCCCCCCCTCCCTGCCACATGGTGCCAAAAACAACTTTGACTCCACAGGTGTGCTGTTTTATCTGGCAGCAGGTCGTTTAAGTCTTGTTAGTTTTGAGGTGGGGCCTCTATGGATCAAACTGGTTTTGCAACAAGGTTTAGGTAGATGGTACATGTCAGTCATATCAGCATGAATACCAAGACCCAAGCAGAACATTGCCCAGGGCATCACACACAAGCTTGCCTTCTTCCCATAGTGAATCCTGGTGCCATATCTTCCCCAAGTAAGCAACAAGCACCTGGGCGGCACGTAATGTTCATGAAAATGTTAGTTCTGATGTTCACATGTCCACTGCAGGCACATACAGCAGTGGACAATGGTCAGCATGGGCCTTCTGACTAGTCTGTGTGTTTTGACACCTTTCCATCATAGCCTCTACTAACCACTGCATACCAGGGGCACTCCACAAGACCTGCCATTTCTGGAGATGCTCTGAACCACTTGTCTAGCCTTTGTAATTTAGCTCTTGTCAAAGCTGCTCAGATCTTTATGCATGCCCTACATAATAGACATCACAGCTGCAAAATAGGCATATACATCACAGCAGCAAAATCATGGAATATTGGTTTGAAATATTTGTGAAATCTAAGCATCTGTCAAATTAAGATATGTTTGAATTAATTATATAATAATTAATTAATTATATAATATTAATTATATATGTTTGACTATTATTGTAGCTGATACCATTATTATTCTGATGTCATTATGCATTGTGTTCTTTGAAGATTCTTGAAAGATCTGGAAATTGAGATGTTAAATAATCACACTTCTTAGTACACTGACTCTTAAAAGCCCCGTTAGTTCTGAAGCACTGTGAATATAAAGTGAGCTAGGTGTGATATATGGATGGGAGATGAGTAATGAGTCCTTTATAAGCTGCTTGGGTCTCTTTAGGGACTCTTCACAACGTGACCATGCTTCCTGTGGCTCTGCAGTGTGTGGTATGTTGGTTTGGCTGTGAGCATGCCACTGCCCTCGGGCCACACAGCGGCCCGGTGCTAATGTCGTTCACATTCTCTCGTGCCAGTGGTCTCAAATGTGCAGTTAAGGATAGACGACCGTGAACCACAGAATGAACAACAAGAGCCTTATCCACCCCACAATTACAAGTCCAATATAACATTTCCATACTAGATTGGATTTTTCTGAAACAGCAGGGATTTGGCATTTACAATGGGATCTGTTGTCTAATGTTCTAATATTGGTGTAAAAAAGGCCACATGTGTGAGAAATAGACTATGTCTCAGCTGTACTTCTATTCTGTTTTGTTCTATTCTATTGTATATTCATTGTGTATTGGCTGGTTAATTAATATTAATGTCTTTTGTAAATACATGAATTAGAATAGGGTACAAGACCTGACTGTAAGTCTTCTGGAGTTAGCTCCTGTTGATCCAATACATTAAAGAGCCCATGTTCTATGTTTTTACTTGTATTCTATTTTATCCTCCCTGAAGTCCATTTATAATGTGAAGTGAAGTGAAAGTGACATTGTCAAGCACCACAACGAAATGTGACCTCTGCATTTAACCCATCACACGTACACACGTGAAGCAGCGGGCAGCTATCAACAGTGCCTGGGGAGCAGTGTAGCGGGAAGGTACTTTGCTCAAGCAGTGCCTGGGCCGGGACTCGAACCTGCAAGGGCAGCATCCTAACCACTAGGCCACCACGGCCCTGTATGTGGTTTTATTGTATGTACCAATCAGTCAAAAGTGACTATTTTCAGTCTGTCATCATTTTTGTTGGGTTTTGTTTTTGTCACTGTCTAAAGGTTTAAGACTGATACATGTAATAGTGAATTTTGAAACATTTTTGATGTTAACATGCTACATGAATCCTATTTGTTTCAAAAATCATGAAAAATGTTGGTTTTCCATGATTTGGGCCTATAAATGTTCCAACAGATAAACAGTAGCAACATTATCTATCAAAAGGCACAAAAGAGTGTAATACATGTCATGGGCGTAGTGGTCATTGGTCCATTCTACCATTAATGGAGACCACTCAGTGTTTGGTAACTTCTATTTGAATCTCAGTAAGCGAGGTGGACTCAAGTCACACTGTTTGCCTGCCTCTGCAACACTATTATCTACTTCAAGCATGAGTAGTTTTCGCATAGTGTAGAGAAGGAAGTGATGCAATAGGCAACAGTGTCCTCTGTGTTTAATGTCAACTGTGTTATGAGCTGTTGCAGAGAGCTTGATTAGACTGTGCAGCCAAGGACACAACCACTGTTATACCTGACAGCCTTTCATCACACGGTCGATAGGTTAGTAAGAGGCTGTGTAGGTGTTGCTGATCAGTGTTTTTCCATCAGCTTGATGAATTAAGTGTGCTGCTGCTTCCCACCAAAATCTTTTCATTTTTTTTAGCTGTTCAGTAGCATTATCACAAACAGTAATTTCTTGGTTTACTGAGTTAAACCACTGCCGGACTGGATCAAAAGTGCAGAGGTATTTTTAGCTGGTATCTACTGATACTTTTTCAGCTGACTATTGCATGCTAAACCTGAGCAGTTTGTCTTATGCTCAGAATATTCAGAATATATGCTTTACTATTGGACTACTGGACTCTTAGGCAGGGCCATGTTAAACCGGGAGCTCAGAACCTCAAACATCATCAGACTCAAAAGAACTAAAACTAACACAGCGATGAATAAAACTTTTTTAGTGGCAGGTGAGTGTATATTTAATATTAGGTACACCCAATTAGGTTCATTTACATTTTATTCATTTGGCTGACACTTTTATCCAAAGTGACTTCCAAGATGTGGAGCAGTACCTTGCTCAAGGGTACCTCAGTAGTGCCTGAGCCAGGACTTGAACCTGTGACCTTTAGGTCCCCAGCACAATGTCCTAACCACTAGGCCACCACTGCCACTGTTCACCTGTTTAGTTATTTATTTTAGTATAACAAGCAAGTAATCAGCCAATCACATGGCAGCAACTCCAAGCATTTAAGATGTGCAATTTATGTTATGTTCATGTTCAAAATGTTTGTGTGCCTACTCTTGGTTTGAACGGTCAGTAGGTCTTAAGAGATAGACATATAAAGAGTGCACTGACAGAACAAACCTGTAGTGGGGAGAATAATTTTGCAGCTTTTCCTCAAGTACTGCTTTATTGCCTTTCCTCAAATGACTAGTTCACCTGCATAGATGCCCCAGCCCTGGGTGGGAAAAGGGCCCAGTGGCCAAAGGGGAAGGTGCTTGACCACTCTCTGAATGAGCAAATACCAATAAACGCTGGGTTCAGAGACCAGAGTAAACCTGTGCTGAAGGAGGATGTAATGGAATGATTGAAATGTAATGCTCAACAGGTAACACAGCAATGCATCAAATGCAGTTAGGCAAGAGAGGATCATTTAAAATTTAAAAAGCTTGCTAAACAATATTTTATAAAGTACATATGTTACGTAAGTTTATTCCCTTTTATTGTATTTTTACAGGACAATAATAAGCTGTTAGATTATGGTAGTCTGTATAAATAATGCCACAAATATTGAGAAATGCTACTGTTACAATCCCAAAAAGGCTGACAGCAGGTGGAACTGCTTAATGAAGTATTGTTGTGAAAGGTGACAGAGCTGCAGCAGACTACAACACTGATTGTGTTGTTACAGTGGCAGCGGTGAATGGGTTGGGATATATTAGACAACAAGTAAACAATCAGCTCTTGAATTTGATGAATGGAAATGAGTGAGCACAAGGATCTGAGTGACTTTTATAAGGGCCTTATAACTGACTCAGTGCATCTCCCAAAGAGCAGGTCTTGTGTTCCTGGTATGCAGTAGTTATTACCTACCAAAAGTGATTCAAGGTAAAACAAGTGATGAACGAGCAACAAGATTAATTGTGCCTTTGGTTCACTGGTGCATGTGTTCGGGCCGGTTCCACAGAAACACTACTGTAGAACTTAAAGTTAATGTTGGTTATGATAGAAAGGGGTCAGAACACAGAATTTCTTAGTAATGCAGTAGATGGTGATACAAATTTGCAGTGCCTGATAAGCACATTCCCCAAGAACAGTTGGTGAGTTGTATAGTGTGCTTGGTTGGGAGTAAAAAGGTGCAGCTGCACAAGCCCGTAATGTATAACACTGGTGACTCCTGGTGTAATGCATGATTTAAAAAGGGTCATTTTGAACAACAAGCCGCAGCATTGGAGATGTTTGTTTGCAAAATAATACCTTCATATCTTACAGCTGTTTGAAGATGATATTTTTTTTTTTAAATCAGGAACATACTACAGCTGCCAAAACTAAAAGTAAAATTGCTTTGCTTGCCTCCTCTAGATCTAATCGCATGAGATACAAGAGACTATACAAGTCTCAGAAGCCTCTAGACTGCATTTGCCTCTTCCTTTCTCTGCGGGCATGGTTCTCAATGCAACGAATGTTAGGACAAACATGTCTGAAGACAAAATCAACTGCAGCATCAAACATGAGATCCACCAGTATCTTTTCTCCACCACCTACATCCTGGTCCTCCTGGTGGGTGTTCCTACTAATGCATACTCACTGTACCACGCCTGGCTGCAGCTAAGGGCCCGCAATGAGCTGGGCGTTTACCTCTTCAACCTGACAGTGTCTGACCTGTTGTACCTGGCCTCACTGCCCCTCTGGCTGCAGTACTTCATTAAGGTAGGGGAGTTTGTGATTCAGTTTGTTCAGCATACAAAGTTATTAACCTTCACCAGAAATGTATGGAAGTGCTAAAAGTGGATATTTTTACTGACTGGGTTCCTTATAACTGGAATAGTTTAGTTTTAGTAATCGATAACAACAAAAACATTAATAATAATATTAATAATAATATTTAAACTTTTAATTTATTTAAAACAATTTTTAGGGTTGTAACAATGCATCAAAACATATTGCAATGCAAAAATATGACACTGCATTGTGAAAATTTGATAATTCTCCAATGATAAAGAGCATTGTATTAATTAATAAATGTAATGCAGCTATATTTTCAGATCACCAGAGTTTGCTATAGCATCAATATAAAACCAATAATACTGCTAAGGAGCTGTAAATTCAGATTACCCATACAGAATTAAATTTATTACAGTATATTGGTATTTACATTGTTGAAATAAACAAAATATTAAAAAAAAATGGGTCTTATACAATTTACTCACAAATTATATTTCTAACATATATACATAAATTATATCAATGTGAGTACATATTTTGAAATACACTATAAATATTGTCCAATTAATATAGTACCTTGCTCAAGGGTACCTCAGTAGTGCCTGAGCCAGGACTTGAACCTGTGACCTTCAGGTCCCCAGCGCAATGTCCTAACCACTAGGCCACCACTGCACTACTGGCAATGTTTTCCACTTTACCAGTTCAGCAGTATTTAGTGATGAACAGTCCTAAAAAAATCTAACAAAACAAACTGATTACTTTAAACATTGCACAAAACATTATTTATATGGTTCGTACACTGCTGTGTATTTCTACATCTACAGTATATTTATATTTATATGACTAACTGTACATTTGTCTATACTGTACATATTCTCTTCAACTCCGCCTTGCTCCTGTTTATAACATATTTAACACACTATTCATATTTTATAATCTGTATATTCTGCTCTCCATAATCAGTAACACTGTATATACTGTAACACATCATCTATACTGCACTTTACTGTAATATATATATACTATTCTTGGCACTTCTGGTTAGATGCTAACTACATTTGATTGGCTCTTTGAATCTAATATAATGTAAAGATTTGAGGAGTTTTTTCATAACAAATATTCATATCAAACTCATTATTGTACTCTCCAAGTAACAAAATTGTTTTCGGGAACACTTCTTGCAGGGCGATGACTGGCAGTACAGTGAATGGGTCTGTAAGCTATGTGGATTCCTGCTGTATGAGAACATATATGTCAGCATCGGCTTCCTCTGCTGCATCTCTATTGATCGCTACCTGGCTGTGGTCTACCCACTGCGTTTCACTTCCCTCCGCAGCATGAAGGCAGCAGTGATAGCCAGCATTATTGTGTGGCTCAAAGAGCTTGGTGTCGGTGTAGTCTTCTTCTGCCATAAGGAGCTGAGCCAAGACAATTCCAACCAATCTGTGTGCTTCGAGCACTACCCCATGCAGCCGTGGGAGTACCAAGTCAACTACTACCGCTTCTTCGTGGGCTTCCTGTTCCCCCTGGGGATCTTGTCCTTGTCATACTTGCGGGTGCTGCGAGCGGTGGGCAAGAGTGCTGGGACCCAGACGGCCCAAAAGATCCGCATCAGAAGCCTGGTCACCAGCACCATTATCATCTTCCTGGTGTGCTTCTCACCATACCACGTTTTCCTGCTGGTACGAACGCTCTGGGAAAAGACCTGTCCTTTTATCGAAAACATTTTTAATTACTACCACTTCTCGCTGTTGCTCACCAGCCTGAACTGTGTGGCCGACCCAGCGCTCTACTGCTTTGTGAGTGAGAGCGCCCAGCGAGGCATCCAGCAGGCCCGGGAGGCCTGTGTCCAGGGCCTCTGCTGCTCTAAATGTGAGAAGAGCTACAGCACAGACTCCAATGAAGCAGCGGTAGCCAATGACAAAGGCGTGGGCACCTCAGTGGTGACACTGCTGAACCAGACTAAAACTGAAAACTAAAGACCTCTTCTCTTTACCAAGAATTTATGGAACTTTAGGCTACAAGGGGGATGTCAGGCTGAAGGTGTGAGTAAGGGGTTCATTTAAGAGATGAGTCTCGTACCTTACTAAAGGCTTGTGCTGGCTCATATGCTCAAGGTTTATTTGGCCTTTGTTCCAGAACTGAGTGAAATGTTTAGTGATTTTGTTATGTGGTGTAACTCTCAGGGACTGCTGCCTTGACACTTACCGATGGTTGACATTTGAGGTTTGAGGGAGGAATTTGTCTTGCAGGCCAAGTCGCTCCAGCTACATTTCAAAAATATTCCCAAGACTTAAAGCATCACTGAGCTTGGAAGCTGAAATATGTGCTTTTGTTGTGCAAATGTATAAGGTTGAATGCAAAAGTTTGGTCAAATGGCACATTTTATTGATTCTAAGTTTTAGTTAACACCACCCCTGCATGAACACGCTTAGGTACGACACATTTCTGAACATTTTAAAGGACTTTTTTGTTAAAATGTTGCAAACCATAAAACAAAATGAGGTATAAGTTTGCACACTCTTTCAGTCAGCACTTAGGACCCCCACAGCTTCCAAACTTTTCCGCTTTACATTGCAGAACGCTTCCAGTTTAAAAGACTCATAGGTCATCTTGCATGCACAACACATTTAAGGTCAAGTCACTGTTTCTGGGGGTGTCACAGATGGTGGAGAGTGGGGGATATATAGAATATACTCAATGTATCGCCACTTGTTTTACATTCAGTGTAGTGTAGTACAGTACAGGTACAAATTGTCGTATTTTTAAGGCGCCAGCATGACACTTGCTTTGGTGTTTCTTTTCTTTTGCTTTGTCCAGTGGCTCTTTATCTGTTTACTTCCACACATAATAGTACAAATAGTACAAAGCCTTTAGAAGTGCATTCAGTCATGTAGTATGTGAAGTATAGAAGTGTGTGATTTGGGACACAGCTAAATAATAAGATTTTTTTTGTTATATTGTTATTTAGTGCCTTTCTCAAACCCAAGGTTGAGTCACAGATTCAAAACAGACAACCAGTCAGTAATAAACAAAAACACCCACAATCAGCAGTTACAATCAACACAATTAATACAACAAACAACATACTGTGATTACAGTAAAATAGCGGAAGAGAGTGGTTGAAAAAAACATCAGTTGGAAGAACAGCCACAGTACTGATAGAAAGGGATTTTAATTGATTAAAAGGTTTTTAATTGTGTTTTAAAAGATGAGAAGAGAAAAAGTGTCACATGCATACATCACACACTCCTCTGCCCATCCAGACCACTCACCCTGGCTTAGTTTGCAGTGTAGCAGTAGATTATGGTGGTGTAGTAAAGAAAGCTAAAGGAAAGGTTCCAGCCCTCATGGACAGAAAAGTATTTAGTTTTTTTTAGAAGCTGTGTGCACTTTATAGACATGTTGTATACAGAATATTGAGTTGTAAGTGCCACTATGAGTCAGAGCACGAGAAACCTTTCCAAGATCAGGCTGAATCTATCAAATTAATTTAATAGATATTTAAAAGATTTACTGTTTTCCATTCCACCTTAAATAATGCTATTTTTGGTCTGACTGCCACACTTTTTAAGGCCGAATCAAAATTCTAGCAAGCCAATGAACATGGAGCACTAAATTAGCAATGGATCATGAGGTTTGCTCTTCATTTGACAGGCCAACTAAGCTAAAGATGAACTTATGCTGCTAATCAAACACTTTAAATTTTGAATGTACTTCTGTATCATTGCTACTGTTTATGTAAACATAAATGGGAGGTGCGCACATGTCCCGAGCATGACTAGAGAAAAATCAGGTGTTTGGTGACCTTGATTAGAACCTCCTGCAGGTGGAACGTGTCTTATTTAAACCTGACATTTAGGGTCTGGAGTTCTCTTTGCTATGGAAGTGTGTGATGTCATCATGCCAAGTTCCTGAGGCCAACAGTGTACTTAATTTCTCCTTTCAGATGTTGATATTTTTGCTGAATAAGTAAAAATCTACATTTGCTTTTGTATATCACCCTTATCTGTAGGCACTGTATTAAAGAGGGTGGTATATTTGCTTATTCAGATATGTTGAAAAAAGCAATAATCTCCCTGGGATGTACTTATTTTTTCACCTGACTGCATTTTGTCTATTGTGATCTAAAATAAAAATATGATTTAAAGGTCATATCAGGACAGCCCTAATAAAAACCATTATCTTTCATTTCTTAAAGTAGATTAGGTTTGATTCTGATGTCTGCTCTGCATAACTTTTTGATATATACAACCTATGTTCTTCTTCAGATCCTTCAATGTCTGTGAGATGGTTGCAGCCAGGAAGGAGATCTAATAGAATCCTTTTACTCTCTGTCCTCAAAACACAATTCTCTGTCCCACAACTATGAAGCACATCAGGCCCACATGTAGTTTGACCAGACCTACCCAAACTTCTGCACACAACTGTATCTATGATCTGTACTCCTTCTAAATACTGAATATACTACTCAGACACAAAGCTATAGATACGAAAAGAGCTAGTCCTGCAGGCCAGTTACATTCTAGCAGTGCACTCAGTAAAAATACAATGGGGAAAGTATACAGGATGGGTGTGTTGAGCCAAGCTGACCAAGGGAAGTTAATTAACCTCAAAATCTTCCCTCCATAATTCCCCATAATAGGAAATACATCTGAACAAATGCAGTGACTGAGTGAAGATAGTTCCCAGAAATCCTGAAAGTTTCATCCACTAAAAAGGATGACAACTAAGGTCCTTGAGGCACAATGCAGTTATGATGATTGGTGTGTAAATGTAGGGTATACTATCCTTCAGCTCAGCAGATTTATCAGTGAAATCAGAGAGATGGGAAAGAGAGTGTCTCTGCTGCTGTCTTATTCACAATATGTTTACATTAGAGTACATAGTACAAGTTCATGCATGGCTCCACCTGTACACATGGTATTCAGAGTAATCCGTGTATTTTCATACATTCTTATAAAGACTGAAGGTCAGAGTTCAGGTATATTGTTTTTGCTTATAGATTATGTTTATTGATGTGTATTGTAGTGCCTGAGCACTACTGAAAGGAAAAAAAAATGTTCAACTCTGAATTCACGTTTGCAATTCAGCTTGTCTGTAATGTGGAAAAAACTGATTTTCTGATGCATATGCTCACATATGTATGTGCATTAAAGTATGTGTCTTGGTCACATTTCTTACTATTGGTTCTTCGTTTCCTTTATGACATCTTGCTGGATGGTCTCTTTCCAGTATATCTTATGTGTGGGACGCATGTCTGCTGTGTGTGCTCTGATGTACAGACAACCCACATAAGCAGTGACAAATTTTCCATAACATCATGGCAAGAGTTGAAAGTAACTGAATAAACCTGGTTGTTGAATCATATTGTAGTTCACACTATGCCACCTCCACGATAACACATAGCATGTGTTGTCTTGGGTAAACTCCTGAACTATTAAAGTGGAGAGAAATTATTCATCTTCTTTCTTTTGGAGTTTCCAGTTTTACAGCAGGTGTGCTTAGAGCTTACACATTCTTCATTTTAAGTAATTCTTAAGTTTCATTTCACAACAAATAGACCAATTGTATTATTATATCTTCAAATGAATTCATGATAGGACAATTTCCCATCTTATCAACACTGTATTAAAAAGCTTAACCTTTTAACCTCTATGAGTAAGTACCCATTGCATTTAAATAGGCCTGTATTGTCATTGCACATTGCCCAACCTCTATAGCATGCTCTGCAGTGAACGATGGCAACTGACTCTTATGGTCTGCTTATGTGGACACTTGACTCACTTCCTGATAGAACTTGATCCTGCAGTTAACCTATGTTTTACTTCTCTGAAGAACCATAAGTGAGTATAAAGAATCATTTGAAGAACCTTTACTTTGAGATTCCTTACCAATTTAACAGAAACCTTGCATTAAGGTTCTTTAAATGATAAAAAGATTCCTCACACTCACACCTCATTTAAAAAGTGGTTATTTTAAGAACCACCTACTGAAAGGTACAAAAGTTCAAAAGTACTGAAAGGCTTCTTCTATGGCATCATTCCAAGAACCCAATGTGGCACCAGAAAAGTGCTCCAAAAAAGGAGAATGTTGGCCATGCTGGGTTAATGGAGCCAAAATGTATGGATTTTATTCATTTTACTGCATGCCCTACAGAAATAAAACCAACATTTCGCTGTAAAAGTTTAGTCAGGTCCGGTTTAGTTCCAACCTCTACATTTTATAAACCCCAGCATCTGCAGAAATGTACATGAAAAAAAAAACAGATGTCACCAGTGGCCCATAGTTCCCACATTAGTGTATTCTTAATATACACAAAATAAAAGTGAACATAAGAGAACAAACTTGTTCCTAATTGTACCCAACAGACAAAAAAAAACATGCCAGACTAATGAAAAAGAGGCCGTGGAAAAATACAGACAAAAGTATTTTTGAGTAGATCTGCAAATGCCAGTGCAATGAAATTAAAATGTATTTACATGAAATTTAGTTTTATCTCAGGTGATGTGTGAATAAAATAAAATGGTTAACTTGCGTTTATTTGAAGCTGTCCTCTCATTGTTTACTGTAGAAGGCTTAGTTTTAACATTGTGTTAAAACTTCTCCTGTTATGTGGTGGCTGTACTTTTAGCCTGGCCTCTTCTTACTTTGAATGATTATTATATGCTTTACAATAGTGCCGTTACAGCCACCAAGCAGGTAAAATAATCTGCCTGTCAAGTTAGTGGTTTGTACACACAACTCATTTCTGATGTTACTTTTATGTATATGTTCCCACAAAGACAGTTTTAAATCTATAGTAAGTGCCCTTTTGACATGCTTCTTTGCATCCGGTATCTTTCAAAATGTGCAGATCATGTTGATGTATGACTACAAAAACGTGACCAAAAGCACATTTCATTTAAGTCTCTTTAACTACACAAAGCATCCCCTTCTACTTCATATTCTTAATGCAGCTCTGCTCTAGTGAGCTACGTATGTGCTGAATATAACTGCAAACTTCATTTTAACTATCAAAACACGTGTGACCTCCCTCAGACAGAACAGAAGCGAACAAAAATATATACATAAGCACTCACGCATTAACTTTGTAAAGAGCTTTTGGGAACTGAATGATTTATTTTATCTCCATGCTTATTAACTGTGTCCCAGAGAACGAACTTCAGGTGTAACAAGAGCCTGACTAATGAAAAAGCCGGAGTTTATTTTACTTGGTGATTAAGAGTGTTCTTTGATGTTGATTTTGGTTGAACTTTGCTCTAAAAAGGTCAGGGATAATATATACTAATATTCAAAAGGCATAATTAAATGATTGAATTATGTAACATGGACACCAGCAACCGTGTGTGTCCCAGAACACTTCTCGGCCTAGAACAGACTTTGTGCTCTGGAAATCTGGAACCTTTTAGTTCTTCGCTTGACAGTGGAGAAGTAGATCTGGATGGCCAATAGTATGAGGGTGGTCCTGTTTTATTTAGCATGAGAATGTCTGAGGATTGTTCATGCTTGAGATGGTAGAAAATAGCGCATTGTTTACAGTGATTTCAGGATGATTTACACTTTTTTAGTTTACAGATTCATGCTGTGGAAGAGTATTTAGAAAGCAACAATGCCATTTTGCATGTCTCCTGCCACCCCACAGGTAGTTAAAAGCTAAGATGACTGGAATTCAGTGTGGTACCAGTGAAACCTGTTGATAGGCAGTAACTTGAAAAGGGGAAAGTTGTGTAACGACAGAGTTTTGTCTGCAAGGAACTTATGGGGAGGTCACAAAATGCTGTTGGTCAGAGTTGTAACTGTAGTCATGTTAATTATGCAAGGAAGAGGAAAAAGTGCTACTGAATGTTCTTACTGAAACCAAACTGATGCAGAAGTAGATTGATGAAGAGTAAAGAAAGCTGCTAATAAAGAAAAACTAAAATCAGGGCAAATTTGTTTAAGTCTGTATTTGTCTCACATTGCAAAATCCCTCATATTGAGTACTAAAACAAACAAACCCGCTGTCTTATCTTGCACATTAGCTTAGCTAAATTAGTGAGCTAAGTACTCAAAATAGAATGTATCAGAAACAGCAATTTTAACAAAGAATTGTCATATTTGATATTCTGTGGTGACAAAATAAAACACAGTAGCTATTTAGATAATGTTAGTTAGCAAGCTAACAATTTCCCCAAGCTCAGAAAAGCTTGTTTTACTCTTTAATGGTTATTTTTAATGAAATACTTTATGTGGCAGGTGGAGAAAAACATACCCCAAAACTGTGCTAGGCTCCTTCCCCAACAAGAGACAGCTGAAGGTTTAGGGAGGGGCCATAATTCTTTAAACCAACGAATTAGAGAGGAGCATGGCTGGAGAAAGAGAGTCTGGAGGGACAAAAGGGACTAAAAGGGAGTTCAGCCATATTAGGCCGTCGTTTTGTTTCTGTTTTGTCCGTTGTATATTGTAGTTTAAAGTGCCTTACACTTATGCTGGCCTATAGGTCTCTGTGTGTGTTTGGTCTTCCCAGTCAGTGTGCATCAGTGTTACACGAAGTTTAATACTTTATTAAAACATAAGGATGTTAAAGTAAAATTACTATGATTGTATTCAGAAAAATGAACCATTACAGAGACAAATGTGTTCAACTGCTGTAATCAGTCGCTACTCGTTAATTTATTTTTACTTATTTTTAAATCATCACCAGTTTAGCTAGGTTATGGTTAAGTCCATGTGGGCTCTAATTATGACATCATTCGGGTAGTTTCTCCATTGAAAGGTGTGATGACTTCATTCTTGTAGTTTCTCCATGGAAAGGTCTCTCAGATGCTGTATAATGTCAGAGTGGGTGGGGTAAAAGGTCAGGCCGTCCACCTCCAGTCCCAGGTTTGCCGTTTTTCCACTGCGGACCCCGTACTTCACCAGAATATGAAGCATTTCCTCCTCCTGTACATAAAGTAAAACATGCCTTTTTGAGACTGTAGACCTTCTGCGGTACAACTACAATGCTAACTCCAGTGTTTGCCAGCTTTTTTTTTCCTGTGGCCTTTTAAATCCAGACTGAACTGGGCAACATGGGTGTTTTATTCTGAGGTACATGTGGGTATAGGAACAAAATACAGGAAAGACATTATTACAGTGTCAAACCACTGAAAAGGGATAGCCAGACAATAGGGAAGGATGGTTGAAAAGAGAAGAAAATGAAGTGAATGGAGGGTTAACATGGTAGCACTTTAAGGCTGAGCTCCAGCGGCTATTGTAATTATATCTCTGCCCGGAGCAGGTTCTGAAGTGGTCAGAAGCAGACCACATATATAAAAATGGCCTGTGTTGTTGACTAGCTTATCCTCTAATGACTCGCACAGCCTTGCTCCTTTTGGGATACAGCCAAAACCCCAGCTTTGTGAGTAGCTTCTACTCAAGCGTAAACACACACACACACACACACACACACACACACACACACACACACACACACACACACACACACACCTAGTTCTTACATAATCAGAAACATTCAGCAAGTTGGTTGTGATGAATAAAACGTGACGTAAATTCCTCTAGACAAACACAAACATCAGGTTTGCCTTAAAACTCAGGTGAGTCCTGGTCCCACATCTAATTAGTCACCTCACGCCTTGTCCTGTTTGTCAAATCAACAAGCTCAGTCATACCTTGGCTACGGATGGCAGGCTGCCAGCCCACAGGCTGCGCTGTTCGGGTGTGGGGAGCAGCCCCAGGCCCTTCTGCACATAGCGCCGATGGACGGCACACAGGTTGAGAACATATAGGGCACATGCCACAGCATAGCCCCCCCAGTTAGAGACTCCTATAGAAACAAAGAGAAAGTGCACCAGAAGGTTTTTATAGAAAGATACGGTCATATATAGACATCTTAACACTTCTACTGCAGCAAACAAATCTAAATATGAGATTCCCCCCCATATGTTAAATAAATAAGCAATTGTGCCAAAAAATGTGTAAAATTGTGTATTCTGTAATTGTGCCTTACAGCAAAATCAGTAAAACCTAATTTAAACAGGATGGTCCAAACTTTTGAATACAGCTTTATATATGTGTGTGTTTGTGTGTGTGTGTGTGTGTGGTGGTGGTGGTGGTGGGGTTAAGAGACAATGTGAGAGGACGCTGAAGCACATGCCAGAGGTCAGTCTGAACTGTTTTCTTCTGAAGCAGGGGTTACTTAAGTCTGGGAAACCACTGCTCCTCCTCCTTCCTGTGCAGGCAGGATGAGTTAACACATGATGAGCCAAGCGTCTGAGTGCTCAGCCTCAAACAGCATGTATGTAACTGATGTGTTATCTAGACTCTATCATTCTCATATTGCTACAGAGTGTGATCGTAATAATCCCTGATGTTTGACGCATGCTGAGGATCTTAAAACTTACAGAGATCTTTCTGGTCTCAACACAGGGGTCAGCCCTTAGCCTTGCTATTGGATACAAGAGTCTTTATGGTAAATTACAGTCATCCATGAGGCAAACTAATCAAAGAGATTTGGCATGGTCTTATTTCTACAGTAGAGGTCAATAAAGTATTGGTCTGGGTTTTGAAAGTTGTGTCTTTGAAACGTGTATAACTGGATATAAATAGGTATAAATATGGCAGTGGTGACCTAGTAATTAGGACGTTGCCCTTGTGAACTGAAGGTCGCAGGTTCAAGTTCCAGCCCGGGCACCACTGAGGTACCCTTGAGCAAGGTACCTACATTGCTTTTTGGGCACTGTTGATAGCTGCCCGCTCCTCCACATGTGCACGTGTGATGGGTTAAATGCAGAAGTCACATTTCCTTGTGGTGCTTGAGCATGTTCACAACGACAAATAGTCACCTTCACTTTTTAAATGAAGGGTTTAATTCCAAAATGCATTAAGACCACCTTAAAGAATGTTCTTTTTCTCATGATACATTTTGCTGAAAGTGGGCTTTAAATGTGCATGAAATATTAATGCAATATTATGATTAATCCTACCGTCATTAAAGAAATAGACACAAAATTTCACATTATACAGCTGTTACTTTCTTAAAAACTCAATATATCTCAAACTCTTACAAATGGATGTACAGCATTTTGGAACAAAACTCTTCAAATGGATCGATGAGTGTTTTACTGTATTAGTACTTTTTATTAGATAAGTGAATCATGTCTAGTTGCTCCCAAAGAGCTGAAATATTGAATAAAACATGACAATGTACACCACTGTGCAGTTTATGTTGCAATCTGCATAAAGTCATTATTCAATAAAAGAACAAATGATCCAGACAGCAAGTGATCCAAACATCTTACACACTACACTCAACATACCTGCTGTAATGGCAAAGTCAGCGGCCACGTCACAGGCAATGAGACTGCCATTAGGCATGTAAGCCTTCACTGCCTCCTTCACCTTCCCCATGCCCAACTCATTGCCACCATCTCCAATACCTACGTACAAACACAAGCAGATGAACAAATACAACATTAGCATCTCGTTATGAGAGTGCAATGACAAAGACAGATTTCATTACTAAACTCCCTGGAATTGACTTGACATTTCTTAGAGAGGTTGCAAAATGCACAGAGGGACTTTCCTCACATCTGATCACTACTAGATGGTACTTTTACCTAGACAGACTCACTTCCTTTTTCTCTCTCTCTCACACACACACACACACACACAGATAAGAAATGATTCAATGTGAGTGTGTGCGCTAGGTTAACCTCTTTTAAAGCTCTCCTGGAGGAAGGCCAGTGTGTGTACAGTCTACAGTTACCATTCACTGCCCACTTTATCTAATCAGCCTTTCATTAGATTCAATTAAATCAGGAGCTGATGATGGAAGTGAACAAATCCATGCAGTTACCGAGGTGTAGATCTCAGAAACCAATCCTGTGTTCTTCTAATCATATTCTCTTAACCAACACAATCATAACTTTTTACAAAGAAAAAACTAATCATGTTACATTTTACTGTTTTCACATGTTACATTGTGCCTGGATATGATAATAATAATAACAGTTTAAACAGCTTCCTTGGCTGCCTAAGACTTTAGCACAGCCTTTTTAGATAGACAGACAGACAGACAATAATTTTTATTTATATAGCGCCTTTCTCAAACCCAAGGTCACTTTACATAGGAAGATCAATAACACAAAACACCAACAATAACAAGTACAAAATCACAAGGAATACAGGAGCAGGAGTCAGGAGCAAGAAGAAGAGGTGCAGTACTCAGAGAAAAGATCAAATTGACAGGGAAGAAATGTTGCAAAGGTTTAGGGGGAGAGAATTTAGGTGCAGGAACACTAAATGATGTGCCTCCCATTGACTTAAGACCAAATTTTTTTGTGAAGGTGTGAAGACGAGCAGCAGAATTTTGAACGCATTGAAGCCGGGCTACTGTTTTTGTAGGGAGTCCAGAAAAAAATTTGCAATAGTCCAGACGTGAGGTGACAGAGATGTGCGAATAGGAGAAATATCACGGAGATGAAAAAATTTACTTTTAACTAATGAACTGATATGAGAATCAAATGACAGTGTGGAATCAAAAAGAACACCAAGGTTCCGAACAGCAGGAGAGAGCACAACAGGAACAGCACCTATGTTTAGATTATGTCCGGACAGTTAAATAGATCAAAGCCCAGTGCCAATGACCCTGGCAATACTTTAAAAATGATGACACTAAATAAGCAAAAGTCTATTTGTGGGCAGCACGACTGAATAAAACCTATTATGTATGAAATGTGTTGTTTTGTTTTTCATCACTTTAGTCTGTTTACTTACTTCCACCCCTTAGTAAGTATGATCACATCATGAGTAAAAGCACATCATGGTGACATCGCTATTTTAATTCATTTGAGATTTTAGAGCTCATTAAATTGGGATTAAAAGACGTAGGTCAATTACAATATCATTAAAAGTTATAATCAGCATCCAGGGCAGCACAGGATGTGGTAGAGAAGTGATTAAACATCAGTCAGTCAGTTCATTCTATGTTGATGCTTATATACTGCATCACTGCCTGAAATATTTCTTTACTGTTAGTAAAGAGGTGAACACCGGTCAGCACTGGTAACTCTTACCGGTGGTGGTGATGCCTGGGATAGTGCTGGCTGTGGTGAAGAGGTCATCTATAGGATCCACCAAGTGCTTGATGTTTATTTCTCTCATGTTGTAGTAGTTACCATCAGAGGCTCTCCCACTGCGCTCTATTGCCACCAAGTGGTCGTACCTAAATAGTGTAGGATATAAACAGACTGAAGTGTAAAAGAATTCCATTCTCAATATTAAAAAAAGGGAAAATCCAAGGAGGCAGGGCAGACTGAGAGAGACAGACTAAACATTGGGCATCACTCATAAACCAGTTTTGAAAAATCTTTTTCTCCCCTTATGCTCGTTTCAGAAAGATTCTGACATTCACCAGTGTTTTCTGATTTGTGATTTGTAGGTAAGAACTGAATTTATACCCAGTCATGGACACACTTATGCACTTATTTGAGTGCTGACATGCATGTGCAAAATAACTGGTTATGAATCTGACATAGATTTTAAGTGCCTTACTCAAAAACAAATTTAAGAAAAGAGCTTACGAAGATTTTGGCGATTGAGGCTCAAAGATATTTTGGCCTATTATTGATTCAAATGTGTGCATCATTCATCCATTTTCTAAAACGCTTATTCTATTTGGGGTTGCTGGGAGGCTGGAGCCAATGCAGGGTAAACCCAGGATAGGAGGCCAACCCATCAACAGACAAACAATTCACAGACACACTCACACCTATGGGCAATTTAGAGTATCCAGTCAATTTAGGCTACTGCAAGCCTTTGGACAGTGGGAGGGAACCGGAGCATTCGGAGGAAACCCACGCAAACACGGGGAGAGCATGTAAACTCCACACAGAAAGGCATCTGTGGCCGACCCAGGGAATGAACCCAGGAGCTTCTCGTTGTGAGGCGACAACACTAACCACTGCGCCACTGTGAATCAAGTCAATGAAGAAGTTAGAGAGACTTTTGGGATGACTGTATTCTTTAAGGTGTGTTATACAGTACTTGCACTTCACCTGGGCTTTAAGGGATCTCCATCATGGCAGAGAAAGTGCAGAGCTGCATCAGGACCACTGCCCTCAAAAGTCAGTAGTGGCACCGCACTTTTGATTACACCTGCAAGTAAACACATATACATAAGTACATGACAATGCAGAACAGAAGCCTCATTTATTAAGACATACATATAACATTTGAAATCAGGTTTGTAAGAACTACCAGTACATGCTAGAAAAATTACAATTCATCAATAAAAAGTGATACGTCCTTGACATTTGAAGCTGCTTTACTAAAGCAAGAACAAATTTACATAAAGCATTCCAAAAATGGCTAAATATGGTAAAGAAAGTCTCTTTTAAAGCCCCTACAGCCTAATGAACTGCTTGTTTCTAGCTTATGCTAGCTAGTTTATATGTACACATTTAGTTCTTACAACTTTGTATTACATGTGGTCAAAAACCCCATTTCGTCCCAAGTCGGGACACTTTGTAAAGAACAGAAATCTGCAGTTCTAGTAAATTCTCTTTAACCTTTAACTGATAAAAACACAAAGAAATTATTTCTTTAAATATAAACCTTTTTTTATTATTTAATGCCTGCAGCACACATTTAAAATCATGGGACAGCTGCAGATTAAGAGTGAAAAACACTCCAAATTCTGAAACATTCCAAAATAAGCAAGCCAGCTGGTAATAAGTGAGGGATCATGACCTAATTAAAGGAGCGTCCACCAAAGGCTCAGCCTTTGCAAGCAAAGATGGGTTGTGACTCACCACTTTGTGCCAAACTTTTAAAGAGAATTGTCAATCAGTTCAAAAAGCACAATGCACAATTTCCATCATCTACAGTATATAATATTGTGAAAAGTTTCAAGGAATCCAGAGAAATCTCAATGAGTGTAGGGCAATCCAGAAACTGCTATAAATTTATGTCCCACCTCAAGTTTCAGCCTGTTTTGGGAAAAACAGAAATGGAGTTCTCCAAGCCAAGGACAAAACAGACCATCCAGATTGTTATCAGTGACGTGATGTCTTTTATGATACGCAGTCATTAATGCCCACGCCATGGGTGTTTTGCATATATATAAAAGGTATAATTGAAGTGGAGGCATATATTGTGATTTTAGCAAGGCATATGCTGCCATCCAAGCACGGCCTTTTCCTTAGAAGTCCTTGGTTATTTCAGCAAGACAATGCCAGGACACCAACAGCTTGACTTTGTAGTGCTTGTGGTCGACTGGCCTGCTCTGTCATCTACTGAAAATGTCTGGCGGATCATGAAGAGCAGAATTAACCAACTGTGACTGTGGACTGTGGAGAAACTGAAGTCTTGCATCCATCAAGCAATTCATTTCCACTGACAAGTGGGAGTGGGCTTTACCACTAGGGGTCTCTGCATACGCATGGTTAGGAGTAGATCTAAGTATACACACAAATTCTCACACAAAACAAAAAGCTGACAAATCACATTCTATGCTACAATAACATGTTTGCATGGTTAAAAAATGTGATTCCAGGTGATGCTACAATGCACCAGTAATCCTAACGAAGAAGTGAGTAATTTACCTTTATCAACAGCATCCTGCATTATCCCTCGATTCATCTCTAGGGCCCGCTGGTCAGACACTATGACCACGTTTTTGCCAAATGCTTGGAGCATAGCGGCCATGGCAATGGCTCCAGGGGGTCCGTCTGTCTCTTCCGGGGGATTGTGCATGAAGTGTGTGGGGAAGCCAGTGGTTATGAGCACGGAGGAAGAGTGAGACAGAGACAGACAGGCACTCAGCAACTCATCCTGCACGAACAGTGCACGAATGCCCCTCTGACCTGCACACAGCCAAAAACAGACACACACAGACAGACACACATACAAACACACACACACATATATATGGATCTCATACTACTTATAATGATTTTGGAGTTTAATTTTCACCTCTGAAGTTACACAATTGTTGTTCCTGGTTTCTTAAGTGTTATATTTCAAATGTGTATGTCTAAATCCTATGTAAAAACAGCTCTATTCATCACAAACTGATGAACTGATGTAGCTATTTTTATAGTCACTGTTTATTGTTCATTATTTGTACTCAGGCCCACCTGGGTCTTCCCCGATGAGCTGCTCAATTGCTCGAACCCGCTGAACCGCCGTCTTACTTGCTATACTGTAATGCAGGGGATTCTGAGAAATGCAGAATGTCAATGGGCACTCTTCGGACTCTGAAGCTTGATGGGAAACAGTGTCTTCCTCTTGATCAGTGAGAAACATGCAGCCCGGAGAGTGTGTGAAGGCAAGAGCAGGCTCTGAAGATCAGGAAGGAAAAGTTAACACAAAATACAAAAGAATAGCTTCTCATCTACTGAGCCCTGCTCCCAGGATCCAGTCAGGAAGGTCCCAGAGTCTTAAATACTGCTTTTATTTCTAAAATATTTTAGCCATCATTAACACTCTCATATATAAGATCAATGCAGGAAACACCAAATTGTTTTTTTGTTATTTATGTAGTACAATGAGGTCTTATTAAATGTAGTCTCAATATTATAAAATCTATCTATATTTCTGATATAAAAAGTGTTTGAATAATATATTTGTTATATCCACCTAATAACCATTGCACTGCAAAATACTTTATATATAGAATAATAATCGGTTTTGGAATACCTTTTTTATTATAACATAAATCCTGATGATACAGAGAAGTTTTTTATGCTTTTTGTCTAAACACAGAATGTTACACAATTTTTGTTGTTTCAATCCTGGTTTCTAAGTGTTACATTTCATGTATTTATTTATGATATATTATATATTTATGTCTAAAGCCTCTGTAAAAACGGTTCTATTCATCACAAGCTTTGATTTTATGACGACAGCCCACAAAAGTTTCATATTTATAGTGGCAAAACAGGTGAATTTTTATTTTTTCTGGACAATCCCAGAAAGTTCTAAAAAGTTCTAAAAGATTTTAGAAAATTCTGGACAATTCTAAAAACTTCTGGACAGTTCTTACAGAATGTTCCTGAAAACACATACATTTCAAAATGTCATTGTCAAGCAAGGGTTTTGTTGAACAATAGGCATTTTCTATGTATTTTAGGCATAAGAGATTGGATAAACACACTTTGTTAAAACCAAAACAAAAATAAAATAGAACTCTGTTACACAGTGTAATAATTACTATTTCAGAGTACAATAAGATGTGGGCAAAATGATAAATGAATGATTGTTACTACTTAATGGATGATTTTTGTTCTTTTTTGAACAAATGTTTAAGAATTACATGCATTGGAGGGAAAGTTGAACCATGTTTTTTTTCTGTAACTATCTGAAGTCCATCTGAAAATTTTACTTGATAAATTTCTTACAAGTTTGGGTCACAACAAAACTTCTCCCTATCTTTTTTACACCTAGTTTAAGAACATACTAACCTTTACATTGTGTCAAAATGTCACGATGAACAGAGCTCAGAAATTGGTTCGAAATTATTTTGAAAAAAAAATCTGGCTGTAAAGCTGCATTTTTAGAGATGAAAGCTTTTGCTCCGTCAGCAAAAGTATAAAGTCAGTGATATATCATCTTACTGATGCTCTGCACAGCTTCTGCTCCAGTAACCCCACAGGCCCAAAATACAGGCACATCCCCAGGCTGGGACTCCACCAGGTCCCCATAGTCTGGCTGTGAAAGGTCTTTAATACCCAGGAAAGCTGTAGAACACAAATTTAACAGCTTTACTCAAATGACTAATGGTTAAAAATCTGCCTTCACTTATTCAAGTTGGGCTTTTTTGCATGATGTTCTTCAAAAGTAAAGCATTTCCAATAAACCATTGAGTCCTAAATTAAAACTTGAATTAAAACTTGTTAATTCAAACATACTTGTTTACTGAGACATACATTAACTTATAGTATTTTTGTGATTGGTTAAAATGACTGATGACATGTGCTCCAGAGCCTATACCTGGATGTCCTATGTGAACTGGGCCTCCATGAGCCAGTGGGATTTGATGTGTGCACTTAGTTACAGCATCCAGCTTTTCCTGTGGGACTGGACGCATAGACACCACCATGGGGCAGTGAAAAGCTCCCACCTTGACACAAGGCACAGATGTCTGCAAGGAGAAGAAGGTTCAGAGGAGGCTAAGACTCCCACACACCACAAAATCTTTGGCTCATCAAGCATCCTGAGCTCAGCTTGGTGTGTCAGAGCGGTTGTTCTCACACTGGTGCTAAGGGACCCCCAGATGGTTCATATTTTCACTCGGTCATTACATTCAGGGCTAAAATGTGGACTGTGTGGGGGGCCTGATGACTGGTTTCAGAACCACTTTGTAAAAACATGCAGCACATTAGGGACCCGGAATTGAGATGGAGAACGACTATAAAGGCAAAAGGACATACAGTTTTAAGGATCAAATGAATCTTTACGCATTTGACCCAAACCATGTTTATGTGGTTTCTGATGAGGTATGACTATTATATATAAATACTGACAAGAGTAATATAGCAACAAGCAGCAGTAGTATCCAGGGGAGTTTATAAACTGCTGGTTGTAGTGGTGGTCTTGTGTTCAGAGGCCTTCCCCTGTGGCTGGAGGGTCGCAGGTTCAAGTCCTGGCCACTGAAGTACCCTCAAGCTTTGTACGTTCCTCCTACACGGCTCCCCAGGCACTGCTGATAACTGCCTAGTGCTCCATGTGTGGATGGGTTAAATGCAGAGATCACATTTTGTTGCACTTGGTGTGATGGGATATGTTCACAATGATCACTAATCACTTTCACTGGTCAGTTGCAGGAGCAAAAAGTTGTCCAACCACAATAAAAAGTTCTCCTTTGGGCTAAAATATAGCAGTGGGTACTTTATTATCTGTATAATTTCCCTTTTATGTGAAAATGATAAACAACATTAAGTGATTTCAGACCAGAGGAAGTTCTAATGTGTTGCCAAATTTCTTAAGGGCCACTATTGTCAGATAGTGGTCATTATCATGAAATGTCAGACCTGCAAATGCAGGGATGGCCTATTAAGTTCAGTTGATCTTTCTGCAGTGATCTCAGTAACCATACAATACATTCAGCTGTGCTGCAAGTTTCTAATGTAAAAAATATATTTGATTTTGAGGTCTAATATGTACTTTTGTGGTTAAAGCCCTAATTGTTTAGCCCCTGATACATGTGTTAGCATTATGCTCCTCTGTGGCTGGTTTGCTGTTAGAAATAGACAAATGTTTCTATGCTTTTAAATGATGGGCATATCTGTGCCCCCCTGCCTGTAGCTCAGTATTCTGAACAGTCATTTGACTGAAACTGAAAGCACTCAAAAGAAAGAGGCTGGAGCATTACAGGAAATGTAGTTTCTGTAATGCATCTGTTCAGTCATAATGTTGTCATGATTTTATTAACTGCAGTCATCAAACACTTCATTGCTCCCCCATTGACCTTTCTGCAGTGTTTATATTGGGGCACTGCAACATTTGACACCATTGTATCCACAATCCTGATGCATGAATTTGTCTGTATTTGTATTTCTTTATATAGAAATACCATGAGTGATGAAAACCATGTCGTTTGCACTGTGCTAAATATAAGCTTCTGTTACAAAATCAGCCTGGCAGCTTCTGTGCAAAACAGGTAAAGCAGATTTTAGACATGTGTTGGTTGGCTGACCACATACAGGACAATGAAAACTGTAATTTTGATTGTATTTAATTAACGACCACTTGGATTTTCTCTCCCACTCACCCTAAACATGCTGACATTTCTGCCCTGCTCCACGTTCCGCACAGGGACGCCAGCTCTTTCCAGAGTTCGCTCAAAGCTGAAGCTGCAGCCCAGATAGAACGTTACCATGTCCTGCAGCTGAGCGGTGTAAGGGGCTAAACTGGCCACTTCACTGGTCAGCACCCCCTTCTCAAACACACAGTACTGCGGGCAGTCCTCTCTGAGAATGAGACAGAGCACAAGTCACACTAGAAGAATACTTTAATGTCTGTTCATTTTAGAGCTACATCAAGTGATATTTGCATGTTCTGATTATACAGTGTAAATTACAGGCTCACTGTTAACATGGGACTGCTTCTTGTCAGAAATTATGAGAATTATTATACAAGAATAAATGTATTATTATTATTATTATTATTATTATTATTATTATACTTTTGTTAACAGACATGTGGAGTTCTAAAACCTTGGGCCAGTTATCTCACAATCTTTGGCCAAACACAACATGAAGGTCTTCAACTATAAGGTCTTGGAATGTAGCCTTCCCAGTAAACAAAATCACTCATTGACATGAACTGTTCATAGAAGTAGGTCAAGGGTGTTTGTGTGTGTGTGTGTGTGTGCGTGCGTGTGCACGTGTGTGTGCGTGTGTGTGTGTGTGTGTGTGTAAGGAGGGGTGTTAAACAGGCCTGAGTAATGGATTGCAGTAAATAAAATGTAAAGGTGTTTTATAGCCAGGATTTATACAGGAGGAGAATAATGGTTATTTCTTGTTACTTGGTTAGACATACTTTAAAAGATTTGTCTGATGGTACCTGATGTCTGCTTGTGCTGCGAGAGGTGGGCAGCCCCATTCTCCAGGTTTGCTCCTGTACAGCAGAGGCAGGGGGCTGTGATTGGCATGGCAGAACGCCTCAAAGTCATCTGCAAGGTCCTTGTGCAGGATAACAACATTAGCTTGCAGATATCCTAGAAAATTAGAAGAGATTTATGAATACAGTTTTCAAGAACTTTGGGAGAGTCTTGCATCTATTACACATATGGTGCTCATTGACACAATACAATGAGCATCTGTTTCAGAGTCATTTAGGAGAAAACAGTTTTTGCATATTAAATACACAGTAAAAAGTTACGCTGAAAAAAAAACTAAACAGCAAAGAAACTCCAATAAGTTTTCATGTCATTTGAACACCCCCTACCTGCTGCAATGCCAGACGTGCTCTTAATAACCTGTCTCTGCTCCCGAATTATGCCACGAAGAGTGCTTGGGGCCAGACTAGAAAGTGACATGTTTCGCACTAAAGTACTCTGGTTAGCAGCGCTAGTTTAAAGGTGCACTCGGTTAATGTTTCCTTAAGGGTCATGTAACCTGGTGGCTGGATCTTGAAGCTGATTACTGATTGGCTTGATTCTGGCCAACAGATAAAAATCACTTACATACTTTTTAAGGCCAGAGCACTAACTCCTATGATAACCTAACAATGTGACCAATCACACAACAGGTACAACAATAATACTGATGATATTTTTGGAAACAGTATTATCTTCCGGAACTGACTCAATCTAAAATCATCTACCTAGAATTAATGTCCCTGCTGAAACATCCAGCTTTTGTTGATGGCTGCTGTCAGACAAGTTTTAAGTTTATCCTTGATGATCATCATCAACAATCATTAGCTTGACTGTTGCTGCTCTAAGATGGTCAAGGTGCTAAGGAGCTGTATACTAGGTGGACTATGTGCAACATAACCTGTACTTGACATTCAATCCTCTGCTGGTCAACTAGCTAAAATGATCAACTAGCTTGAGCTAGCCAAACCTTTTTCTGTTCTGCAGGAGTATTAGCATATTAACTATTACTTTATTGTGGATGAAGGCCTTTTCAGCCTTTGGTTATCATTTTTACCCACAAAATATAAGAAGCCCTGCATATCTCACCTGATTCCATGTTTGCGCTAAAGCCTCTGAAAGGTTTTAGCCCTGTCATTACTTTAGCGGAATGGAGGAGAAACCTCTTCATAATGACGTCCTGTTGAAACACTAAACCACAAAGTGGAGATCAGACTAACACACACCATATTCCCATATTGTTACTTAAGTAAAGCTTTTAGCACAGCATCAAAATGACACCCTAATGAATGCTGACATAAGAAAAGGGAAATATTAATACACAAAGAGTATGACTAAGACTAGGGTGTCCAACCCCATCCTCAAAGAACTGCTATTTTCACACTCACACTCACCTAATTCCTTGGTTTCAGTCTTCAAAGAATTGACTAAGTTTACTCTTGCTTTGATGGAACAACCCCTGCAGTCACACCTGCCCTTTGCAGATAAGATTGGACACCCCTGGGCTAAGCAGTTCCTTACTGATCAAGATACACTCTATATCCAAAAGTGAGCAGACACCTGCTGATCAAATTATTCATAAAAGGTATAAACCCCCCGACCCTTTACTGCAGTATTAGCCATCCTGCTCCTCTAGCTGACATTTGACAGTAGACATGGTGACTTTATGGGCATGTTTGGCTGTTACAGAGCATCCCATTCTATTAATATTGCAATATTAATATTGCTTTTTTATGGAGGGTATGCAAGCTGTGTGAATGTGTGTGCCAGCAGGCAGTGTAGTGGAGGCATCTAAAGGGGAATGAACAGACCAATTAGAATAGGCATCTTATATACTTTTAGACAGTGTTGTCCCAAAACCAAAATCAGTGCCAATACTGGCACTTGTGAAAGTGAGATTCTTTGTCATTGTTAACACAGCACATCACAGTACACATGGTATCACAAGGAAATGTGACCTCTGCATTTAACACATCCGCATGTCCTTGCTCACATGTACCTCAGTGGTACTTTTATTGGTCTGGAATTTGAACTGGCAACCTTCAGGTCACAAGGGCAACTCCCTTACATCTACAGTACCACTGCCCCAGTATTGCCACTGGCAATAGAGAATACAGATACCATGACATATTTGCATACTGAGTGATGTGTGCATGTGTGTCATTTTGTTGGTCTGGTATTATTTCACCTTTGAGCTCAAGCAATAGTGAAAGCAATGCTCACTGGAAAGTCTCTATAGCAGGTAATGGTTAGCTTCCTTTTTACGTTTTGTATTATGTTTTTAGCATATTTTCCGTGAAAAAGTAAAGTGTGTTCTAAATCAAATGTATTATTATTATTAATAATAATAATAATATACCCCCTAACATTCTTAGTAAAAAAAGAATAATTAAGTTATGGTGAATAACAAAATTAACTCACAAACAGTGCAGACACACTAGTGTTAGCCTCTGTAGCTGAACGGAACTTGTAGTCATCTGCAGTCAAGGTAATTAACTTTACAAAAAACAAATTAAAATTATATTATTAATAAATATAAATAGGTTTTATACACTGTACTAATATATACACTGATCTGCCTAAATGTTAACCCACCTGAGGGTGTGCATGTTCCTCAAACCAGTCCTGAACATTTTTGCATTGTGGCAGGGCACATTATCCTGCTGAAAAGGCCCCTGCCATTAGGGAAAATTGTGGTCATGAAGAGGTGTACTTGGTTTGCAGTGTTTAGGTAGGTGGTGTGTGTCAAGTCAAGTCAAGTTTATTTATATAGCGCTTTTTTACAACTGAAGTTGTCACAAAGCAGCTTTACAGAAACTGGGTTTGAGCCCCCAAAGAGCAAGCCAAACGCAACAGAGGCAAGGAAGAGAAAGTAGCATTCACCTGAATGCCAGGACTCAAGGTCTGCCAGTAGAACATTACATCGGCTGGCATGCTTTCTTCACATAGTGCACCCTGGTGCCATCTCTTCCACAGGTAAGTGACGCACATACACTCAGCTGCCCATGTGATGTAACAACATGTGATTTATCACCTTCTTCTATTGATCCATGGTCCAGTTGTGTTGCTCACAGGTTCACAACAGGGTCACAACGGACACTCTTCTCTGCAGCTACGCAGCCTCATATATAGCAAGCTGTGATGCACTGTATTATAACCTGCATAACATTTTCAGGAATTTGTGGTACAGTTACTTTTAAGTGGGATCTAACCAAAGAGGTTATCCTTCATTCCCCGTGCGCATCAGTGAGCCTTGCGTCCCTATGACCATGTTGCTGGTTCACTAGTTGTCCTTCCTTGGATCGCTCTTGGGAGGAGTTTAACCTGCATACCAGCACGACCCCATATGACTTGCTGTTCTGGAGAGGCTTCAACTCAGTCGTCTAGCCATCACAATAAGGCCCTTGTCAAAGTGGCTCAGATCCTTAAACTCACCCATTTTTCCTGCTTCCAGCACATCAACTTCAAGAACTATGTGTTCACTTGCTTGCTAATATATGCTACCACACTGTAAAGAGATAATAAATACTACTCACTTCTTCTGTGGTTTTAATGTAGCTGATCGGTGCATAGAACCTGTTGAGCAGTTAGATGGAGATTGCTGAAAATCAGAGAAGGGGAAAATGCCATCAAGGCATCCCAACTTCTCAAATACAGTGTATAAAGAAGGATCAGGGATAAACCTGGTCTAAGAGGCACAATAACTTAAACTTAATTTATTTTAACAGGTCTTACAGTGCAGGATGAAAGTGAAAGTCAGGGTTTTTTTTCCCACACATAGTGATCCTCTGCATTGGAACACCCACACAGCTGAAGAGGTGGGCTGCAAACCTGTGGCCGGGGGCAGCTAGGGGGTGAAATGCCTTGCACAAGGGGGGTTGTGTGCGCTGTTTACTCAATCACCCCTTCCCACATTTTCCCAGCAAGTCCAGGGCACTGAACCGGCGACTTCCCTGTCGCAAACCACCTTCCCAGCCATTATGCCACGGCTGCCTTTCATAATCCTAAACATGAAAATGATCACGTGACAAGGAGCCTTTCACTAGCTAAGCTATACGTGTAGCTAAAAAAAAGTGACATTAGCTGTCCGATCACTCGGAGTCGGTGGTCTACACGTCCTAACCCCGGAGGTAAATCAAGAGTGTACGCATCCAACGTCATGTAGTGTCCTTTGAGTGTCTTGCTGCTTCTGCACAGCTACAAGGAAATACAGCTCGCCCGCCTACATAACCGGATCACATGTCAAGGTCAAATCCACGTGTGCTCTGCAATGTCTCACCTGTGCTCAGCTGTCGAAAACAGCTTTGAGACCGAAATTCTCCGCCGAGTTCGGAGTTCCTCCTCTAAAAAAAAAAACGACACAGGAAGAGCCGTGTAGAGGCTCGGGGCAGGAAACGGCGGCTCACTTGAACGCATCCCTGCAGCGACGTAAGCAAATACGGTTAAAAGTAAAATGATTGGATCTGCATGGCTTTTTTCGAGTCGAGTCGCGGATCCAGTAATAACTCGTGTAGACAACGTATTATCGAATATAAGAATATGTAGCATAAAAAGTATCTGAAAAACAAGACCCAAAACAGCTCGAGCTGCGCTACCACATTTATCCACATGGGGGCGATAAAGTAACACACTACAAACCATGAAACGCTTATAAACTGTAGAATTTAATTTGTGTTCATACAATTTTCTTGTTTCAAATATCAATGAACATTTTTTTCCATAGATTATTGCTTTACAGTAAAATGCATTGGTTGGATACATCCATTGATAGCAAGACAATACATTCAAGTTAAACACCAATGTCATATGTTCTTCGTATCTCTATCCTTTAAAAGTGGCTTGGAAGAAGGATCCCACATACCATTCCTCTCACAGTGCAGCAGGTCAGTCACTCTGAAAGCAGATTTTCTCTGTGTGCGTATGTGTGTGTGTGTATACTGAACCAAGAAACAATGCGAGTATGTGTTTATTGTGCATGTGAGAAGTTCTCCTGGACGTGTGCGCCTTCATGCATGGACAGAGTGCAGTCAACTTTAAAGCATCTTCCTTAACTTAAAGTGTCTCTCCTGAAGAGGTATATAGTGGGGTTTTTTCTGTGCATACAAGACTTTTGTTCATGTCAGAGTGCTATACCACTGGCAACAAAAATGCCACCTCCAAAAGTGGCCCTTTTCCTCTAAAGGAATAAAACAATAATCGGCTCACTCAGGAGGCAGTAGAGTTTATAAAATATGGTCAAAAATACTCATCTCTCGATTCAAATATAAGAATAATAACCATTACAATAACAGGCATGGCACAGGACTGATTGACTCCAAAGAAGAGCAGGATAACACAGTCTATCTACAGTGATTTGGTATGATTCAGGTGTATTGTTAGATATGAATAGGAGCCTGCTCACTGTTACTATCAAACCAAAAATCTTGGCTCAGTAGCAAAAAAAACCCCCCCAAAAAACCTAAAAAAAACCCAAAAACAAATAAAAACTGCATATTACGACAGCAATTTCTGTGCAAGAATGAATTTCATTCTAAAAGTAATAATAAAAAATCAAAAGCATAATCAATATCTATTTTCTCTTCTTCTTCGATCCATACAACATGGTATCAGCAAACCGACCATGAGTCTAAGCCTCCATTGACATTCATTTCGCCTTCAGACTAGTGAAACCTACTTCAACACATTTCATTCAGAGATCGTAGTCCATCTGAACACACACACCAATTACCACAGAACAAAGACAAAAAAAGGAATCACGCGACATCACCACCGTTCTACACAGCATACAGCCATGACATAGAAGTCGCCATTCCTTGTAGCACTAATAATGTAGGCGAACAGATGGCTGAGTATTTGCATGCGCTTGGAACATTATTCAACAGGCAATTTCAGCAGCTTTCACACACATGGGCCCCTCTGTTTAAATATACCCAGCCCTGCTCCATCTTCTCCTATTAAGTTTGCATATGTCGTTATATACTGTGCACATCAAAATACAGCGAAAAAAAAAAAGACCTGTCTTCCACAGAGACAACAGTAACGGCACCTCTTAGTATTAGCACTGAACGACAACACCTGACGTTTCCACAACTTGACGTTTCACATGGACACAAACAGCTCGGCCCTCTGCTTGGATTAGGAACTCCTGAGCCTTGTGGGGTTTTTTGTTTTTTTTTTGTAGTTCTTTTTTTCTGGCGGAGGGTGGAGTTGTAGCTGCCATTTATATCAGGAGGTTGACAGTGATCTTCTGCCTTGCTAGTTAAAATGGCTTTTCTTGTGTCAAAATCATGCATCACAGACAAATACAGAGACCCAGACGGGGGAGCTGGAGTGAATCGCTTAAAAAACATTAAAAAAAAAAAGGTGCGACTTAGTTGGTCACAGATTTGCAACCACTCCCACTCCCCCATACCTGGAAGGAAGCACTGGTCAAACAGGAGGATCTCTGACATCATATTTACATATAAACAACAGATGTGTTAACTTGCGCAAAAAAATCAGGATCCCTGTTTGTCTCATTTGCTCGTCAAACACGTGTTTTTTGTTAGTGTTTGCTTGTCAGTGTGGTCAATGTTGATTTCTGTCACTCGTAATTCACACCTCTAATGGGCAGTGAAGAGCTCTCCTGAAGCCTGTTCACTCTGTGCTGAGAAACTTGCGTAATCACAGTAGGTAAGAGCAAAAGTCTGATTGTGGAGATTATTTCATGTCAGCAGAACTGGACTGAAACAGGATGAAAGACTTGAGAGCTTTGCTTTAAACCCATTTTAGATAACTGGACAGGTCCAAAGGTCAGTGACCCTGTCAAAAACCATGAACATACAGGGAAAGCTTTCACCATTCCGGAACAGGTCATCCACCGCTGCAGGATCTACTGTGGCACTGCATGTTTGCATCCCTTTGCAGCAGGCTGTGAGTAAAGTCATACTGTAATGCACTGTTGCCTTCACAATCGTCTTATGTGCCTTCACGCTTCAAAGCAAAGATGCCTTTCATGAAGACAATGAATCCTTTTTTATCTTTATTGCTCCTTATTGCACCAGGCCTGGAAAAGAGCTAGTGTCTCTCCCCTCTGAAAACACTGTGCAACCTACAGGCTTCACACTATCATCTAAAGTGCAACATGTTCATATTCAATTCATATTCACTGTCGAGGGAAGACAAAAGAGGAAAGAATGCAAGTCCAAGCATTCATACGTTTTCAGTGGGCAGCATTCCTCGTCTTCATATGATAAGTATATGTGCGCTCACAGTTCAGCACCCACTCACATTTAGGAGAAAAGAAGACATGCCATGCTGTTGTGCGTGATAAGATGTGATAATGATTGTCCCAAATTCTCTGGTGGAGGGCTGCCCGGTCAAAAGGAGAGCTGCCAAAGACAGTAGTCTAAAGGCCTGGGACTGTTAGAGCGAATATGATGAACTACTTCCATGGGCACAGGCAGCCTTTTGACTTCTGGGTGATGTAGTTCCTGCTTTCTCTTCCACAGCGTAGAGGAAATGCTGTAGGACACTGGTCTGCAATAAAAAATTCAGTGGAATAAAATGGTGGTGTGTATCTGAAGAGTTTTCTGTGTTCTGTAGGTGGTAGGTCTGATCTGGACGTGGGTCATAAAATCTGCAAGACTCCTACAGTCCCCCCTGACACATGGGCAGGTTGACAAATGTAAAGACATTGTACTCAATCAGGATGGAGAAGCTGAGAAAGACACCATACAGCGTGAGCACATACAGTCCCAGCTTGAAGTCCAACTTCCACCTGTTCACATAGATCCCAAGGACCTGTGCCAGGGAATAAATTATTTTGTAAAGAAAGACTGACATTTATGTTTATGCATTTTCATATTTGTAGTCAGGGGTTAAATTGGACCTGAATCCAGAAGTTTAGATCAGTAGTTCTCAAACAGGTCCTCTGAGACCCCTGGCAATCCATATTTTTGGTATGTATATGGAAAATGCAGATCATCTGGGGGTCTCTGGTGACTAATTTGAAAAGCACTGATGGTAATTTGAAAGGGAACATTCTACAACCATCTTCTATGGTCTACTGCCTATTTTCACTGAGAGAATAACCCTATGTCAGGTTTCAGATTTGACAGAAGGCATCTCATTTTGTGTAAGTCAAACATGGTGTATGAATGCACTGCCAGGATCACTTCCGGATCCCTGTATAGGCTGTAGTGGCCTAGTGGTTAGGACCTTGCCCTTGTAAATTGAAAATTGTAGGTCCAAGTCCTGGCCAGGGCACCACTGAGGTACCGGTGAGCAAGGTACCGTCTTGCTACACAGCTCCCTGGGTCCTGTTTATAGCTGCCCACTGCTCAATGTGTGATGAATGCAGAGGTCAAATTTCAAATTTTGAGTGTGTTAACAATGACAAATAGTCACTTTCACTTGATTTTACGGTTTACATCCACCCAAACAAACTTTCAGTAACTTCGCTCTGATTTTACATTGAACTCAGCCTTTTTATCAAATTGATCAGATTAGCCGGTTGGAATGGTATGTGCAAGGTGTGTACTAATTCATGGCCTGAGGATTAGCTAGCTAACTAGCTCAAGTGCTATAGAAGTGACTAATGTTCCACCACCTTTCAAATTCCAATGTAACCCCTGTTTGTAGTGTATGCTGCTCAGATTACTGTAACTTACGGTTAAAGCCACTGAGCCCAGGAGCAGTACTACGGAATACACCAGTCCTCTACTGTTGATTTTCACCTGAGACAAGAGAAAGAATTTTACTATTACTGTCTTTTGTGTGTGCGGTGTCAGATCAGCAAAGCCATCACCCAGCTCTCCTCTCTGAATATGCGTGGGTGTGTGTATACTTGACAGAGAGAGAAAACGACAGATACCACAGAGCCATAGTTGACAGCCATCGTCTGGATGCCCCAGGGAACACCGAGCCCAACCAGGATATCAAAGACGTTACTGCCAATTGTGTTGGAGACAGCCATGTCCCCCAGGCCTGAGTATGCACACAAAACACACGCACAATAAAAATAGTAAAAATAGTATAAAACATCAGAGAAGATGCAATGAGGTCAAGATGTTATACCTTGTCGAGCTACTATGAGGCTAGCTATACAGTCAGGAACACTGGTGCCGGCTGCTAGGAAAGTGATGCCCATTATAACATCAGGTATTCCCAGCGTGTATCCAATAATCGTGACCTGCACATAAAGACAAACATAAAATGCTAATTACAGAAATCTATACTATATCAGAGACACTGATACAATACAGTGTTAAAAAGGTATACTGGAAAGCACATGCATCAGACAGGAGAAGATGAACACTCAAAACACAGCAGCTGAGCACTCCGTGACAAGGTGTTCAAGCACGTTACTTACCATCCACACCATGACGTATGAGAAAATTGCTATCCACAGAGTGGAGAGGAAGAAGGAGAGCATGAAGAACCGCTCCCAGCGCGGCTTGCCACAGTTTGGCACAGTGAAGAACAACAATACCATGATAGGCCATGAAATGATGAACTTCAATCTGTTCATAGCGCCCCCTGCAGGTGCAATAAGAAAGTACAGCCCTTATTTGCTGTGCACTGATAGTGTCGCTCATGATATTGAGTCAGTTTGAGTCACTTTGTGTCTGGGTAATCAATGGCTTTCTATGGCATATGACAACTGATTAAAAAGTAGTCAAATAGTTCTGATGTTTTTGCCTGATTTGTACAATGAAGTCATAGCAAAGTGTTGCTTTTAGTTTATTTTAGGTTTATTCAGGATTTTTATACAAATCCAACATATTTACCAATAATATCTGTTTCACGCAGGTTCATTTTTTAGATAAGTTTTTTTTATTTTGGAGTCAGCAAACATGTGAAAGGATCTTGTGGCACAAAAAATGCAGGAGTTAATGAATGTTAAGCCGATAATTCTGAAACAATACATACTGGGATCCCTTTCTTTAAGGATTTTCTTCCATTGCTGCTCAGCAATGCGTATGCCAGCCACGAAATTCACAGTCGATTAGAGGAGGAAGTACAACATTAAAAAGTCTAAAAGCTGTGGTGATGAGCAGTGGTGTGATAGCAAGTAATCCAGGTGTGAATTTCCAATAGTGACAACACTAACATGTGCGCATGTGCGTGTGCGTGCGACCCCCTCACCAGGAATCATAAAAGGAGATGACAGCTCATTCTCCTCATCCTCTGTCAGCTTGTCCTCTGGCACACTGCCATTCTCCAGAGTATCCACTTTTCCATCCACCACCAGGGTGCTGTCTACACCATTGGACGCTTGCATCAGCCTCTGCTGCTGTAGGCCCAAACAGGCACAAAAAAACAACATTTTCAGAAATCCACAGGCTACTTCTAATTCACATGAACGTAGCTCTGAAAAATTCAAATGTTTGGTGAGAATTTCATTATAAAAGGTTGGCATGAAAAAATTCTTACTGTATTATATATAAAACTAGGTATATATATATATAAAATCAAATATTTTTACGGATCAATTTTATTTTATTTTTTTTTTAAATATAATTAAATCAAAAATGTTAAATTTGATACCTGTGACACATAACAGGTTGCATAAAAAAGTAAAAAGGTAAAGTAAGAGCGAAAAGTTTACAGAATATTTAAGTTACACGTTTTGACATTCCACAGTAAGTAGAACTGATAAGGGGATCATGATTGAGCACAAAAGGAGCATCCACCAGTATCCCCTTAGTATTTCCAAACACAGATAGGTTGTGGCTCACCACTTGAATGAAAACAAATCATGAAAAAAATCTCCTCAAAATGACATTTTTCAGCACAAGATTGCAAAGAATTTAGGTCTTTCACCATCTACATTGCATAATACTGTGAAAAGATTCAGGGAATCTGGAGAAATCTTAGCCAGTGTAGGGCAAGAACAGAAACCATTGTTGAATCCCTCAGAAGGCACTGCATGAGAAATCATCATGATAATGTGATAAATATAGACACATGGGCTCAGGAGTACTTGAGAAAACCACAGTCACTTAACACACTCCACTGCTGCATCACGAAATGCAACCTGAAATCCATACATCAAGTCTAAGCTGAAATGCTGCTTCAGATCCAGATGAGTCCATGTTTCAGCTTGTTTTCAGAAAAAAATATGTGTCAAGTTCTCAATGGTAAAGACAAACTGGACCATGTTGACTGCTATTAGCAATAGCTGTAAAAGCCAACACATGTGTAGGTATTGGGGTGCATCAGTGTCCACAGCATGGGTGACTTTGATATGTGTGAAGGTCCCATTGACACGAAGACATGTATTAGGATTTTACGACACATGCTGTCATCAAGGCTATATCTGTTCCCCATAAATCCATGGTTATATATCAGCAAGTCAAAGACAAGGATTATTTATTATCAACATGATACAGATACCATAGATTAGACTGGAACATCCTTTTGAAAACAATGGAAATCTTTTCTTTATACTGTACTTTTGTCAGTTAAATAAAGGAGCAATAGAATTCAGATAACAGATTCCTGCTTTTACTGCATTTCTCAAAAAATGTCCCAACCTTTCTGAAAATGGGTTTTTATTAACTTTGGTAGCAAAATATACATGAAATGTAAGAAAATGTTCAGATCAGTGGCCCAAGCCAAATAGGTCTTGATTTAAAAAGCCCAACCTCTGGTCAATGGAAAATTTTTTTGTCCTGTACTTTAAGACTTAAGGCGCCACCTCTGCATCAACCTTACATTCCTTTCTTTGAATTTCAGTGTGGGGAAAATTATAGTAACGAGTTAAATCCCTTGACGCTTATGCTCAGGACACTTGCTGGGAAAGCCTGGCAAATCCTTAACAATGAAGTGCTGAGCCTGCCTGTTACAAGGGCTGTGCATTCTGACTAATTCTGATAGAGTATTAGAGGTAATGAATGGATGTTCTGTTAGCCATACGGAAAGGAAAAATGGATCATATTTTCCTACTGCAATTAGTTTTTCTTTCATTCCCAGTCACACACACACACACACACACACACACACACACACACACACGTTAGTTAAACACAATAAAAGCTTTCTGTGTACTGCCAGATGCAACTTTTCTTTACCCTTACTTCCTGTAATGCAACACAATGAATATTCAAAAAGTGATTTCAGTATTTCAATACTGGCACCTTGATTCCCTCTAGTAGTACCATGCATTCTCTCTCTTTTTTTTTTTTAGCAAAAAACAAAAAGACGAGCACATTTAACACGTTCGATTATTTAAAAATAGCCAAGAACCTTTAGCGATTGTGGGTCAGATCAGTGGGTTACTGTGTGAGTAGTTTTATTAATATATGGTGCACCTTCAGTTCAGGCAACCCCTAAACCAACTGGTGCAGCAGATCATGAGGTTTTTTTCCCCCTCAGTGGACGTCAGTTTTTCTGGACAGAATTGACAGATCCAACCTCAGCTATTAGAGTCAGAGATATAGTCGTCCCACTACACACGTCTCAGTCATTTCCTTAACATATCCTTGCAACACGCAAGCGCTAGGATTTTAGCAAACATACACAATCAGAAATACAAGCAACACTGACAGTTTACTGCCCATTCGAGAAAACATCCAGTAAACTGTTGGCCTGTACATTTTCTTATAATGCAAGAGAACTTGCAGTGGAGAACTCCTGAATAGTGATACTAGTCTGTGAATACTGGCATCACGAATGGTCAATGATCACCTGTGCACACACCTACTAATTACAAGGAATGGTGCTCACCTCATTAATGATGAGTCGGCTGGCCATTCTCAGACGGGTCTTGGGGCCAAAGTGGTTGGTGATCATGACCCTGAGGCCGGCCTCAGGGAATCGGTAGTTTGGAGGACTGGAGTTCATCATTTCATCCACCATTACCACTGAGCCACGAGTGTACATCTTACTGGGTTTTACTATAAACATATAAGTGGACAGTGAGCACACACATATGCATGTTTACCATCTGTATTGATAAATTCTAATGAATTCGTTCTTTCACATATGAAAGCAAAACAAAATGCACTGTGATGTCCGCTCTGTCCTGCACTTTGTTTGTCTTGTTCTATTCCGTGTTGTACCACAGGTCTGAGATAAACGCTGTTTGAACCCTACTGTATGCTTGTATATGGGCCATCTGACAAACATTTCTTCAATCTTGAATCTTTTATAGCGGCAAAAGCAAAAATAAACAACCCCCACTGATTTCCACTAAACTTCAAATGATTCTGCTCCTCATTTTTAGTTTTGCGCTTACGAGTCACTTCTTGTACTCAAGTATAATAAGACTATTTTGTGAATAATTTTCCTGGCTCAGTGTAAACTCCCAATGCAGCCTCTATCTCTACACTGCCAAACTCAATGAACAAACCTGGTTATTTTAAGAACAAACCTAAACAGTTCATTTTATGCAGTGCCCAGTGTGCCACACTCACCATGACTGATTTGACTAAACCAGTGAACTGAGCTCAGAGGCGGTGATACAACTGGGCCCACAGTGCTTTCATATGTGAAATCAGTCTTGGGCATTTTAAATCATTAATTAAACCCAGAAAAACAACTCACAATTACACACATGCATGCATGCATACACATACACACACACACACACACACACATACACCCACATATAGACACAGCCACAAACACAATACTTGTTCTTTGGAACAGACCGAGGGCCTTATAGTCTCACACACACCGCACAACAGACTTTCATGCAATATTTTTAAATTAACACAACAATTCATCCAAAAGTAAGAATTTTTACATTTTCCTCTTAGCCCAAATGTAGTCCATCAGACATGTCTACATTTTTTTTAAAAGAACTTTGAGGCTAACAAGTAATGGAAGCTGGGAACCAACAGCTTAGCACTATGCAAACTATATCCCTGAGTCATCACGCAATCATGTCAGGCTAAGTCATCTCAAACAGACTTGCTCATGTGGTTTCCGACACTGTATCTATATTGTTTCTGTACTGTTGTCTACAGTAATGGGAAAAGCATGTTGAATATAGTTAAGTTTTTTTACTTTTCTTAATTTAGAGTATGATATACTGCAGTGACCATCAACCCACCTCTACTTCCCTGCAGAGTTTAGTCCCAACCTGCATCTGATCTGCATCAATCTGCATCAATCACCCCACACACCTTAACTAACTCTAACGATCTGATCTAGTTAATTAGGCCCCTCTGAAGAAGTTAATGAGCTGGAGCAGGTGAGGTAGACTACAATAAGGCAGGAGCAGGGTTAGTGACCTTTGCTATGCTGTATCCAGCGATAGATCCAGTGCAATTAAAGAAGCAAACTTCTCACACCCAGTGTTTCTCTGGTTGATTGTCTGGGATGACATGTGGGCTGCAAGGAAAATTGTGTAAAACTGAATGTTGGCTGAACATCTAACGTATATACACCCAAACACACTGCATTTTTTAACCAAATCTATATCTGCCACATTTCAATTTTGCTGGGAATTGCTAGCAGCTTCACATAACGCAACGCAAGCATCATGACATGATATCAATAAAAACATAACAAAATAAGGTTGGGGAGAGTGATTTTGACCCTTTTTATTATTAATGTTAAATTTTCCTACACACATAATGAATAAATTTAACTGGGGGCGGGGCACTGGTTGGCATAAGCTGTGAAGCTACTGGACATTTAATACATCACAGTAGCATCTTCCCTTACATCACCAAGCAGAGCTACAAACATGTACCAAACGATGATGGGAAACTAATATAATAAAACAGAAATAAAATTTCCTTATCCGTCGTTTATGGGGAGGTTACGTCATACATGAAATTAGAGACGGAGAACAATAAAGCAAAATATATGGAGGAAATGACATCATTACATAAAGCATTTTTATTGCTTAAAAATATTTTGATGGACGAATGCTGCTGGGAAAATCTAATTCACGCATTTTTATCACTTTGCACAGACAATCACTGTAAACAAAATGACTGTGAATCAGATTTATCCTGTTTTTCCCTCCAATATGTGATCCATCGATATCACTGTTTATCAGCTCAATAGTGATAACCTGGTACTGGACTGGTGCCATCTGTAACTTCAGTTATAATAATTGCAAATATAATTTGTCAATTGCTTTTCTTTTGGGAAACATGTCAAAAATTTTTTTTGCCTGTGTTGAACAACACTATAGTACAGATGTGGCAGATAGAGATTAGACAGAAAAATGTACCTTTTATTTGTAGCATTCTGACCTATAGTATGCACATTTTCCCCAACTTTCACCTATTACTTATGCTTTATTTCTCTCTCTCTCTCTCTCTCTCTCTCTCTCTCTCTCTCTCTCTCTCTCTCTCTCTCTCTCCCCCACACACACACAC
>JBBPDA010000001.1:48572401-48595242 GCA_037974385.1 Arnoldichthys spilopterus
TCTCTCTCTCTCTCTCTCTCTCTCTCTCTCTCTCTCTCTCTCTCTCTCTCTCACACACACACACACACACACACACTATATATATACACACAGTATAAAATATGCATTTTGCCTCTTTCATATCCACCACATCTCTACAGCACATCTACACTGTAACACACACACACACACACACACACACACACCTCCACAAACACGTCATCTTCAAACACACTTACTACAACATTACATAAATGTTTTAAAAGCATGTGGGAGGATTAATCACACAGCGAAAAACAGAAATGCGCACACACGCACAGACACAAATATGAACAGACCTCTGCAGTAGAAGGCAGCATCCAGAGAGGGTTTAGTAAGGCTAAACAGACAGGCTTCAGTACAGGAGGGGCAGGGCTGCTTAAGGAGCACGCTGTACTACAGCACACACTCTGAAACACAGTGCTATCCAGCAAGCAAGCTAAGGCTCAGTCACTATAACCACATTGCAAAACGCAGCTTGCCAAAATGTAGGGGTGCATGATATACTGGCAGCCGATACATGAAAAACTGTAACTGTCGTTACTGGTCTGATTTTTAAATGTCTGCCTAATTTTCAGTTCTCACGTGCTGTTCTGTTCACAGCTAACACAGCTAGATCAATATCATGTCTTTAGAATTATTGGAGCACTGAGACTTTAAATGCTAGATTCAGTGGTGGAAAATGTACAGGGAACCTGCAAAACTACTACTATACTAAAGGTTTGAGAAAGTGTTTAAATGTTAATGTAAAATCACTTAGATGCAGGTCATCAGTTTATCATGCTCTAGACAAACCGGGCTGGTGAGTCTGCCTATTTCTATCACTGACATGTTCTGAGCTTTTACATGTAAAGTTGATAATAGTAAAATAATCATGAATTTAAAAATAAAAAGCTTTCTTTGAAATTATTTTTGACTTACAACCGCCTGAATGCACCTCTCTGCCATGAATGGAGTTTTAGAAAATGACATAAACAGTGCAGAGCATTATGTTTCACTCAATCTCTGTCCTGCAGCAACACTCTGCACTTTTGCCCTTCCCCAGCAGAGCTGGTCATATGCTGATCATGCCCAAATGTAAAGTCAAATTAGTGCAGTTGTTTCCCTTTACAATAAATATGTATGTGATTGGACTTTTTTTAAAAAAGAAAAAGAATTAAATGCATTGGAACTGGACTGACTGTCAAGACGGTCAAGGTGTAAATGACAACGTAAGGAGTAAAAATGGTGGTTTTCCTCTTATGTAAGATCATTTTTACCACTTAAATATTTCTCACCCCAGTTACAATCACCATCATTCTAGATGTTCTTAATATGCTAAATTGTGTAAAATATTTACATAAAATATTTTAAATGCTTAATATAATGCCCATGTCTCATTTAGGTATGTAAAATTCAACAATGATTCATCTTTATGGGTTTATAGTCTTATGTTTACTGCACTTCATATATGACCTATATTATAGAAAAAAAGTTAAAAGTTTCAGTTGGTATCAGTATAAACCACAAAAAAATACTAAAAGCCTAAAGTCTTAATTATGGATTTTTGTTATCGGCCCAGAAATTCCATATCAATGCATCCCTACTAAAACCACAGCTGGTGTGTGCACAGTTAAGCAGAACTGGCTTAAATCAGCAAGAAAGAGAAGAAAGAGTGATGTTAGGCTTAAGTTAAGAAATTTTGCAGCTATTTTGTTGATTTTAGCAGAGTGAGAGCAGAAGGAGTGAGCAGAAATTTCGGGAGAGAAGCCTGTCTAGTTACCCTTACCTGGGCTGAGTAATGGCAATGTAGGATCATCCCAAAACTCCTCATCACATGCATTACCATCCTCCAGCTCGCTGATCACCGCATTACCGTTGCCAATACCCTTGTTGTCCTTCCCGGAAAAGTAGTTCTGCATGCTGGTATTAAACCTGAGACGAATGCAAAACTCAGTTGAAGCCTTACTCTTATAATAATTCTGTTAATTTAAATATTATGTTTTTGTTGTCGCTGGTATATTTATCTTCCAGTGATGAATGTCAATTAGTCAAGTAGGCTTTTATGGCCATTTCAACCATATAAGTTAGCACAGTACATAGTGAAAGTGAAGTGAAAGTGACTATTTGTCATAGTGAACACACTCAAGCACCACAATGAAACGTGACCTCGGCATTTAACCCATCACACGTGCACACGTGGAGCAGCGGGCATCTATTAACAGCACCCGGGGAGCAGTGTAGTGGGATGGTACCTAGCTTAAGGGTACCTCAGTGGTGGCCGAGCCGGGACTTGAACCAGCGACCCTCAGGTCCCAAAAGCAGCGTCCTAACCACTAGGCCACCACTGCCTACAAAGAAACAGTGTTCCTCCAGACACAGGAGCACAAAAAAACTACACATATAACACCATAAAGTGCATTGTGTGCAAACATGTTCAAACATTTTAGGAAAGTGCAAAGACAGACAGTTACAAATGAAGACAGTGCTATGGATCTACAAGGTGCAAAGTAACAGGTTGTGTAAAGATGTTACGGAAAAGACAATTTCATACGGGGAATATGACACAGGGAGCAGGACGAATAAACTTGTACATGTCATGTGTTAACAAGTAACTGGGTTTGCATACATGTCAACAATTCAAATCATCTTCAGTCCCATTTTGTCTATTGTGTGTATGTACTGTGTTGGCAAACTCACTTCATAATGAGGATGTAGCCAACATACATGACCATCAGCACCAGGCTCTCCCACCTGCACAGACAGAGGAGTGGACAACAGTTTATGATTCTATCATCAAAATACAACAGAAAAAAAAAATGCTTAAATGACATGGAGGGCACTTACCACACAATCTGCCCATCGTAGATGAACTAAATTAACAAGAAAAAGAAAAGTCAACATTGCTGAGATAAATTTGCTATCCATTTATTCAATTTGCCAATTTACTAATTACAGTTACTTCTATATGGCTCATAATAATACTAGAATAAATCAGTAATCAATGCATTTCACATGTCTATACATTAATCTCTTAATTGCAGAAGCGAATGATGCTAAAATGGTAACATTTCACCACTGAAGGTCGTTTACAGAGTTAGAATTTAAACTAGACAGAGCAAACTGTTAGGAGAATATTGCAATAGACATTATTCTAATGGTATACTCACTGCAATAAGAGCTACCACAGACAATGTGTAGTAGAAGGAGTCTCGAAACACAGAAAACTTGGTAAGAAAAACAACCTTGAGAAAGAAAAGAGTTTTTTTAAGCCGTTACACTACAGTTGTGTTACATTACTGCACATTACATATGATCTCTAACCCATTTCAGTAAAGGCATAGCACAACTGAAGACTTAGTATATCAAACCTGCAGTAGGTTAAATACTGATTAAATTGATCAAGCTTCCTCCATAGCGAAGTTGTGAGATAATGAGCATCACAGATTTCACTTTCAAAATTAGCAAAACTCTTTTTAGCACAATTCATCTTCATTGCTTAACAAGCTACAATGGGCCCTATTTTGCACCAGCGGAAAGTGCTTTTAGTTTGCTAGCAAGATACATAGGTCTCCATTCTGTAGAGATAATAACTGACCGACTAGCTGGTTAGTTTACTAGCTAATATTAACTAAGTAACCTGAAAGAATCAAATGTTTGAAAATGACATGGCTGGATGGAAGTGACGCCACACCTTACCAGTCATTTTAGCTTCAATGGCTTAGAATCTATCCTTGCCAAGCTGCTGAGCCGTAAATGCAGCCTACAACTGGGTTTGGATGCATGGATAAAAGACGAACTTTGATTGGTTACCTCATATCATCAGCCATATTGACTGAACTACACATGCCAAATTGTAATGCCAATTTAGTGACGTTCAAGAAGGAATCTATCCTCATATTTTCAGACATTTTCAATACAGAAACTAAATAGCTATGCATTAGCCCAGTTCTGACATGTCATATGAAACATTAAATCCCCTTCCCACAAAATGCCATGAAGACAAAACCTGAGGAAGCACACACACCTGGCCAGCGAAGATTCCACACACACCGATGATGCAGAGAATGTTAAAGACAGCTGAGCCCACAATAGTGCCTACACCAACATCTCCGTGTGTGATGAACACACCTGCAGAAGCCATGACAGTTAGTCTCCACAGCAGCAGGCACACGCTCACTCACACGTGTGTTTGTCTGTGTGGCTGTGTCTCACCAATAATGGAGGCAAACAGCTCTGGGGCAGAGCTTCCAGCTGCCATGAAGGTAGCTCCAGCTACATCTTCACTCAGATGAAGTTTCTAGTGGATGAAAGACGACAATTCTCACGAAGCAGCTAACAGAAGCCGAGAGTAGCGAGTGAGAGTGCTCTGCAAGTCTATAGGTCAGGATCAGGGTCAGGAAGCAGAGGAGGACTGCATAATGAATTGACTGGGTGCAGGGGGGCAATATAGCATATGGAGATATGATGTGGTTGTTATCAGTGTACATTATGACAAGCTTTTCTGAGCATATTGTGGCAATTGTACATAGTTAAAGAATAATGAAGAACTGGACATTTCATTAAAAAGAGATTTAGCTGCAGCCACATGGTGTTGCTGCCTAATGTTTCACCCTATTGTTGGTACGACTTCAAACCCCCCACAGAGCATAATTGACAGCATAAGTGATTCTGTTTAACTTGATGAAGGGACAGAATATAACATGTTCAATAAAAAACACTGTATACTCAGAGTTGCCAAGTTTCCAAAACGTTCTCTCACCTCACAGATCTTTTCCAGTGATGTCACAAAGTAGTCATCACACACAATCGCCAGAGCTAGGAACATGTAGACTGTCTAAAATGAAATTGGAGGAAATGAAAACAAATTAGACATTAACTTTTATAGACTTACACACTTAGAGTGATTTACAAAAAAATAAAAATAAATAATAATAATAAAAAAAATATATATATAAAAAAAAATGTCAGTAAGCACATATGTTAATAGTTTAAAGCCATGTATCTGAGCACTGAGCTTCTTTCTGCAGCAAAGACACAAAAACACAAGTTTAACATTTTATTAAATGAAACAAACAGAAAAGTAGTAAAAAGTTTTGTTTTGTTGGTAAAAATGAGTTGTTGTGAGATGTTGTGTGAGCTGGTTAGAAGAACACAGGTTTGGGTTAAGATTTTACCTCCATGCCTCCAGTCATCACATACATGTGAGTGAAGTTCCATTAGTAGCTCCTAATTTCATCTAATGAAAGACTGATTGAGCCCAGAACAATTTTTTGAGTAGTACTACAACTAACTTCCAGTAGGAGAGCTCTGGAAATTCTTCAGTCAACACATTGACACTTGCAGTATTAACATCACTGTTTACTCTAATCATGTTAGTTGTATTCATTCTAATATTCACAGGTAAAAAAAATGCTGCTCAGTTAAGCAGCTTTTAAATACAGTTTTCTCAGGGGGCCTGAGTCTTTTGGACAGTACTGAATATATATATTTATATATACATATAAACAGCTTGCAGTTGATGACAGTGTTAGCTAAAGGGCCTGTACACTCATGGTGTTTTCAGTAAAATAAGATGACTACTCAGACAGCACGACAAAGAGCTGACACACTGTTTAAAATCATAAAATTGTCAGAGATGCACCATTTATTCTGAACGAAGGGGTCAAATGCAGAGTCAGGATAGACTTTGACACATACACACACTGAGTTCTCCTACCGCCAATATGTGTAGCAGAACAGCTCCTCGTGAGCGCTCTCGGTTGGTGAAAATATCCTTGGGGAACTCATGGATAGCTGAAATGGGAATAAAACATACAGTGCATTCTGTAAGTGACAATTGTTTTTGGTCATTTTAGCCCTGTATTCGAACACAGTCCCATATAATACAGTTAAGTGTGGAAAATAGTCATTCAAAAGTATCATCTGTGTTTGTTGAACTATTGGAATAGTCCCTCAGTTTCAGGGGACCATGAGTAAATGTACAAGAGACTATAGTGTAGAGTTAGATTGACATGTTTAATGCTTCACTGCAAATCCTTTGAAAATCAATAACCATCTCATAGACCCTGGAATGCTCCCTCAGGTCTGTAATGAAGCTGATTTCAGTTCATGCTTGTTGCTGTCAGACTTATCATCAAGTAGGTGCTCAATGAGGTTCAGCTGGCCAATTACACCAGTCAAGAACTGTCCATTTTTTAACCCTGAGAACTTCACTGCAACTTTTGCAGTGTATTTTGAGGGGCTGTGCACTCAAGAAAAGGTTTTTTTTGCCATTTGGTTTACAATTTCTGTAGTCTTCGCAACTCATCCTGCTTTTACCATTGCTTTAAGCAGTCGCATGGGCAGTGGTGGCCTAGTGGTTAGGACATTGACCTTGACATTGACCCACTACATTGCTCCCCAGGTGCTGTTGATCACTGCCTGCTGCTCTACGAGTTAAATGCAGAGGTCACATTTTGTTGTGATTCTCGAGTATTTTACAATGACAAATAGTCACTTTCATACTTTATACAGTCTTGTCAATAAAGACAAGTAAGCTCCTGACACAAACCATTAATGTGGTAGAGGTTAAGTTTCATGTCACCTGCCCATAAGACTTTGTCCCAGTCTTTGTTGATCTTTGTTGAACTTGGGAAGTGGTTAGGACCTTCTGAACTAAAGGTTGCAAGTCCTGACCTGGGTACCACTGAGGTACCCTTGAGCAAGGTACTACCCCATTACACTGCTCCCCAGGTGCTTCTCATAGCTGCCCGCTGCTCCATGTGTGCATGAGCGATGGGTTAAATGCAGAGGTCACATTTTGTTGATGCGATGTGTGGTTCAGTGTGTTCACAGTGACAAAGAGGGTCACTTTCAACTTTTTTAGCTGATTGTAAGCTGGCCTTCGTTCTCTTCAGACATATCAGAGGTTTGCAGCTTATCTTAAACTCTCTGATGTAAAGCAGATGCCATGTTTCCTCTACAGAGGCTACGTTTGGGAGTCACCCCTCCAGCTACTCCAAATATACTGACATGTTACACTTCGAGCAGCGTGAGAGCATTTGTGTTTCAACATTTCTGAGATTCAGCATTGCAGGCTTAGTAAAAACTAAAGATAAAAATAAGGTGTTTGGTTACTTGAGTACTTGAAGAACACTGAGATGGCATAGGATATATTACAATAGATGCTCTTCTCACATTTCATGGTTCGGTGCAGTGAAAGTCTTCATAGTAGGAAAAACATTACATCAGTGGTGGAGTTTCTGAATGAGAATATAGACGACTTTTTCATTACCTAAGGCAACAGCAATAGTTTTAAACTCTTTATAGATAACGAGACACATTCTCTCTTTTGTTCACCAACTGCTATTTACCTTCTTTAAACCTGTACATATCTTAATGTACACATTGTTAACCTCTGTGAAAATGAAAACTGCTCTGGTCAAACATTGTCTTTTGTGGAAAAATAAGATAAAAATTTCAACAAGGACATAACAAGTCCTCTACATTCTCATTTGGAAATGCAGTCACTGCTGAAACATTCTCCAACTATTAAGTCCATCAAGTCAAATGTGGAAATGTGAAAAGGGTCCATACCAGCCCTACCCTGATCTTTCCCCTTGGTATATTTCAGACTGGGAAACTCTGAGATGTATGCAGATCTTTGGCATCTGTGCCTACAAACTGGACACATGTCTCGATCTGTTTAAAGGTTTTTTTTTTTTAGACACCCACTATTGTGGTCTTCCATTCTTGTCACCGTTGCTCCACCATTGCTTCTCAAAATTGCACAAAACAGCTGATGAAACATGTTTTGGCAATTCCATAGACTGATTTATTCTGGTTCCCTAGCCTTACGATCGTAAACTTTACTGTCAGTTTTCATCCTTCAAGAAGAGACAACAGTAAATGGGCAGTGGTGGCTTAGTGTTTAGGACATTGCCCTTGGGACCTGAAGGTTGCAGGTTCAAGTCCCGGCCCAGGCACCACTGAGGTACCATCCCACTACACTGCTCCCTGGGTGCTGTTGATAGCTGCCCGTTGCTCCACGTGTGCACGTATAATGGGTTAAATGCAGAGGTCACATTTCATTGTGGTGCTTGAGTGTCTTCACAATGACAAATAGTCACTTTCACTTTTATATCTAGAATTACCTTCAAATCTAACAGCACTAAGGCATCTAAAGACATTCACCTTCTGCCCATTTTACCCACTACATATATACAAACCCTCAGATTAGAACGAGCAGTCTGCTCCTCACCTTCACTACCAATTTCATCTCAAATCCAATATGATGAAGCACAAAGGCAAAAAAACAAGGATCGTGTCACTGCCCGATTACATGTGAACTACACTGTAAGGGCTATTAATAGTCCAGCTCAAATCTGTGTAAAGATGAATAGGCTCCATAAGAGAGAAGTGAAGAGAAGAAAGACTCATTTGTGCAGTGGGAGTGGATCCCTGGGGAACAATGCTGTAGGCTATAGAGCAGAGCTAAAGAAACAATTGATGCAAGAATGAGAAAGTCAGTGCAAATCAGAGCCCAGAAACCTTGTAGTGATTTAAAGGCCAAGAAATGTAGACTGAGTATCAAGAAATAAAATTCAGTACTATTCACACAAAGTACACAAGACATCTAGAAAATATACAGTTGTAGAGGGGAATTCCACCAATTATTCTACATCTCTGCATTGTTTTGATGTAAAATGGTTCATGGCAGAAAAACAAACAGACTCATGTTTCTTTACAGTGCGGATAAAATAAACCAGGGCACATTATGCCTGCAATGCCGGTAAATATGCTCATTTTATTTACCATTTATATCATTTGTAATGATGATAATGATACACAGTGGTTAATCTGAAACAAGAAGTTTTGTCTGGGGAATATTTTTTGCTATACAGTGTCTAGCAAAACTTTCAAAATGGTCCTGAAACAATGTCTCAGGCATCAGGCAACGTTTTTACAAGCCTTTAATGTAGTATCTTTCTGTGAGGGTGCTTCAAGAGGCAAAATTTGCAGAGGTCTGGTTCCTATTACCACTGCTATGAATAAATGTGACTCCATAAATTTATTTAGAAGGGAGCATTTTACATCAAACCTCTTTGAATGACCTTGTTTATATCTTTACCATTTAATTATGCAGAAATTTAAAATACTGGTGGAATTATCCTTTAATTTATTCCCTTAAATTGCTCACACTTCAACCCTTCACTCTCATAACTATAACTCATTACTTACACTAGGTCATTGCAGTTACTGAATAATTCATAGCACACGCTGAACCTTAGGTATAAAAAGAATTGCTAAATAATAAGTCAAGATTAAAAGACTGCAAACAAAATATATATATATATATATATCCTTAATTAGAATTTTAAATTATGTTAAAAGAAAAACTGTGTTTTTCTACCTGATCAGGACTGCATGGTTATTATTATGGTTTGTATATGTCGCTTTTTATCGGACACTGTCTCTTTTTTTTCTTCCTCCCATAACTACAGTTCAGTATGATTTATTTTTATAGCTGCTTTAAAATCAAAGGTTTCTACTTCCGTCTCTAATGGACTCTGAAAGTGTAAATGTGTCATTAGCCATATTATAAAATATAGTTTGCTACAAGTATTATAGCAAGTTCTGCTTTCCTGGTTAACAGGACTACTGTACTGTTTGCGAGGCTAGGAAAAGGACTAGAGGATGCAAGGGATAGGCCATATATGCCATTTTACCATGATCTGAGCGGATTCTCTGCTTGTCATTGGTCCATTTTCTGGCTTTTTTCTCTGAAATGATTCTGATGATGCATCTGGTGTGTCGTAACCTTCACTGGCAGTGGCAAAAGTTTACAACTAAAAAGAATTGGTGTATGACGCCCGTCTCTGTCGAAATATAATATTAGTGGACAATAAAAAAAAATCAGGAAAAAATACTTTAAAAAGTCCCACTGAGACTTTAAGTGAGCTGGTAGCTGGTGCTGTATTAGCCCAAAGTAGAAAATTGTAGCACTGTAATTAAAATGACAAACGTTTCTAAAAAAGTAATATTTCCAAATGGTAGAATAATTTATTGTAATGATGACAAAATGGCATGAGAATGTAAAAGTAATATGAATTTGAATGCATTCTATTACCACTCAAGCTGTGTTCTGCCATCATGGAAAACTCAGAGTAGAAAAAGCTCACAGATACACAAGCTTGTACCTTCGAATTGAATGTGGTACATCTGAAATCACAGATCCAAACTAAACATCCTTTGGGCTTTTTCTACGTTGCAAGGCCCTTTATTTACAACTGCTGTTAGCACAACTGCACTTAAGTAGATGACTTGGGAAGACTATTCGTTTTTATCAGTTTAAAAGGTGAATTAAGTTGTTGACAGCCCCTATTTTGGCAGTACAACACACATGCCAACACAACTGTCTACAAAACACACCTGCAACAAGCCTGAGCATTTGCGCTTGAACACCACACGGGATGCTACAGACCAAATACGGTCTCATGGGGCGCAATTTTTAGCCTGGCATGTCCCCTAGCAGAACAGTGTCTCTGTGGGCCCCACATGCCTGAGCTGGACTGAGCCGGACTTGGACGCCTGCTTGGTCCATCTGTTGCCCACGGCTCTAGCCCACTGTGCCTCGGACTCCCAGAGAGACAAGGGCCCATGTGTCACTGTTCCCATTCGTATCATCCCACACTGTCAAAGAAAGCCCTGCTGCTGGCCCAGGCAGCCTAGAGGGGTTTCCCGTTAGAGCTTTATGCATGGAGCACATAAATACTGTGTCCCCATGTCCCACTAGCATGGTTGTTATCCATATGACCATCTGCTACATACCATCAAACAGACAGAATCAAACTGAAGTCTGTTCAATATGGTCTGTAAGTGCTGTCTATGTAGAGGCAGCAACTGTTACAAGTGTTTTAAAGCTCGTTTTGACAAACCCATTATAAGCCAGTATGCATCTTCTAACTAACTGTGACATTAAAAGCTCTTTTAAGAAATGATGACTCCTAAAATAGGACTAGAGGTGGCAGCGTGATGTTTCAGCATTTCATCATCTACATCCTGCTCCTCCACCCTTCTTGAAGCCACAACAACAGGGATAAGCAGCAGAGGCTCCATCAGTCAAGCAGCAGAAAGTGATTGGTGCCCTGATCACATTTCCCTACTTACAGACTGCCCCACCCCCAGCACATACAGGACATGAGGGAAAGAAGAGGGAAGAGGAGAGGAGAAGAGAGGAGAGGAGGAGAGGACGGCTCCAAGGTCATCTCCTGGGAAAGAAGATCTCATGGGAACATCAGCTCTCTCTCTCTCTCACACACACACACACACACACACACACACACTCAAAGCCATATGTAACAGCTATCTGTTGGTTTCAGAAACACTCAGTAAACACCTCGAATCAATTGAATTTTTTTACAGTTTAAAAACGTTTTACCTATACCTATATACATACATACATATATGTTTTTTACATAAACATATAAGGCTTTCTAGGGCAGTTATGAGGAGGCTGATAACGCTGTGTAATGAGGACAGTACAGATAGACGTCAGTTCAGACAGATGTCAGCTAATATAATAAGTAAGAACATAAGCAGAACTGCTTTATTAATTATTACTGCAAAGATTGATAACAGACCTGTACATCTAGACTACTGTGGCTCCCAGTGACTTTTTAGATTATACAGAGTGGTTCATATTAGTTATTCATATTAATTTTTACTATTTATGGCAAAGATAATGGAGTATGGAAAATAATTTTCGCTTTTTGTGTTTTTAATCTACCACTATTACAATACTACTCCACAGTTGTCCCCTTTAGCATTTAATATTTGGGTTTAAGAACTGATATTACTGAAAAGATGAGCTTGTGTTGGATGAAAGCATATAGATCACGTAATAATAGTAATATTGTAACAGAATATTGCAAAAGTTTACTCAAATAAGATATGACATATTGACATTATGTAAATTAGATGATAATTTATTTTTGATATTTTTATTAATGTATTTTTAATGTTGTTTGCTACTGACACAAATATTTTTTTTTATAAAAATGGTTTTCAGCTCTGGGGGAAAAAAATATGTATATTTATTGTTTTTTTTAAACTGAATATATATATATATATACAATTTATTTATTTATTGATAAAACATTTAAGTTTTACATTTCCTCAGGTTTGTACTCATTAATGGAAAGCTGTGCTAAAGTACATTAGCTTTATTTTTTAAAAGAAATTAGTGTTATGAAAAAATCTAATCTAACATGCCCACAGAATATTATTTAACCTGTGTTACACAATCACACTGTAATATTATCTGGGTCTGGCTTACATTATAAAAGACCATTCTAACAAGGCATTTGTGAAGAACCTTTGAAAGTGTCAGATGTCAACACTCTTCACATGCTTTGTTAGAATGGTCTTTAATAATGTAAGCTCTGGTTCCCTGTTTCAAATCCTTCAGACACTCAATGTGTATGAAATTAATCACTTTTTTATCTGTTTTTTTTTTCTTTCCACACAAGCTCCTTCCTAATGTTCACATTCATCATTCTTTCACTAGATTCTGATAACCTCCTTGCAGTTTTCTTTAGACTGTCATCTGTACAATTTACAATGTCTTTCAGAACTACTTTCAGAAATACTTCCAGTCTTTTCAACTTCAAAAAACAAGTTAACTCACCTCCTTTTGCAATAATAAACCTATAGACTATGCACAACATACTACATGTTTCCTCTGAGTGAGAGGGCCCTTAGTAGCATCCCCTACAGAATGATGTCAGATGGTTCACCTGGTTAAACCTTCAGTAGAGTCCCTGGATTCACTTCCCTGTTTGTTTAACTGTATGGCTTGCCTCTCTCCATGCTGGTGTATGTCCCCAATCTCAGGCAGGTGATCCATTAAAAGTGCACACTGGATCAATAATTAATACCACCACCATTACAAAGTCCCACTATCCTCCATGGCTCTTCTTCTCCTCTATGTAAGACTCCAGTAACAGGACTTTCAAGAACAGGCCTGGTTATAGTCTCCCAGGACAAAAGGAACCATAATCAAATACATGTGCACGATGCATAATCTTCCAATGTGATTGAGGATATGAAAGGGCAACACAAGATAGGAGAGAGAGAGAGAGAGAGAGAGAGAGAGAGAGAGAGAGAGAGAGAGAGAGAAACACAACACCTTATGTCTTCCCTGTAACCATGACCTAATCCATCAAGCTCTGTTCTCCTCAGCAGCACATGTGGGGAGTATATAGCTGTAAACAGTGAGTAACCAGATGCTACTCTTTCTAGCTATTCAAGTGCTTTTGTCCCTTTTGTGTATAACTACTGTACATGTTGTAGCATCAGAATGCTTCTTAATGCCAGGTGTGATAACACAAGACTACCCATGTGTGGACAGGACATGACCACACAGAGAGCAAAAAGTAAAAATGTGCAACATTTAAAAACACAGGCAAATAATAAAACATTACAACAAGACAAGACAAAATACAGTGTGGCTGACAAAAGCAGTAGCAGTACTAGTGCGAGTATGCTAGCAGTAATTAACTGTGCAAAAATGCACTGTTATTATTTATTGGAATAGCAATAAAATTAGCAAAAATTGTGAAAAAATAGAGGATTGGTATCAGGGTGTACCAGTGATACACAAGGGCACCAGTTGTTAATTGATGAATAGTATACACGCAATTAAGAAAAGCAATATTTTACTTCTTATATTCATAACTACAAACACACTTGCATTCATGAGATCCTGCTGTTGAGGGTTTCCTCTCTTTCAGTGATGCACTCTATAATCTTCTCCGCACTGCTTCATAATGATGAACAGATACCCCGTTTAGATACCCTCACCATAGAAATGAGCCGAGTTTAGTGCGACTGCAGTTTTCAACCTCAGCATGTTCTCACTGCCTACTGAAGAAAATACAAATACAATACAGTATTATTACTTGTGCAGATCGTTACCCACATCTCTCACAAATGCAGAGGTTTCGAGATAAGAGTGTTTGACTGGTTTTACGTGACAAGGCTGTGGGCAGGACATTGAACCCCTTTCTATAGAAATGTGCATAAATCACACAAACCTTTTTTAACAAGAAAACAAGTTAAAATGCTGATTCTGGTTATAGGCTAAATGAATGTTGGATCCAATTATCGACCACGCTGATAACTAATCGACCCATAGGTTTCACAATTTAGTGGTAAGTATGAAAACACTGTCAGTGCCATTAGTAGCGCTGCCCCTGACTAAGAATGATCCTAATCGACTAGTAGTTAGATTTTGCCATTGGTCGACTAGTTGCATGTTTGTTATATCGCTATATATATATACCACAAATTAAAATATGCATTTAGGGGCATCAGAAAGTGAAAATGAGTTCCAGGGCTGAGAGAGAGAATGTTCTAAGAGACATTGTTAACACTGTTCTCCACTACAGAGAAATACAAAACTGTAATAATGAGCCACTAAAATATTTCATGCATTGATAATATCGCATGCATGTGCAAAGCGAGCCGCCTGATAGTGACAAGGCTAAGAGGAAAAGTGGTAATGATTCTACATGTGTTTGAACAGGGAGCAGAGATACTGAACATTTAGTTAATTTATTTAGGTCATGTTTGAGGCTGTCAGATCACAGGTGAGAGTTTGCATGCAACCTTTTCGGGGTCATCCTTTACAAGCTTAGAATTATTCCACCAGGCGCAGGTTTCTGACTTTACGCGTGCGATGCAGTTTTGTTCTGTCCTCTGTTTGTCGGTGTGAGGACATGGAATTTGAAGGTGTTTTTATTTTATTTTCTGAAACCATGGTTGACTTTTGCCTTGGACAAACTCAATCATCAGATCACTGTACTCTTCACACTACACATCTAGTTGTTTATTTGTTATCAGGGGTCTTTAAGTAGTTTGCAGCTTACTCGACTGATCACCAACAGGGGCTCAGACACTACAAGATCTTTCACCAGGCGGAATCTCCGACAAGCCTGTCTGGTCTCCAGACTACGTTTTGTCAAAAAAACACGCAAGAGTTGAAACACGTAAAAAATGCAACCCCATACAGGAGACACAGATTTTTTCTTCCAAAAAGGATGCCTACAAGAAAGTGAGCAATCCAAATCATGCAGAAGAATTTAGAAAAAAGATTAAAATATGCTAAACTAGCTATTATTTTGTTCATCTGGCTGTTGAAAACAATCAGCGATTTCTCTTACTCTACATGACGTCATAAACATTTAAAAAAAAGCATTGGTGCTCATGTCAAAGCTCAACCAAATTTTCTTCAATGTCTTGGGTCCATCTAAACCTCTGAACCTTTACTGCAGCCATGCTTATTGATGTTGTACTCCTCCCCTGGTTTATCTAACAAGCTAGATATCGGTCCTTTATCTATGGTACCTTAGTGACTCTCTTGGATGGCATCTTTGAACAGTTTGCACATAGCAATGGAGAGAGAGCTGATTTGTGAGCCCTGAGGGAACGCTGACTCTGATCTAGGGTTTTAGTTGGAGATTTCCAAAAATTCTCTGTGAGTTTAAATCACGTAGTGTGAATTAGTGGGAACAGTAGGTCGTCTACTAGGGAATGTAAGGGTATCACGAGGCTCAAATGCAGTGTTCAAAAATTTTAATCCACAAGTAAAAGATTCCAAAAAATCAAGAAACCAGAATAAACATCCAAGAAAGTACGCTCACAATGCAATGCAAGGTAAGACTTACAATACTTTGCAGTGATACCCTGTTAGCTTCCAGTTAAATAGTCAAAAACGTAGGTGAGCCTGATCTCGCCAGCTCTTGACTTCTCCAAGAGACTCTCTTCTCCTGACTTAATTAAGCTTTAAAGTGTCCTGAAACATTAAATGAGTATAGTTCACATAAGACAGAATGTTAGTAGTATTTTTTTGTCTTTTGTTTATTTGACCACAATTAAGTATGTAAACGTCCATTTTTTAATCGCCACTGTTACAAAATTGCATATTTTTAACACTCCTTCCAATCCCCCCTTTCCCCTCACACTGAATCATTCTTAATCTTAAGAGAATAACATAGTAAACAATAAGTATATCATTGTCCACCATGTACTTTCGCTTTAATTAGAAGTATTTACTAGCAGAAACTACAACATCCTCATCTCAAGCGAACAGTCTCCCAAAAATAAACCTTCGATTTTGTCTGCAGACACTCAAGAGTTTCTTGCTTATTCAGGTTACAATCAGCATTATGGCCTCTAAACCTCACTCTAAATCAGTTGCCCACATCTACACACCAACAAATATATCAGGTCTTTCCTTCTGTTTTTTCTTCTCTCTCATTCTGTCTTTCTCAGGAGGTTTGCCCCAATTTGATATCGAATGGAGTTCAAGAGGTAGCAGCTCTTACCCATGAAGACTAATTGAACAGCTTGCTCATTCAAATCACCAATAGCTTATCAGATAATTACCCAGTCTCCAGGGCTCTTCCTATTGATTATATTAGTAACCGAGTAATCTACGGATTACTCGCTATTCTTCACATCAAGTGAGTATTAACGTAAAAAAAGGCCAAACAATAATAAAAAAATGATTTCAATGATTCCCAAATTCTTTATTAGAGAAAATATTACTAAAAAACTCAGCAGTGGGAAAATTGAAGATAAGCAAGTTACTGTAGTCACTGCAGATTCTGAGAAAAGAAAAATTTAATCAATTAAATTTTTAATTGAATTTCATTGCTTAACACTGGCAGCCCTGCAAATCTTTTACATCATTTCATTAAAACAAATGTCTATTTTCACTGCTAGGCTAATGTTTATGTCAACACTTCTAATTTCAGATGGTGAGAATAAGTGAGGTCTCAGTTTCCCCCTCACTACAGGCTCACACCCTCTCGCTGCTTACTGCATTGTGCTCGCCACACTAACTGTGACATAACTGCGATAATTAGTGTTGCCCTTTTCTACTGTCATCGTAGGAAGCTTTAAGGGCTCTTTAGCAAGTGTGTCTGTGCTGATACTGTTCCTGACTGTCACTTTGCTGTGTGGGATAAAACGCTTCATAACTTCAAAGTGAATGGGTGCAAGAACTGCTGAAGGGTCTATAGGCGAAACATGTAAATGAGTAGGATTTTATGACATTACAAAAACAATGAATGGACTTTTCATATGCTCTATGTATGGAGTGGGAATTGAATAGTGTACCAAATCAATCTCTTTTTATTTAAAAATGAAGAGAATTCAGTTTTCATGATTATACGTCCTTTGAGTTGCAATAGTTGCAAAAAAACCTTGGTATTATTATAAGCGTGCAGATAGGGTTCTTTAGAATGCTGCCACAAAGAACCATTGGTTCCCTAAAGAACCTCTCAGTGGTGACTCCGAAAATCAGGTGTGTCAGAGTGAATAACCCTTTAAACTTTTTAAGAAGTTCCAAATCGTGTAAAGATTAAAACTGATTAAAAAATTAGTATCTTCCTAACTGATACATCCAATGGAAGATCCATTATACTTTTAAGAGTGTATGTTCATGCACTAGCACAGCCAATGCCTTCAGCAGAAAAGCATCTCAGAACTACAGCGATTTTTCCAAACAGTTCATACAAGTACAATAAGCCATGATAACAAAAGAGCTCTCTGGTGACAGCCCGGAAACATCTCAATGTTTTAAAACAGCAAAAGAAAGGAATTCTGTTAAACAACTAGTTTTCAAAGAGGTGCTAGTTACTGTGAGAGATGAAACATTAACGTTGTTGTCACACACGCTAAAGGCAAAACCTTTTAAGTCTGCCGAATACCACTACCCAGCGAACTCTGAATTAATAATGCCATCATTCATCTATTCATGATAGTTTCAAACACACTGAGCCGGTATGCACATGTGCCTCACACTTGCTAAAGTATGGCACACGTGGGTTAGCGTTTCTTCTGGGATGGCAAACACCCACACAGGCCAGGCAACAGGCCACCGCTTAACACCTACACTGCAGTGTAATGAGTAGTGGGGGAGCGTGCCACGGCAAAGTACAAAAACAAACATGCTGCTCTCTGATGACTCGGGATTCAGGCAGTCCAAGCCCATGTGTTCTGTAGACTAAAACGTGGAGAGAACGGTTATTTTGGGAATCTGAGTGATATCTGCATGGTGAGAATTCTGCCCACACACACAAACACGCAAACAAACGTTTCTCAGTTGTGACAGGCAAAATGACCCCTGCTTGGCCTTCAGCTCGGCAGGCTGCTGATGGGGATGGACGGATCTCATCTTTCTCTCGCTCCCTCTCTTCCTGTCCTTCTCGACCTGTCTTTCACACTCTCTCTTGTGGCAAGCAAGCAAACACACGCATACACACACACTTACACATTAAGCTTGTAAATCTCTGACTTCACAACGATTCAACTCGATTACACATCTTTAAGAAACGATTCTAAGCGTAAAATCAGCCCATTTGTGTGAATCTGGGTTTGGGTATGATTCATGATCATTTTTAATAAATGCTTTCAATACATAAATCTCACTGTTGTTGTTTACACAGTAGCAGAATTGGCCAAAGTGATTGTGGGGGTCCAAAGACCAAAAGGAAAAATATTGCACAAATGAAGGTAGCTACATTATGGTTTGAGCTTATAAAAACATATACTACATTTATACTCCACAAATGAAAAGATTTAAAGGAAAGATGTGATTTTAATATGAATAAAATACAGTTAACTCTTTCATAAGCATTAGTATACAGTAGAAAAACGAACTGTTCTCCCAGTAGGTGAGAGGGTGGGGCTAGGGTAACTTTCTGGAAGGCCTTATAAAACATCAGGATCAGCTTTGCACTCCTGAATATCATTACAATATTCTGGAATATTGTTCTAATCTACATATAACTGCAGCTGAATCACCACCTTGTGATGCTATGATGCACAAAAAACAGCCACACACAGACACTCTTGCTGGGAGCTCTAAGTGTGCGATCTATACGGTCAGAGCTTGACAGGCGTGCAAGGCATACTGCTGAGCCAGTGGGCCTGACAGCCGGGCAGCTCCCACTTGCAGTCCCACACACACTCATTATGGGCACATACAGCAAAATACAAAAGAGCAGACTCTATCAAGCTGCGCTGACAACTGCCTCTGCTGCACTTGACTCAAGCAGAAACACAACCCTACGAAACACTCACTAGTTAGTACCATAGGTCAGGGAAAGTGCTATGGCTCCTCATTACGACTGCACAGTATTGTATATACAAGCTAGAATATCAGTATTGCTGATATATTGCCTCAACAGTGATACGCTATGCAATATATAAAAAATACACTGGTACAAACTGGTGAAACCTGAACACTGTGCAATTCAGTAAAACCTTGGCACCTCAAAACACTTTCCAAATATAGTATCTACTACATGGTACTGGTACTATTTTGCATACCCACTCTTTCAAGTTTCCAAGCAAGCTGAGTAGAAACCAAAAATTCACTTGAAAACATTGCTGACTACTGATTGGTTGAAAAGAATCATTACATGTCACACAGGATACCTCTGATATTCTGCTAAAACCTGCCATTTTTAAAACTGTGAAGCTACTATAGCAACCCACTATCCACTGATCAATTCTCAATTCACTAAAATATTACCAATCCTTCAGCATTTTCTATTGCTACTGTGTTTATCATGTGGATGATACATTTCAACAGTTGCAGTTTCACCAGCTGCACTGAGGGAATACGAAGTGCACTGGAAAACAAATGAGGCACCAGGTACCAAACACTAAGCCAAAATTTGAGTTGTGCCAATACCATTCAAAGCAATAGTGACTTATGTAACACTGCAACACTGGGACTAGCAACAGAATGTTCAATCGTTTTTTGAAGCAGCTGCTATGTAACGAACAGGACCCATACGGATGAGAATGTCACTAATGTAAGCTTTGGTTTTGCAAGAATAATGTTACTACATTCTGACAAATCACTTACAGTGTGAACCACGTGTCCTCTGGGAGTAGCTGTAGTTTGGTTTGCATGGAGGCAAACAGCAAAGTTGTTTATTGACGGTTCTGATCCTGCAGTACTGACAAGGCTGTTTCCTTCACAGCTGGTAACACTGTGCTTCCATGGAAAAATAACTTAGACTCATATTCTGGACGTGACTCTAACCTTTAGTTTATGGAAATGCTCCCAAGCTTTAATCATCTTTGAGCTTTCAGCCATAATTGTTTTTATGCTTCATGCTCACATAGGTTCCACCCTATAGATGATCCCGCTCTAACTTTAAAAATGTAAACAAAAAACGAGAATGGAAATATTTATTGAAAATTTTTTTTATTGTCGTTACTATTTATAATGTTACTATTCATTGTTTGATCTCTATTGCCCACATTATTGACATTGACTGTGCAACTTTAGCTTATTACTATCAAAGCCACTTGACTACAGGGTACAAAGTACAGGGTATTGTGGTAATGGTAGCACAGCAGCTGTTCTCAGACTAGTGGTGTGTGTTATGGCAAAATAAAACATCACAATACTTTGAAACATGAAAAATATGAATTTTTGTCATGACATTTGATAAGCTCTAATGGACAAAAAGAATCAGCAGGGCCACATTTTAAAAAGATGATCAAAAACTGCAGATACAAATGATTTCTATTCAATGATTCACACACTTCTTTGTACTGACAATATCACAATATGCTCAGAAAAGCGTATTATGACATGTTGTGACATAATTTATAACAATAACAATAAATATGATTGTACTGCCCAGCTATTCCTCGGGGGGTCTGCCACCAAGGTCATTACTCCAATTATATTATGAAATGCAGCCCTACCTCTCAAGAGAACTGAGTATTTATGAAGGAGCATCTGCAGTCTCTGACTCCACAGCTAACTGCACTATATCCTTTTGCACAGCACAAGTCTGAACTCTTTGACTCCCCCAAACACCTTCTTTGCCCCTGTCATGATTCTTCTTCTCCCCCAGCCTCCAGGCTCACATTTTTCTTTCTTTTTGATGAGTAACAGAGAATAACAGTCATTTGATACTGTTAGGGTCATAGCAGTGCTGAAGAAAAAGTAAGCCTAAAAATAGCTCCCCCATTTCCAATTATACTCTGCACGAGGCAGCTCCAGCTCCAGCAGATTTCTTTCCCCCCGATGATCGCAAATCTTCGCTCATAATCGCATTCACCCAGCACACTGGCTCTCTAGCAGTAGGGGAATAACTGCTAGAGCCAGACTGATGCAGGGAAAAAGGCACAGTTTGCCGTTTGAGCAGTTTCAGAAAGACATACCACATTTTTCACCAAAAACTTGGTTGATTCAAAGGATGGGCTTACATCAAAGACACAGATCAAACGTAGCATATGTCTTTGCATTTCAAGTCAATGAAAATTTAAATTTATGAAACAGACTGAACGAGATCTGAAGTGAGATTGGCCTTGCCAGGTTCAAAGCTGCTGTAAATTACTCAATATACTCATACATATGACTGCACATCAGTGGAATTCTGTATTCATGCAGTTAATTAAAAAAAACTATGTGGTGTTAACATGCATTGACATATGTTGCTTGGGAACTACTTCTAACTACATTTCTTTATAGAAGAACAAATATTATTAAAAAGAAACTGAAATGATATGTTAAACATTGTGTATTTTATCAGCGTATGTCTGTATTTCTTTAATAAAAGCAATATTTTTTTTGCATTTTGCAAACACCCCTTATCTGTGATACAATCATTATAGTTCTCATCTCTTAAGAGCTTAAATAATACCTTAACATTTATAGTTCATTCCTAACATGTGTTATTTAAAAACTAGAAGAAAAACAAAACAAACAGAATTTTTATTATAGTAATAGTATGAACATAATAACAGTTCAGTGAACATTAGGATAATTTGAACTGCATAAAGTGAACTGGACTGTAAATTCTGAAGTAAATTCAGGGCAATGTATGGTAAATGTTGTGTTGTTTGGTTGTGTGATGACATTTGGTAGAGTGTTTGTGCATGGGCAGAATTACCAGGCTCAGTGCAGTTCTTTTCCTGAGTCTCATTGTCCTCGATGGCCATCAATCTTCGGCTAGATGGAGCCAGGCTCTCCTGCAACACTATCCCATGACCTGAAACAGCCACACACATATAATTGAAAAAATTAATAAAAAAATTCAGAAAAGATCCAATAATGTTCTAAATATGATTTGTGTTGCTTTAAAATACCATTTATCTTTTGGTAAGAGATATTCATTATACACATGTAGAACCATTTCATGAAGAATCAGGTTTTAATACCTCTTAGGTTCTCTATTAGCAAATCATGTGTTTTATGCAGAGCATCTTTAATTGATCTTTTTTTCCCATTTTGAAAACAACAGTAGCCATAAAGGGTTAGACTTCACGTCCTACATGGCCATTTCACCAAAATCAAGTACAGTCATTATTATATATTTATTTACACTAGTCAACCTACACATGGTAAAAGAGCAGTCAGGGTTCAACATTAACATTTTCCCTAACTGAAAACTAAAATTGCTGAACAGAGTTTAGTAGAGTTTAGTAAAGTTTAGTAGAGTAGAGTAGAGTAGAGAAGAGTAAAGTAGAGCAGAGTAGAGTAAAGCAGAGTAGAGAAGATTAGAGTAGAGAAGATTAAAGTAAAGTAAAGAAGATTAGAGTAGAGTAGAGTAGAGTAGAGTAGAGTAGAGTAAAGTAGAGTAGAGTAGAGAAGATTAAAGTAGAGTAAAGTAAAGAAGACTAGCTTAGAGTAGAGTAAAGTAGAGTAGAGTAGAGTAAAGTATAGTAGAGAAGATTAGAGTAGAGAACATTAAAGTAGAGTAAAGTAAAGAAGATTAGAGTAGAGTAGAGTAGAGTAGAGTAAAGTAGAGTAGAGTAAAGTT
>JBBPDA010000001.1:48595342-48622600 GCA_037974385.1 Arnoldichthys spilopterus
AAAGTGAATATTTGTCATTGTGAACACACTCAAGCACCACAATGAAATGTGACCTCTGCATTTAACCCATCACACGTTCACATGTGGAGCAGCGGGCAGCAACTACCAGCACTCAGGAGCAGTGTAGCAGGACGGTACCTATCTGTCTATCTATCTATTAATGTTTGTGGTAAAAATATTTTTGATCATTACAAAGCATCCTGGGTGACAGCTTAATATAACTTATTATTTCATCACTTTCATTAGTGCATTGGTGGAGTAGACTATACATTTTAACACCCCACGTTTAAGAATAGCACACAGAAGACGTCTCCTTTCTCTTTAGTATAAAATGAGACACAGCACTAGTCATTGCAGTGAGTGTTAGTGTTCAAGGTGAGATTGCTTTCGTAGTCAGTGGCAGTCTTGAGCTACACCAGCCCTGACAATATGTAACTATTATGGCACCTTGGTGTGACAGCTATATGGAGTCAGACTGAACATCCTTCCCTCTTAGACTTCCCTGTGATCATAAATAAGTCACTGTTTCAGAACTGCCCTGAATCGCATTACACACATCATTTGTGTTGTTGATGTGCACTGTTATCACTGACTAAAGCGAGACAAGGCCTTCTTATGGTTTTTCAGCCCTATTATTGATTTACACAGGCCAGAATAACAATTGCCTTATTGGAGCAGTGTAGACTCAATTTCTGTCATTTGACTTTATCCTCTCCAGTATAGCAGTAGCTGTACTGTGGAGTAGGGATGGCTGACACTACCTTTGTTTTCTTATTTTCTTTTGTTATACAGTACAGTCCAAAAAAACATTCATATTAAAATAAATGGTAATAACATTAATACATTGAACAGTGATGTTTCCAGAGCTCTCTTTATGGAAGCCCAGTATTAATTGTAGTTTCAATCAGATCACTGGTTTGGGCTCAATCAGTACTTCATTAGATGACATCAGATGCTGCTAATGTAGCTTTACATATTCATGCAGTGGCTGGAGGCAAAGAAGAGAGATCTCGAGCTGAACCTGTGTTTATCTAACCAGCTCACACAACATCAACTACTGTTAACACACAACAACTCAGCTTCATTCATTTTTACTCCTTTCTTGTTTGTTTGCATTGATTCTCATTGGAACTTTTTTGCTCCAGAAAGACATTAACTGATTAGATAAATGGCTTAGAACTGAACAGGATGTTCCCTTTAAGACGTATATATGTTAATTACCTCAGTTCTGATTGGGTACCTTGTGCTTTGCCTCTAATCAGTTCCTATGTTCCTTATAACTTCAATGTACATGGGTAGTCTAAGCTGTTGTGGCCAAAGAGGTAGATATATGTTACATCATAAAGCAGTGAATTCAAAATTAGCTGTCTTACAACTTAATTTTCATATCTTAATGGGACAGACATGAGAACAATGGACACATTTAGTAATATGTTTACATGCTACTTCAAATTTTGTTATGTCAAAATATGCTAGGCAAACTCGGATTTCTATGATACGTGTTCTAATGAGGACATTAGATCTAACATATTTTTCAAATATTTAATTAATCACAAAAGATCAGACTGCCCAGTGCAGTGTAAAAACTCCAAATGATCTGTACTATAGCAACACATTTAGTCCAGCTGCTCTGTGCATTGTGTTAAGATTTGCGGATCTTAAGATCTTTTTTTTCTGTTTTTTCTTTCTCTTGAACAATGTTTAAACATAAATGTCAGTACTGCCTTCTGTAATATCAGTCCACATCGGTAGTAGGGGTGAAATGAGAGAAAAAGTGCACTGAGGGCTGAGATGTGGAATGTAGGATCAAGTACTACTGCACTACTTGAGGAAAGTGCGCGTGCAACCAGCGGCTCAGCAATGCCTGCTGACCGGCATATGTGATCATGTGAATAGTCTGAATTCACCCGGAGTGTGTGAGAGTTTGTGTGTAAGAAAGGTGGTGGAAACTCTCTGACTCACTCTCAGTGGGCACGGTCAGCTGACGGGGATTTGAGCCGTGAGGCACCAGGCGAGATGGTCAGCTGAGGAACTAAACACTGTAGGGGAGAAAGGAGAAATCACTTGGCAGTAAATGTGTGTGCAAGTTTAAGCAAGGGCTAATCACTCCAGCATACTCAGGAGTACTTACCAGACGAAACCTTTCCATTGCTTTAATGAGACATGTGAATGAAAACAGCATGCACTGCAACCTCAGAAAAATGTAGTCTAAACTGAGGGTGTCCAATAGTAACCAGGTCCAGCATGTGTCCCTGCTCTCTACTAAACCTGCCCACTAACAACTGTGTTCAGTTAAGTGCTATTCAGAACTACTAAAATAACTACTGATTCTTTAAAGGTTAATGCAGTTACTTTATATACAATTAACTTAAAAAACAGGAAACACTATATTAATTGTCATGTGCAAAAGTTTGATGATCAATTCTTTGGACTGTAAAGGCTATTGTAAAACCTTCAGCTTTAGTTTATTGAAGAAGTAGACTTTTGAGATGTGTTTTGGCCATTGTCCTGTTGTAGAAGCCAGCCTTTTTTTCAGCTTCAGTTTCTTAACTGTGTCATATTTGCTTCCAGGATTTGCTGACATTTAGTGCCATCCATTCTTTCATGGAGTGAAATGCTTCTCTGTCTGGCAGTCTGATGGTCTGGGTTTGGCTGATGCCAAGAGAAATATCTTTCTGACTACATTGTGACAAGTGTTGTTTTCAGGGGGTTGCCTAGGCCACCTAAGTTCCAGTGAGGGGAAATCCTGAAGCTTCAGCATCCCAAGACATACTGGCCAATTCTATGCTTCCAACTTTGTTGGAACAGTTTTGGGAAGGCCCTTTTCTGTTCCAGCATGAGTGTGCCCCAGTGCACAAAGCAAGGTCTATAAAGACATGGTTGGATGAGTTTGGAATGGAAGAACTTGACTGGTCTGCACAGAAACTTGACCTCAATGATGAACTATAGCAGAGATTCAGAGCTAAGTCTTCTTGCCCGGCATCACTGCATGGACATCATAAATGCTCTTCTGGATGAATAAGCAAAAAACCCCCCCCAGATAAACTCCAAAATACTCCAAAAACTCTTTCCCAGGAGAGTGGAAGCTGTTATAGCTGCAAAGGCACAACAATTACCATATCAGTACCTATGGATTTAGAATTTAGGCTGTCATAAAAGTCCATATTACTTTTGTCCATACAATGTAGATCCACCCCCATGTATAAAAGTTGCCAAGGTGCTCTTTTACCAAATTCTGCTCCTTGTTCATTGGGGCCAAAGAGTTCTATTTTTCCTTCATCAGTTCACAGCATTTGTTTTGACTCTGGTTTATCTAGATGTTGATTTGCATACTTCAGACTTTTTTTGTGTACTACGTTGATAACTCTTCGAAGCATATGATATTTGTACAAGCAATGCTGTCATGAGAAATGTGCACCATCGTTCCAACGTCAGCTAAAATTTCCTTTATGTCCTCTGATGTCATATGTGGGTTATGCGTTACCTCTCTTGACAGAAAATCTGTATCAGGTATGATAATCTGAGAATTATTGCTGTCATGAGAAATGTGCACTATTGTTCCAACTTCAGCTAAAATTTCCTTCATGTCCTCTGATGTAATATGTGGGTTATGCGTTACCTCTCTTGACAGAAAGTCTGGATCAGGTATGATAATCAGAGATTTTTTTTGGTCTTCTAGATCTTGGCTTGACTTCCACAGTTCTCCTTAAAAGTCATGTCTTAATAATGTTTTGGACAGTGGAAATCGTGAGCTGGAAGTATCAGATCCTCGGCCAGCTGTTTAGAGGAGAGCATCAATTTATTTTTTCCATTGTCCAAATTAAATACAAATATGAATATCAGTCAGATATAAGGTAACAGTACATGAACATTTGAGGAAAAAAATTATATTTAAAATAATATGTTGAAAAGGTGGTGTTTACTTCTAATTTTACTTAAAAAATCATCAAAATATGTCACACTGATCAGAGTTTCACCACTCTGAGCATAAAACTTTAAGTAAAATATCTAGAATTAGGATGAATAGTCTTATTCTTGCAGTCATAATGAGACATATTAGATATGTTGCTAAAATTTAAGATGCTTTCACTTGGCAAGAATTTCATCTTCATTTGCAAACTACACACTTACCTAATGTGGTGAGTGGCAAAATGAATGACAAAACAAAAAACCCTCTGTAAGGTCTTTTAGCTGATATTTGTTGATATTTTTTGATCGAAAAGAACTTGTCATATCCCTTTAATCACCCTCATATCTTCCACTTCATTGCACTTATGTTAACATGTGGACTTAAGTAAGTGTATACTTAAGTAAAATTATTTTATATAAAGTTTTTGAATATTCAAATGAATAGCTTTTATTTTTTTTAAAGTAGCTGATGGTGGATTTTCAAGCAGAGTCATGTGAAAACATAAATACATATCCAGCTGGTCATGGACAAATTAGCAGCTGTTTGAACTCTACACCACTTATAGATGATTTCCATTACATTGGAAACATTAATTTCAGACAAATATTTTTTTTTTTTTTTTTATTTTTTTTTTTTTTTTTTTTTACAAATTTTATCATTTTAAATCCCTTGCCAGTCTCGTTTTCAAGATTTTTCTGAATTAGAGAGTACTTTAGATCTTGGCATAGCAACACCACATACTTCAACAGCAAAGAGAAAATCAGGCCCTAGATATCAAGTTTACCCTATTTCAGATCAAAAGTCATTAAAATAAAAAATAAAATCATTTTATTCATATATTTATTTGTAAGAGAAAAGACATCCCCATTAAAGCACTGTAGAACACTTCCAGATTTTATTTAGTTTATTATGTTCATATCTTACACATGTTCTCTGTATGTGTTTAAAAATTTAATTGGATTTATTAGATATTTTAAGTTTAATCTAATAAAATGTAAATGGTGCATTTAAATGCCCTTTCGGGCAGAATAGAGAACTTATTTAAATTAATTTTATAGAAACATTTCAAAATTAAAACCTATTTAAATAAACTAGAAAATAATTAATATTTATTTTAAGATTACAAAAATCTATTGGTCAAAAAAAGTGTACAGCTGAGCCTGGGAGCTGCTGGTTGGTTGTTTTGCTACAAATCATTTTAAATGAATCTTTATGCCATTAGTCTTTATGTCATATTTTATGGGCATGAGCTGCTCTGGGTCTCTGCTGTTGAGTTTTTACTTGCTGTTTTGTGCTATTGTTTAAATTTATGTGAATAGGCTGTTTAAAGCTTTCACTGCTGACTCATATGAATAATGTGTGTTTGGTGATTATTCTGTGATGGTCTACAATTTTTTCATGGTATAAACAAACTCATACTAGATGTGCATGTTGCATTAAAAAGGGTTTTAATACTCCCAGTGGCATGGCTACAGCAACAGCAAGGCCATCTTGCATCTAAAAGTTCAAATTTTTTTCTTCAATTTTTTAAAAGAACAATAACACCTAAAATGTTCAGATTTTATACACGTTTTCTGGAGGGTAGATACTGTAACCAGACTGGCAGTTCAGAGTTTTAACTATTGACGATCAACGTTTAATCACCATTGCAATCTGAGGCCCTGGTTTCTGAAACACTAGTGGGTGATGGAAAAAAATGTAGGAGGTTCTAAAATAATGTCACTTATCCTAGAAAAACTTATTCTAATTTTATAAACATTCCATGTAAATGATCTATTTTTTGTTTATTTAAATTATGAAAATTATATTAAATGTGTTAGGCATCATTTGATGGAGTTTAATCACCTTTATCTTTAGGCACTGTATCAAAGAAGGTGAAATGTGTTTGTTTAACAATATTGAAAAAAATCAACAATTTCCATGGGGTGTACTTTTTTTTCCATGTGATTGTGTGTTTTGGATCATAATAATGTTGTTTTTAAAAAATCAGGGCCTTTCAGTTCTCCCCCACACACATATTTACACGCATGCACAAACTGAGGGCCATTCCGTAGCATATACTGTAGCTAATGGCAAAAACAACACACATAATGAATTATTGCTGCTCCCATGGTGCCTGTGGCCTCAAATACAAAGCAGCCTAAAACTGTTTGTTCCACAGAAAACATAATATCCCCACCAAGCGCAGCACACAACCGCAACTTCACATTCTCCTCCACAGTCTTTACCAGCCTCAAACAATGCGAGTAATTATCAATAATGGAGCATGATGATTAAACATTAAAGGGCTAGCTAATTGAATCAGATTTAATGTGGCGAGTAGACTCTTGTTGGGGGTATTTTAACCGTTACGGGCTCAGTGCTTGCCAGCAGGGAGCGTCAGGCCTTGGCTCTGTCTCGCTTCAGCCAGCACTGAGCCGCTTGTTACATTAACATGGAGCTTCTGTGACAGAGCCGGCATTAGGGACAAAATAAGAGGATTAGCTGATGGACATTTCTGGCATGCCTGGTCAATTATGAAAATGAAAATGGTCAAAAGGGTCAAGGCTGGCATACTCTCTGTATCGCAAAATCTACTCCCACCATACAAATACACATGCAGGCATGCATACGCACACACATAGACACAGGGTTATTGTAGTTCATCACAGAAAAAAAATTGGGCACATACGGAAGAGTATTGTAGGTGGTGTTTTTACTTGAATGTGGATTGTGTGGATTATCTAGACATTTAAATATCACTGTTGCTCAACAAAGTAACCTTATGCAACTAAGAAGAATTCATAGAAATGCCCAGCACTATCACACACTGCTTTAATTTTTATAGCCACCCAGTCTTCTTTTTTAATGCACATACCATTTTCCATAGCACACTGAAGTATGTTATATTACATCAGTTGTAATGTTTACTCTAGAACCAATAATTATAAAGTCAGTGTGTTTTTGAGAAACCTTTACTGTTTAATTTAAAGGTCTAATAAATTTGACTTCACTGAAAGGTCTCAGGTCCTATTTTTTGTGTAGGATTAACCCTGCAGTGTTCTGGTGAATTATTTGGTTGAGCACATTTTGAGACCCTGCATCTTATTGAAACATGCGCTGAACTTAACTCAACCTGACTGTTCCAGATATGGTCTAAAAAGCCATTAAAGTTCACTGTGTCTTTAATTACTAGACCTTTCCATAGAGCTTTATCACTGGAAATTAAACAAAGACATGCTAGCTGTAGGTTCACACACATATTTGTTATTATTGCGCAAAATGAATAAAAAATGGCAAAAAAAGCCCCAATTTAATGCTTTTTTACTTGTTTGGCCATTAAAGGGTTTAGCTTATTAGGGAATAAATGCCTGACCTCAAAGGATTGATTGATTGATCATTCTTTGGAAAATATTTAAGTTCATTATGATTTTATTCAATCTGATTTGATCACTGTGACACAATTAAATACTCCAAAAAAATTGAAAACACTAAATACACAAATGCAACTACACATTTACACTATAGCAGAATGTACAGGGAAAAAAAATATTTTGCCCAGAAATGAACACTTTTATTTTGAATAATTATAACTGATTATAAGCTATTCTAACATTCCAGAAATTGTGCAGTTTATGAAACACTATTCACCTGAACACCCCTATGAGCTAATGCGCAAATTAGACACAGTTTGCACTGGAATGACCATCATTTCTGCCAGTGCACTTTTTTCTCACATTGCAATTCCCCCAGCAAATGAAAGCACTGTTTTTTGTGCGTGTACCTTGGCCTATATTTCTACCTTAGAGCTGTATGACAAAGAGAAATGGAGCGTGAAACTGAGTCTAACTAACCCTGAAACACATGAGCTCTTACAGAAGACCAGCGGAACATTGCATGTTTGAACAGTCCAGCCTCACTATCCACACTACTCACAGCTTCTATTGTCATCAGAGACCTCAGCTGCCCTGAGTTATAGCTCTCTGTGTATCAGTAAACTACTCAGAGTCATGAATTGACACTGAACTGAATAATGTTATCTATAGCATGATTTTATAAAAAAAACTGTATACTGTGTACGTGATCAAAATTCTGCCTGCATTGCAGGTCATACAATAGCCACTGTCACTGAAATCAGCTTTATTCTTACACTGCTGAAAGTAAATGGGGTGGCTAATGACCTATGTGTGGTAGGTCACAAACATGCTGTATATGGTCTGTATGCTGTATATATACACTGTATATGGTCATCCAAATAAAGTGAAGTGAAAGCGACTATTTGTCAGTGTGAACATACTCAAGCACCACAACGAAATGTGACCTTTGCATGAAACCCATTACGCGTGGAGCAGTGGGCAGCTATAAACAGCACCCGTGGAGCAGTGAAGTGGGATGGTACCTTGCTCAAGGGTAGTGCCAGGGCCAGAACTTGAACCTGTGACCATCGGGTCCCAAAGGCAGTGTCCTAACCACTTGTACTGTACTGGTTTCCATTACTTCAGCAAGCAAGCAACATTAGCCTTGTAGTTTCTGTGTAAAATTTGTCATTGCTGTGAGAAAATGGAAGGTGGCACACAGGGGTTAAAGTGAATGCAAGTCAGGGAACATGTTTTTAACAGTCTGGGCAATCTGGCAAAACAGGCAATGGTTAAAAAGTTGTTGTGATGTTATTTGTGACTGTGAACATACATTTAAATCAAACAGACAATATTGTAAATACTATTTTCTTTTTATTTCACAAACAGTGTAAGATCATTTCTTAACATTGATGATGCTAAGATGTTGACTCATCCCTTATGTCTGGACTATTGTACCATTACAGGATTACCTAAAAAGACAATGGATATATTGCAACTTGTTCACAATGCAGCAGTGAAAGTATTGACATGAACTAGTAGAACTGAACATATAAACCCTATTCTAGTAGGACTACACTGGATACATGTCTCTTTTAAAACTAATTTAAAATACTTTTATTAGTATTTAAAGCTATAAATGGACAAGCACCTTCATATATTTCAAACTGTTAAACAGAATATGTTTAAAACATGTCCTTAAGATCATCGAGTGCTGGCTTTTTAAACAATCCAAAAGTAAAACAAATATGAAGATTATTGCTATTATTACAATATTATTATTAGTATTATTATTATGAAAGGTGCTATATAAATAAGGTTATTATTATTATTACTGAGTGAGAAACATGGTAGACGATGGGTGAGGGAGAGTTGACAGTCGTGATTGATCAGGAGCGGCTGGAGGCAGGGAGACAGAGCTTAGATGTCCCAGGGAAGGACAGGATTGACTCTAGGGAAGCCCCAAAAAATTTCATTTTCAGCACCATGGAGAGCAGTACATGGCTGGGTGTGGGCAGGAAAACTGGATGTGTCCTGGATGTGTTCTATGACTGCCCTGTATGGAGACAGTTGTTGTTTATAGTCCTGGTTTGTGATGATGGGGTACCTTGGTTAGTGAGGATTTCCATGGGAATCTCCACCAGTGAACAAAGGAGAAAAAGTCCTTAAGCAATAGCCTTCCACAGAGGCACTGCTTCGTGATAGCCAATCCACTATGACTATGACTTTTCTACATTCCAGGACAGCAATCATCTGGGGATCATCTAGCCATACCTGTTGAGTGTGGCTTCGTTTTAGGTCAGCAGTGTGTAAATTACCAGTGTGTAAGTTAGCCTACTAACCAGGCTTTAGACGGACAAATCAGGGAAGGGGCCTTGCACATTCAGTGGCAACCACCATTTTTATGGCAGTTGCTTCTGTCATGCTGCACCACCATTGAAAGTATCCAAAAAGGCCTCTATGTCATCTTGGGGACTCAGTTCGGTAAGAAGCTGATGTGCCATCTGTTTGGCATCAGGTAAGACTCTCGCAGTGGCCATTTTTCCAGTGAACAGGAGGTCCTTGAAGACATGCTTCAGCCCTGCCACCAGCTGGAGTAGTTGATCCATCCTGAAAGCGGGGAGTGCACAAACATCAGTCTTTCAAAAATTAAATAAAAGGGGAATTTTTATTTTTTTAACACAGGGTTAAAGTGAATAAAAGTGACACTTCCTTTGCCAAGTAACATGGGGGAATTGAGATAGGGAAGTGGCAGAAGCTGGAAGAGGGTAACTGAGGGTTGTGGGTGAGACGAAAAGCTTGAAGGCTGGGGGGGGGATCTCTGCTCTCAGCATCTGTCTTTTTGTAGGGCTGCTGATGAGTTTCAGAATGGCCTGCAGCCATGTTGAGTGGAAAAAAATGTCAGCAACATGTGAAGAGGTAAATAGCCAGGTGAAGGTGTAAAAACATTTGGAAGGAATTGGTATGGCACTGTGTCAATGACTCTCAATAGGACTTGGGAGGTCAACACAATTTGTAGTAGGAGAAAGATCTTATACACTGTATGTTCCTTGTATCTGACTGATTTTTATATTTATATTTGATCTTAATAAATAGAAAAAAAAATAAAATAGTAATTTTGCCAGACCATGGGTCCCTCTAAACAGCTGACTGGGATCAGAAAATGATGTCAATTGATGTCTACAAGATAGAGAAAGGATAATAAAAGATAGCAAAATATTTCCAGCTTATGATTTCCAGTGTCCAAAATTTTATTGAAATTATGAAATGGAGGCCAAAATCTGGCCGATTCTCAGACAGACTTGATCCAGACATAACCTACAAATGACATCAAAGGACATGAAGGAAATATTGAACAAACATCATGTGCATTTAAGAATCATTGTCACAAATGTCTCTTGTGCTGCGACCCCCAAAAACATATTTGGAAATAAAAAAAGAAGGCCTTGGATTAAAAGAACATCTTGCCAACTTCTAAGCCTAAGGGGTGAATCTACACTCTACAGACAAAGGTATTGGGACACCTGTGATTACATCTACAGAAACTTTTATGACATTCCATTTTAAATCCATCTGCATTAATATGGAGCTGGTCGTTTGCAGCTAAAAGGTTCTACTCTTCTGGGAAGGTTTTCTGCAAGATTTTGGAGTGTGTCTGTGTATCTGCCCAGACTTGTCCATCAGACTGTCAGACACAGGAGTGTGATTTGTCATTCCATAGAACATGTCTCCAATGCTCCAGAGTCTAGTGCTGGTGTGCTTTACACATTTGTGCTTGGTGATGCGAGGCTTGCATGCAGCTGCTTGGCCATAGAAACCCATTCCATGAAGCTGCTGGTGCACAGTTTTTACGGTGAGGTTAATGCCAGAGGAAGTTTTGAACTCTGCAGTTATCGAGTGATCAGAGCACTGGCAACTTTCCTGCACTACACACCTCAGCACTCAGTGAGCCTGCTGTTACTTTACATAGTCTGCCACTTCACAATAGTACCACTTACATTTGACCATGGAATATCTAGCAGAGAAGACTTATTGCAAAGGTGGCATCCTATGACAGTACCACACATGGATTCATTAAGTTTCTCAAAATGACTTTTCACACTGTTTATAAAACTGATGGCTATGTAGCAATGGGTGTGGCTTAGTGGGCAGTGGTGGCCTAGTGGTTAGGACATTGTGCTTGGGACCTAAAGGTTGCAGGTTCAAGGCATGTGTGCATGTGTAATGTGTTAATTGCAGAGGTCACATTTCTTTGTTGTTTTTCAGTGTGTTCACAATGACATTTACTTTCATCTGGATTTTAAAATAACAAATCTTGAGTCTATTAATGATTTGTGAATGTATTACATTGTGAATGTATTACCCTCTTACTATGGTCTTCCTCTGGCAACCTATCAACCAAGAGGCTTGTAGATACTTGTGCTGAGAGCTGAATAGCTCTCTACCACCCCTTTGTGGTTCAGCTGGGTACTACGTAGGAGTACTTTACCAATATGAAATAAACATGACATTTACCAAGATTCTCTAGGTGACATTTGAAAGTCATTCAAATTTGTATGCTCTACTAACACTAAGGCTAATGCATTCAGTGCTACTAGGGCATTGAGTGTAAATCATACATGCATTTCCCCTTCAACCTATGTGTATACGAACACGCTGCCTTCAATCCTGCCCCAGAGCCTCCTGCTAAGCTATTTAATTGTGTTTACTGGTGTATAACACCCCCTCATGCTTTTTATGCATGTGCTGTGTTGCCATGACTGGACCAAAAGGTCTTCTCTTGGGGGAAATCAACATGGCATGTGTTCCAAACCACTGACACAGGAGGTCACCTGAATTAAATTATAACATTTAGAATTGCTGAGTCTCAAAAACAATGTTTTCTCTGTTTTTGACTTTAGGACCTACAACTGCTAAGCAATACAATCATCATGTTATTAAGAACTGTATTGCTGGTGTATCTGTTGTTATTTACAGACTTAGCATTTCTCTTGTGCATGGGTTGCCAAATACAGGCCTGGCATACCTCATGTGCTGCACTTTTTTCTGCACTGTCCCTGCACTAGTCACATGACCCAGCATATGAGGAGCTTGTTAATTAGTTGAAACATTGGACACTTTCTGACTACTGTGAAGCTCCTAAATGGATTTCATAGGATGAGAGACCCCTCATTACCAAGGTGTGTAAAACCCCCAGCAATGCCACTGTGATTGACGCACTTGCGGGCAGTGGTGGGCTAGTGAGTAGGACATTGCCTTTGGGACCTGAAGGTCACAGGTTTAAAACCTGGCCAAGGCACAACTGCGGTACTTATTAGCAAGGTACCATCCTGCTACACTGCTCCCTGGGAACTTTTGATAGTTGCCTGCTGCTTCATGTGTGCAGGGTTGAATGCAGAGGTCACATTTTGGTGTGGTGCTTGAGTGTGTTCACAATGTCACTTTCTTGCTCAGAAAGGGGTGGCTAAAAATGGCCACATTAGATGGGCCTGAGGTTTGACTATAAGTTTGGTGGATCTCATAGGAAATGTGAGTGTTTCTAATAAAGTGGACCAGGATCGGAGGTAAAAATAACACACTTGTAAAAGCAAAAAGGCAAAAGGGATCAACTGTTTAAAAAGTATTTATTGTGCTGCAAAGAAACAAACAAAATAATACATGAAAATTGAAAAAAAAAAGATCTGCTGTGCTACGGGAATTCTGAGTCAAATCTTCATCTACCCTCTTTAGAAATCTGCAATATCATCAGCAATATTGACAATTCTTGCTTTTTTACATGAGCATAAAACACCAGTAGTATACAAACTCGAGAAGGGCTCTGTGTGTGTGTGTTTCTTTTTACTGTGGATAGACTGAGTAAGAAGAATGAAGGGAGATTAGGAGAGAAATTTCTCCAAGTTCATTAAGCTTACTTACTGGAACGCAGAACTAGCCCCATAGCTTTTCTCACACTGATATAGCAAAAAAAAAAACCTCAAAATAAATGTAGGGGAGGAAAAGAAAGTTGGATGTAAAAAGCACGTACTTTTGTGTTGTTGTTTTTAACATTAGCCATTTTGAAGCCCCTTTAAGAAACCAGGACCACAAAACAAGCGGCACAATTTCAGCTGTGTCTTGGTGTGAAACTCCTACATGCTCATTTTCTCTGCTCAATAAATTATTAAGGTAATTAAAAACAATAAATTAATTATTTCATTTTTTTCTCTTTCCAAGCTTTTTGTCTTTTTTTAAAGTTTTGTTTTGGCGAGTGACACTCAAGTATTTACAACAATACTTGGAGAATGCACTAAAAAAAATAATAATAAAAGACTCTTCACCCCGCGAGACACCCTTGAGTGTGCATATCCGCCGTGAGCGGAAGCAATCAGTGGCGTTCATCAGTCATCATTGGATAAAAGCGCAAGTCTGCTCAGAAGGACTAAATAGGAAAGAAAGTTGCTTTGTCACGCACTACACTACATTTGAACTTGAAAGTGAGCGGCACATCCATTAGCGTGCGCCTCATTAATTATGCATGCGCCTCACGAAAGTCTGTCATATTTACTTTGTAGAAGCAATGCGGCTTTGTGGGTTTATTCTACAAAACAATCCTTCACAGCGCTCCATTATGCTGTTTGTTTACCGCGCCTCTCAGTAATGACTTCAGACTTGCCATGACTGTGAGTCAACTTCCAATAAGTCGTCCTGTTTGCGCGGTGCACAGCTGTTATGCACATTCGCCCGAGTCAGACCTTAATGCCCTTTCATCCAGTATCGATAAAAGGGAAACCTTCCCCTTTCAGCTCGCTCGCATTACCCCGTCTGTGCACCGCAACGAAACAGCTACCCTTGCTTCAGACCTGTTAACAGATCTAATCATGCGATGTAAGAGGAAACTTTTTTTTCCTTTTAATTATACCATCCCGATTTCAGTTCGGAGTGAGTGAACGCACTGACACTGCCCCGCGCAGGCTCCCGCAAGGTCTTTAGGAAAAACAGAAGGGCAACTTTTTTTCTCTGAAAAGAATTTGTTTGAAAACAAAAAAAAAAGAAAGAAAGAAACACAAAGGTTACGTATTTCTCTATATAAAAGTGCCAAAATGTATAATTCTACAAACATTTTCAGACAAGAGAATTAAGGTACAACCTAGACAAACTATCACAAGTGTACAGCCCCTCCCCCTCCCCGCCCCAATCTCTTCAACAGCTTATGTCTGCCGAGGTTCCAGTAGTTCAGAAGCCTGTAGGGACCCGTCACCGAGAATAGAGAAACAACCAATCAGCTCATTCCCAACGTTTCAATATTATTCTTAACACGCCCTCCACCACTTCCGCTAACAACTGCAGGACAAGAAGAAACATCCTGCATTCGTCATCTGTAGTGAGCACAAAAGTGCATCTGGCTTAGGGGAATTGTCACAGAAGGCAATAAAAAGATAATGACCTCAAAGAATGATGACCATAAACCACAAGGCCAACTCGGCTAGTGAATTATTTAGTGAAGCAATTTTTTTTAGCAATGCACTATAAAAGACAATTCTTGGCTGAAACTCAAACTTCAGAAAACTTAAAAAACGACAATAATGAATTACTGTTAAACACTGAGAATTATCTGTAACTTTCCTTTTAACATCTGTTGTTTCTCTGCCTATCAAGTCATTTTCAAGATGTCTCCTGTTCTTGGCTATTGTTTCCTCCTTTTTAGAACTATTAGAACAAATGGAGATTACAAGTTGTTGGTCTAACGTCTCACAGAGAAGCCATAATTTACACGTGGTCAATAACACAATGTTACACAATTTTTGTTCCTGGTTTCTTAGTGTTATATTTCAACTGCGTAGGTCTAAAGAATGGCCCCATTCATCACAAACTTTGATTTTATGACCACAGCCCACAAAAGTTTCATATTTATAGTGGCAAAACAGGTGAATTTTTATCTTTACTGGAAAGTTCTAGAACGTTCTAAAAGATTCCAGAAAGTTCTAGAAAATTCTGGATAATTCTAGAAACTTTTGGACAGTTCTCCCAGTTCCAGAATATTCTGGAGGTGTACTTAGGATTTCAAGTGAATTGAGGTTTCAAAATGTCACTGTCCTGACCACAGAAGCAAAGTTTGTGTGGAACAATAGACATTTTCTATTTATTTTAGATGAACAATGAAAAATTTAAATCAGTATTTCTCACTTTCATTCCCACTTTTGACATGGCTTTTATATCCACATATTGGTGTTTTTCCTGCTTTGGCTGAAAAACCAAAAGGGGCATATTTTGAATGAATTATTTTTGTTGTTGAACTGCCAGTGCATCTTTAAAAATAGTCATTTTTTAGAAGACCAAGCATACATTACTAAGGTAAACTGCAGTGATTTTAGGCTAAGTAGTCTACATTTATCTTGACTCAATCCCCCACTCCTCTGAGGAGTCATCTTACAAACCAATACAATAAAAAACAGCCATAACACTAAAGTCAGAGTGTCTCCCAAAGAGGAAATAAGGACAAGTCAATGAGGGTGTGTTAAAAACAGTACTGAAACCTAGGGAAACTGTCAGAAAAAACAGAGCTGCAAGACACCAGAAACAAAAGCAAAGAGACTCAGCTGAAGAACATACCTTCCGACCACAAATGGGCCCAGGGCCAGAGAAAAGTCAAAGGCAAACAAAATTACAAAAAAAAGAAACAAATAACAATAGAATGAGATGTTCGTCTTTATCTTTCTGCCTTTTTTTGTCTGTCGTTCTCTTGACTTACTATCAAACAAGCAAGGCAATGGAATGCCTGTTATCATCGGTTCACCATAGATAAAAATCTTTTTTTTTTCTCAGTCATAAATACATTCAATAGGAAAAAAATGAAACAGAGAACTTTACAGGTGAAGCAAAATAAATGTGTGCATGCATGTGCGTTTGTGTGCACACACGTACATACATGCTAACACAAACATACACACATACATATATACTCACACGATAGTTCAGGTTTTGTTCGCCGTAGCATTAATATGTACATAAATGTTCCTATAATGTGTGTAGGTTGTTTTGAAGCCAATTTTTGAATTAGTCTGCTTTTTTTTCCAAGCAAGGAAAAATAGAGAACAAAGGTGCTTCAACAACATTACGAAGCTTCCAGAGGAGGAGGCAGGTTCATAATCGGTAAAAACGAAGAAAAGAAAATCATTAAAGAGCATCTTGTGTCTCAGAACACCCTTGCAAAAGTCGTTTGATCATATTCTTTGATTCTATGTTTCCTTGCATCATTGTTTCCTAGAGGATGTAATTAACACTTACTATAGTCCGACCCCTAGAAAACAAGGCTTACAGAACCAAAGCAAAAAAGCAGCACTTGTAGCATAGACTCAAACCAGTATAACTACCTTTTATATTATCTTTATACCATGTAACGACCTTTTAGTCGCTAAATACATTGTCGCTTGGAGTCTGAGAAAGAGTCAAACTGCCCTTCGTCGCAAAATAAAGAAGCCGATGACTGTTAAGTGAAAAGGGGCAAAATGCTTATACATCTAAGCAGAAATACTACGAAGAGACCAACACGAATCCACCTAGCAGGAAGAGCTATTGTCCACTGAGCTGCTCTCAGTCATCTTCCATTCGTCTTCCGAGGGGCGAAAAACAGCCAAACCGGGCCGCGGTGACAAGGGCAAGAAAGGAGGGAAGGGTCTGAGCTTGACGGGCCTCAAACTCTGCTTTACCAGAATCTTCCTTTTGCTTGCACCTGTTTTCCTTTCTCTGCCAGCATCCAACCCAGGGGGCTCTCGCAGAGAAGCTTTGGTTCAGCGTTCGCACAAAGCACTTGAAGAGTTTCTCTCTTTTCTTCAAAGTTTTCAAATAGTTTTGTTGTTTAAAAAAAAGCAGGAATGCACAAAAAATATCACTTTTGGGAAAAAAAAAGACTAACAAAAAAAAAACAACAACACCCCAGTCTGTCCTAATCCCAAATACGTATGTTTGATCTCATAAACCTCCAAGCACGCAGACTTTTGCACTCGCACACGCACACATTTATACACACATTCTCTAAAGCACAAAAATATTTTGGGGAAGCTTTTGGCTTCTCCTGTTCAAATAAATACACTCCCCGCAGTGCTCGGCTTGGTAACATTATCCCGTCCTGATGAGACCGTCAGGTGTCTGGGTGCGTCTTGGAGTGACGATCTAATAACATGAGTATTATGATTGTTATTCTTTACCAGGGTCTCTACACTGTCTATTATTGTAGCTCGCAGCAGCTGGTATGTGTTCTTGCGGTTTTGGCAGAAGACCCTGGTCTCAGTCTCTCTCTCTCTCTCTCTCTCTCTCTCTCGCACTCTCAAACTCTCTCTCTTTCTCTTGTACTTGCTCTGGGTCTTCCTCGCTCACGCAGTTTGGTAGAAGTTGTCCGCCTGCAGGTTGTTGTGTTTGGGCATGCTGTAGTAACCGCTGTAGCGCGAGTCCGGGTCTGCGATGCGGAGCATGCGCTGCGAGCTGTCCACCTGAACCTTTGTCCCCTTCTGGCAATCCACATACACCAACTGGTTATTCAGACATGTAGGCTGTTCAAGAAGATGCACAGACAGTGAGCTTATCACCCTTTAATACTTTTGTACTGAAGTTATTCAAGTATGATTTAAAAGATCAGTATCAATGCTAATTAAGGCATTATTCCCATGAACCCATAGCCCGATCCAATTCTGATGCTTTGTTACGGCTGTTTTACCCCATTAATCACCATTTACACTTCTACTGTTGTAAAAGGGAAAGCACTTCCATAAATAGTTGAGTATAACTAATAGTAAAACTTAAACAACACTTATGGAGGTGGTTATACCACTGACCTTAGTGGGAGTGCGATAACAAGGCACAGTGATCCACTGCTTCCTCTGATTGACCAGCAGCAGGGTGGCAATAGTGAGTACCATCATGAGGATAGGCAGGGCCACCCAGGCCCAGTGAAGGCTGGGATCCTCACTAGGCAATGGTGTCCTTCCATCCAGATACGGCATCTGTAGACTGCCAAAGTCACCTGCAGTAACCACACACCCATTAGCACTTTTACAGCTAGGTGTAACCACACTACCTCATTATGCTTATGAGGATGATGTGATATGAGAATAAATAAACACGATAGGAAGACTGGTAACATCAACACTGTTGTAAATGACTAAATATATGCTGTTCCAAGGAATGGAAAGTGTATTTCTTCATCTTCTGAAATCTTTTCACTACGAACAGCTTCTACTAAGCAGCTTGAGATGACATTCACAGTGTTTGTGTCCATATAAAGCAGAAACCTTTGCAACCCACACTCAATCAGTAGTGATAAAAGAGTGTGTGGAGTATTTAGAGCCACTTAAAGACTTAAATGAGAAATGAAGAGAAGAAAGAAAATGGCAACTAATTGACAAAGACGAAAGCAGGGCAGGCTTATTTAAAAACTTGAAAAAAAATGTACTTCAATATACTTCCATCTTCCACAAAAACATTACAGATTTTGCCACAAAACTGAGACAAGCCAGCACAAATTACAGTGGTTAGTGAGGTTTGAGGTGAATGTCATTCTGAATGCCACTCTTTCATGTTTGATGGCATTCAACTGACTGACAAACAATGCATAGCAATTACTAATGAATGTTATTCTGAATCCACATCATCTCGTAAGTGGAGTCATTTTACCCAACTATGAGCAATGTCTTCACTTACGTCATCTAAGTATACCGCCCGTCTTGCATTTATGTTTGTGAGGGAGTGTGTTTAACAAAACATGCATGAGCATTTGCTGTAAAATGTTCCAGCTAAGCGACTGGCAAAAGTGTACAAAAGCACCTGAGTAACCCATTCAACAGGAGGATAATCTGAGTTAGTGGTGTGCTTAACTCTGACCTCTGAACTGGGGCATGATGTCATTCTCGCTGTGCGTGGGCCAGGCTGGCCGATGCCTCAGTTTGTCTCCATGCTGGTCTGTCTTCTCTATGGGCACATTAGTGGGTGCAATATCTGCAAGGAAGATATAGATCATTCTACTTAACTGTCAAAGCCTTTACTGTCCAAGCAGAGCTACACTGTCTGCATAGCTGGAGATTCTTACAGACATTTCCCCATAACATGTGAAACGTCAATTTCAAATTTCAAATTTCAGAATTTCAAAACAAACACAACACATTTGAGAGTGCCTAAGATGATACACATTCTTTGCATACACAATGAAATTAAGAGAGATAGTTTTGGAGAGCAAGAGGGGAAAAGAAAGAGAGAAAGATAGACATAAAATCAGCGTAAACTGGAAATCATAATGTAATTTGGTTTTTCCCAATGACATAACATGACATGACATTTCCCCATGGAAACATGGTATTCGGGAGGGGCTCTGAGATATTCAGAGAGAGTATTCTTCAGTGACTGGTGGTGGCTTAGGTAGGGTAAGGTAAAACCTAAGATTACTGGTTTTTGTTATTTTTCCCTGCCTGCTTGTACACAGGGTTGTAATCGAAACTTAGAAGATGTTTTTGAGGTGGTTAAAAGCAACTATATTTCAATCAAATATTAGGGAAAAACTAGAATATTTTCTTTTAAATGATATGTAACCAGGTGAATGAAGTAAAAAAGGTTAAAAAAAAGTTTGGTTTCAGGTTGACTGAAATGTGTATTGATTACAGTAGATTTTTGCCTCAGTATTTTATTTTTTAAATCAGGAGATTATAGGACGTTTCTGGTGTGATGTGATTTGAGAGGGACTGTAGCCCTTTAGTAAACAGGTAATGTTAGCTAGCACGCTAATTTAAATAAACAAATATGATGTCTATAAACTCTAACTCAGGGGCAGCCCATGGCATAGGCAACATGGGTGGTTGTCTAGGGTGCAAAATGCCTGGAGGGGAACCAAAAATTGGTTAAAGTTTTTTTGTTTGTTTGTTTTTGTTTTCCCTATAAGTGCAACTAGGAGGAGTTCAATTTATGAGCGCTCTATGTTTCCCCACCTACATTCACATTAGTCCCGCCCCCTGAGACAGGAATGGCTAATGCGTCTCACCAAAGCCGGCTGTTGAGCTGCTTGTAAATATGAACTACTACCCAATCCAAGCACAGGTAGAGTGACAGTGGTAACCAATCCTAGCACAGGAGTCAGGATTTGTCGGAATTCAGATGGGAAAACACTTAACAGCCTAAAGGGGCACATGAGCATCAGAATTGGAAAAGGGGGCCAGATATGATGCATCACATTTTCTTATACATCGTGTAGAAAGCGGGTGCTTGTGCATTGCTTACTTGGGGATGTGATAGTACCAAGATGTACTATGGGAAGAGAGCAAGCATGTGCTGGGAAATGTCCTGCTGGGAAACTTTGGTTCCTGGCATTAATCTGGACATTGGTGCAGACCAAGTACCCTCCTTGATGGGTCAGAGCTGTTTTGGTGGCATGAGTGGTACTGACACAATATTAGGCAGGTGTTTTTATGTCATGCCTGTTCTGTGCATATACCCGTTCTATTCATATTCAGACTGCAGCTTTGTGTCTGTGAGGTCAGGTTTGTGTGACAGAACATGATTGTTCCTGGATGCAAAATGCACCACAGAGAGGTGAAAACACCCCAAACACAACTCTAGTACAAAGCAGTAGCAAAAATAGTGCTTTATGCTCCTTTTTCCATTAAATGGCCTGAAGTCGATTTGAAGCATAAAGCTCTTTGAACAGCTTAAAGCCTGAAAGAAAGCAGGGTCGCACATAAAAAGCACAGCGTCAGCCTCAGACAGAAGTGAGAAATCCGCCAAAGGGTGTGTGTGCCAAGCAGGGCACACTCTGGGAGTGTGCGGCACCTCTCTCCAGCTCCTCATTGATCCTGCTGCGAGTGACACAGCAATAAAGAGGGCCATGATCAATGGTTTTATCTCCTGAATGCACAGAGAGCTAAATTAGGCCTCCGACTAGACGCATCTGAATCCCTTTAAATGATTCATCTTAATGAGCCCACATCCTGTAAAGCCCCACTCAATTAGAGTAAACACTACTTTATGAGTGAGGGGGAAAGAGAGAGAGCGAGAGAGAGAGTGAGAGAGAGAGAGAGATAGAGAGAGAAAAAGATGAGTGAGTGAAAAAACTGAAAAAGTGCAGCTGCAGGGCATTGAGTCAGCCAGGGCTACACACACTTTTCTCTTTCAGTCCGTAGGCACATTGTGTGCTGTACTCTAGCTTTACTGACAACAGTTAGTCTGTATTTCAGATGCCTTAAGCTCAAGGTCTGAGGCTTCTGAAGTCAATCTGAAATGACGAGCAGCCCGACACCTTTTTAGACACTACACAGGTTGAAACAAACTAGCTTTGAGCATACTAGCATTTCTGGAAGTGCTGGTGGCTGTAAAACTACATAGGAAGTAAGATGTGCCTGAAGGTCGCCAGTTCAAATCCTAGACCAGTACAAGTACCACTGAGGTACCTGTGAGCAAGGTACTGTCCCCAAGCACTGTCCACTGCTCCTACACAGATGGGTTAAATGCAGAGGACATATTTCATTGTGGTGCACTGTGTGCTCTGCCGTGCTGTGGTGTGTTCACAATGGCGAACACTCATTTACTCACTCATGTGGCTTGAAAGTCATGCTGCAGTTCAGTACTTACAGCTATTAGTGTGAAATATCAAACCTACATCACCGCACTCTCTCAGGATTTGCGTATTTAAGGTGAGCTGCTCAGTTTGCAGAAATGTATGTGTGGAAGCCAGGAGAAGCACAGCCCATAGGTCCCTGCTGAGGCCTGGCTTCAGTGGGAGTTTAAAGCCAGATTCAAACCCATGCTGTTTCAGTAAAGCTAGTATCAGCTCTTTTAGACAAAAAGCTTTTACAATGTCATTTTGGGACTCATCCTGATGCTTTACTGGGCTATGGGTAGTGCTTTGTCCATATTAAAATCAGCCCAGCATTTATTGGACTGCTGGCTCAGTTTCTGTACATATATATGTAATTTAGCAGCTACAGCTCTATTCCGAAGCAGCAGGGCACACACTGCTAACTTAGCCAAACTATTATAGAGGGTTAGCTAGAAAATGTCACATTTAAAAAATAATAACATTATTAATGATATAAACATTAGAATTGAATGTATATATATATATATATATATTTGTAAGTGGCAGACCTGTGTGTCTTGGCAGGTTTTAAATTATTAGTATGAAACTGAAGTCCAGTCTGCAGAGCTTTGCCTGATAATTCTCTCTAAATGGGGTCAGCAGTCTTACCCACAAAGGGCCCGTGTGGCTGCAGGTTTTCATTCCAAGAGCTCAACTCATCAAACTACTCAGTTTTTTGAGACCAACTGATTAAATAAGTGGAATCACTGAACGTTCTGCTTGATTTTAGTGAACACATGTAGCCACACCGGCCCTTCGTGGATAAGTCTGGTCTGCAAAGTCATGATGAAAGTTATAATCAAGGTGGTCATACCTCAAGGCCAAAATCTGGTCAGAAAATACTTAAAAATAATTACACAAAATAATGAACAAAATAATGACACTAAACATGTATCATATTTGTTTCATCACAAAAATATGTGAAATATTAAGTGGAACATCTAACATTGCCATTTGGTATCAGATAAAATGTAAAAAGTTTAACATTCAAAACATTTTAAAATGAACGAATATGAATTATCAGTGTAATGTTTCAAGTGATTCCACAGTTTTTAATGATTTTTTGTTATTTTGAGTGCACAGTTTTTCTTGTCACTTGCTTCCCCAGTGTCAGAGACCCATAGTATTTACTTCAAGCAGGTTCAATGTTCTGTGCAATGAGAATGTGCAAAAAAGTAATAGCCACAAGTACTAAAGGTTACTTTAAAGTATTTAGAGTATTATTACTCTAATGTGTGCTAAATAATATGTATGGAAATATAAGAATAAGCTTGATTTAATTAGAGTTGCAAAACTATTTTCTTTGCTGATGTAGAGCAAAGATCAGACGACCAGGCAAATTATGTTCACATTCATTTTGATCAGTTTTATATTTATATATTTAAGTCAGGTTTGTGTAAATTTATTGACTGAATGTAAATGTACCATAGAGAGGAGAGAACATGCCCAATACAGCTTCAGTATAAAAGACTGGCCAAAGACGGCGTTGCTTCTAGTGCTTCTATGACTGTAATTAGTTCGTATAATATCCACAATAAACATCTCGATAATTTTAATAACAAAATAAACAGAATAATATTAATAACACTGAACATTAATAAATGGACTTAAATATATAAATAAATATATGAACAATATAAAACTATACACAGCCTTTCGAAATCAAATAGGAAGCTATTAAAAAAGACTTTATAAAAAGCCCCATAAAAATAGAACTAGCTGATTCCAAACATTCATTTTACAGCTTGGAAACCTAGTTTGATAAAGTTTTATAATGTTAGAGGAAGCTGACCTGGACACATAGGGCAGCAGCTGCCCTCCACTGTGACTGGCTGGCTGCATGGCAAGGCGGGGCAGCTGACAGTGGAGCAGAGTGTCTGGCCCTGTAGACAGTAGCAGTGTGTGCAGCTGTCGATGTCCCAGCGCTCCTCGTCCACATACGTCTTCCCATTGAAGTGGCACACGGCCCTCGGTGTGGCATCTACCCGGGAGATGGGCGGCAGGAGAAACATATGTTAAGTGTTGGTGCACGTATACCTCTTGCTTGTGATGTACAGATGGTAATACATATTGCCAGGCCGTGACAGAACATGGTGTAATGCACAGTGAAGCTAGCCCATGGTTGGCATGTTAATGTACCTAGGCAATAGGGACAGCACTGGCCCTTGCGTAGGACAGGCCGGGCACAGTTAACCGGAGGGCAGGACTCTGAGAAGCAGCTGATAACTCCATCCAGACACACACAGCTGGAGCAGACATTGGGCTTCCAGGACTCCGCAGCAAGGAAGATGTCACCCTCCTCGTTGCGGCAGTAGCTAGGCATGCTGTCATTGCTGGGAGCTGGTGGAGTGACTGGTTCATCTGAAAAACAAGATAAACACATGTTGAAAGGATATAGGGAAGACCAAATTATATATCCTATCCATGTTCTTCCCACAAATGGGTTCTTCTCACACTATTGCCAGGTTGGACACTTCAGCCTATTGGGAAACTGTAGTACAGAATTTTCTTTTGTTAAAACAACCATCATTTTTTGTGCAACGCAAAATTCAGATTTGTTTTGTTTCTGTATATATGCCAAAGGTAACCAGCAATACAGGTCTGCCAGAAGGTCTTTAAAATTCCACTGGTTTGTGTTCATGCCAGAACCCCAAATCCACTCTCTACTGATGTGCCTAAAGCTGGAGTTGCAGTCCTTCAAGGATTTGTGTCTTGTCTAACACTGGTAATAATTATTTTTACTGATACAGCACCTAGCCCTATTCTCACACTGAAGGTCGCTTCACAAGCTAAAAAAGCTTGGAGGATGAAAAGCGCAGAGCAAACTGGACATAGTCTGGACTGAAACCCTCAGGGAAAAAATAACCTTCAGCCACACATTGTGGATGTCTGAATACTTAAGAACGGGATACTTTTTCTTCAAGAACTGGGCCACAAACAACACACATGACTGTACTACAGGAACAACACACTTGACTGACTGAGCTGCATTATGAGTGGATGGTTATAGGAATTGGGTCCAGCACATTCTTAAACAAAAACAAAATCAATTTCAAAAGACTTTTTGATGACTTTCCATTTCAGTTTCCTCAAATTCATAGACCCAACATGGCACAGTGTGAGACACGGATCAAATTACTTAAACAACTGAGTTTGCTTAATGTTGGGTTTCTCGTTGCTTGCCACTGTTTAACCTGCATCATTCAACTTCTATCACTCATGCAGGCACTCATGCACTTTCTCAAAGCAGGTGTTTCATGAAACAAGACACACATGCAGAATGCCTATTTACTAGCATTAAGCAAAAAAAAATATATAAATTTTAATTCTTGTACAAATAAATTCCAGCAATTTCTATGACCCATGTCCATTCATGTCAATTCTCTAAAACATTCATGTCATAATTTTTTTTCTCAGACTGACAAACTTTGAAGGACTTTAAGGACCTGTGGAAATTGCTTATAAATGTGTTTAAGGAATTGACATCCCAACCATGTCAAATCCAAAACAGGCTATTTTTGCAGCGACATTTCCATATTCCATATTTATACACTGGAGAATAATAAGTGTGTTTCAAAACTTTAACATCAAAAACATCTACAGCTCTGCCTTGTGGCCTGCCACCCAAATTACTGTGCAAGTGAAACAGTTGCGGTAGATGCCGTCAGTGCAGGCAAGTGTGAGCTTTTTTCTGAAACATTGCCTTGACCCTTCCTCCTTCAGCTTCGGCTAGGCAGCTTCCTTACGCTCCACCTGGCTGCACAGCCCTGACTCAGGTCCATCAATATTCATGGGTCCCTCCAACAAAGCGCATCAGCCTCCCCAGGTGTCTTCATTCTCCCACTCCAGCTGGAGACTGCGAGTTTATCTTAGCATGAGGGGGGACATGTCAACCAGCGCCGGCCAGCCTGGCGTAAATGAGACGGTTCATGTGTTCTCCAGATAAATGAAATGAGCTGTATTATTCGTGCCCCCTGTAGTACTGTACTGTCTCTGGCACTCGGTAGGCGTGCCATGTACCACTTCCTCCATGCACTATTCATGAGTAGACCCACCGCACTTTATGCATTATGCACAATCATAAGTCCTCTCACAAAGTTTTCTTCATGTCGGGGGTTTCTGCTATGCCAAATGTGGCTGTGCCTGATACTGAAACAACATAACACTTTTTGCCATCAATAAACTACAAAAAGCCTTTGTGCGTTTGCCCTTTTTGTTTGTAACTGTCACTAGGCCTGGCAAACAGAACTTACATGACCGTGCAGGGGACTTGTTGCTTTTTAAACAAACATCTGAAAGGGTTAACGGCTGAGCAGGGAAGCCTTGAGGCTGTGCCTAGGGCAGAAGCAGCATTTGCATGCTACCATCTAAAAAATAACCTAAGTAGCACCTGAATGCAAAACAGCTGTGGTTTAATAATACATTAGGACTGAAGCAGAACCAGAGGTACCAGGACAGCTCACCTGGGCAGTGTGGGCAGCAGGAGTCCTGTGTTCTGAGGGGGCTCTGGCAGAGCAGTGGTGGACAAACCTCGGTCTCACAGAGCACTCGGCCGACGTGGCAGGTGCACTGTGTGCAGGAGTCAATGTTCCACGTTTCACCTTCCACAAAATACTCCCCACCAGGGGCCAAGCACACAGACGCCTCACTCAGCTCTGGCTTATGAGAGCCTGACTCATCTGTACAGGGAAGAGATGTTTTAGAATATGTCAGATATTACCTTAAGTACGCAGGTAAACATCGTTCAGGCCATTTTTCAGAAACTAATTAATCTTACACACAGTAGAATCCAGGAAATTGGTCCATGATTAAATGTCAAGTAAGAGTTTGGTAAAAATTCTTATTCATACAATTTTCCCTTAGCCCAAATAGAGCTGATCAGGCAACGCAGGTGTGGTGTGTGAAGGCTGATTGTGTAGTTTGGCACTGGAGCTATGAGGCTCATGTAAAATCCACTTCAATATTTTAAAGTGAGTGAGTGATTATCTGTCATTGTAAACACATCGTGAGCAGTGCTTGGGTATGGTACCTTGCTCACAGGTACCTCAGTGGGGTAGTGAGTATCACAGTGTACTTTGATCACTATCACTGATTTTGATTGATCTTTTTTTATTGTTATTTTTTTTATTCATCTTTAAATTATGACATGTGGTGATTTAAGAGTCTAAATGTTCCAGGTTCAAACTATAAGAGGAGTAGTTGGTATCTACTCAAGGGTAGTTTGTTCCAAAAAGGGTAAATTGCATCCCAAAACATCTTTAAAAGAGGCTCACACACACACACACACAAATACACACACACACACACATGCACGGACGCACACACACACACACACACACACACACACACACACACACACACACACAAACACACACCCACACACACGCACGCACACACAAAAACAAAAAAACACACGGAAAGGA
>JBBPDA010000001.1:48625575-48637673 GCA_037974385.1 Arnoldichthys spilopterus
ATGCATGGAAGCACATACACACACACACACACACACAAGGACGCACATACACACAAATACACACACACACATGCATGGAAGCACATACACACACACACACACACACACACACACACACACACACACACACACAAATACACACACACACACATGCACGCACGCACACACAGACGCACACACAGATATCCTAAAACCAGCTACCATGGCTACTGCTTTGGACAGGATTCCCAAACAACAACTGCTTGCTGGACTATTATCAACTGACGAAACCTCATCTGACACAGATCAATGGCAGTAGCATTAGCCAGATGAGGGAGAGCAATGAGATGTTCAAATATCTCTTTGCACGTTAAACACATCACTGGGCACAAAAAAACCTTTACTGATCAATAGAATGCACATATCTTAGAATTAATAGTAGAATATTAGTCTGGCTGCAGACAAACATAGTAAACTATCGGTGTCGCAATATACCGACATTGATGATAACCATGATATAAAAAAAATATTGTGATTTATCCTGCTCCATTAACTATGCAGTTCACATTCCAACAATAGGTGGTGGTATTGCTCCTTAATGCTGGTACCCTCTCTCCCCTTGCGTTATCTGAATATTTTGGTCTTGGTCTTGGTGTATCATCTGAATATTTTAGATTAGAAAGGCCTGCAGACGTAATGTGTGTTGAGTGGTATATAACAGCAGGCAGCACCCGTCATTTTGGCTGTCGAATAACTTTTGCACTCATAAATTGTTTACATTGTTTTGTAAATAGCTCACAATTACCACAGACTGCAAAACAAACTTACTCTCCTGGTTTTCACACAGGACACTTTCTGGTCCTGATGTGCTAAGCCACATGTCAAGTGCCAATTTTCCCCACAAGTATGAAACTGATGCAACAGCCTAAAAATGCCATTTGTGGGCTACGGACTTGGCAAAAAGCAAAATTTGCTTCTTTTCCTCATGCACATGTATTTCAAGAAGGGCAGCACAAAATGTGGGAGGATCATGCAAAAGTGAATAGAGATAGTAATGCATGTTTCTGCAACTTGCAGCGACCGGTTGCGTATCGATTTCCCTATCCCTTTCATAAGCCCATGTAAGTGTGTGTTATAGCAGATATAGCGATTAGGTGCAAACCATATGCTGAAAGAACATTATCTTCAGAGTTCTACTGTTTAAACTCTCAGGATCAGATGTTCTGGTGTGAGAAGATGCAGCTCCCTTGGAGAATGTTTTGGTGGTCAAGAATTTACCAACACTGCTCTTCGTCAATGAACTTTTAGTTTTGTCTGGAACTTGTGTGCTATTATTTCACTGTCATAAACTCTGCACCTCAGAAGTGTGCAGTCAGTGGGTGGGCTTTCCTGCATTGTGCGATAAGCTGCAGTCTTAGTAAACTGAGAGTTAAATTTAGGAGCATTATAAGTGCATATTACAATCACATGTTTTGTGCTCATATGTGCATCTGGCCCTCAGAGGGGTTGTGTTAGAGTGGCTAGCTACTGTAATGCATCCTGGTAAATGTCATTTTTTAAACATAAAGCTCAGAGACCTCAGTGGGAATAAATATACAAATTTCTTGGGCTGTGGAAGGACAATCTGAACTGCTCTTGTGTTTCTGAACTGTTCTGTTCATGCATTTCTGACAATCTGAACCGTTCTTGTATTTTTGAAGTGTTCTGTTCTTGCATTTCTGACAATCTGATCTGTTCTTGTATTTTTGAACTATTCTGTTTGTGCATTTCTGAACTGTTCTGTTCTTGCATTTCTGACAATCTTAACTGTTCTTGTATTCCTGAACTGTTCGGTTCTTGCATTTTTGACAAACTGAACTGTTCATGTATTTCTGAACTGTTCTGTTGTTTTATTCCTGACAATCTGCACTGTGCTTTTTCGGAGAAGCTAAATATTTGGATTGTATGGGTCAGAACAGCAGTGAACCATTCCTATAAATGATCTGACATGTATAGATGGTCTCTAACATTGAAACATTGTAATTAAAAATGTATGAACAAAACTGTTTGATTTCATTTGGGGTAAGGGAAAAATTACACAAAACTGAATTGAATGAACGCAGAAAAGCTGATCTTTAAAGGCAGAGCATGACAAAATACTGTAAAATATCTCATAAACTGACATAGCCTCAGCTAACTGAGCTGAAAATGAGTTGATTGTACCTGGACAGGTGGGGCAGCACTGGCCGGGACGTATGCTGGGGTTGTAACAGGAGGGCACTGGGCAGGAGATGAGGGCGCACATCTCTCGGCCGGCATGGCAATAACACTCCCTGCAGCCGTCGTGCCAACTCTGACCATTCTCATGTCTCCGGCCATCCATAGACAGACACGAGCCCAATTTAACTGAGGGCCCGACAGATGAGGAGCTCTGGTCTAGAAGCACAAGCACACATAGAAACATACACTAAATGAGTGGACTTTCAGACAGAACAAACATCTTTCGAAGAGAGTGAAACTTGGCCACGGTAAAGGCCCACTCCTTAAAAATGGAGCTAACTCTCATACAAACTCCTTCATTTAAAAACATGAGAAAACAGCAAGCTCCTTCTGCCAATTGTATTTACATGTAAATTCCTGCCACTTGACCTCATCAGTGAGGCGCCATCGCCAACAGTGGGCGGCTATAATAAACATCTTACACCCACAAGCCCCCGTCTCAGTGCACTCCCTTTAATCTCACTGTATCTGCCAACAGCCTCTCCTCTCAATGCCTCTCCATAACAGAGGCGATGGCCAGCCAGGCCTGGATCAATACCGCTGAGAGAGCTCACCTTGATTAAAATCCTGCCTGCGAGATATGAGGCGGATGCACTTTTTTTTTCAGGAATTCAAAGAGGTTTAGATTACAAAAAGAGGAAGAAAAAAAACTTATTCTTCTCTTTTCATTAATCAGATCCTGGCTCGATGCTCCTCATGAATACTTCACATGCGGGAATCCATTATTTAGAGCAAATCAAATGAGAACACACAGTACATGATAACACAAGGGAGGATGAATCTAATTGTTGTGTGCGACAGGAGGTTTAAGAAAGAGAAAATATGGTGGAGCTGCATTAGTACAGAGCTTGTTCTTACTCTGATGTCTTGTTTTCCACATAATGTACAGTTCACTCAATCAACTCTGTCAATACTACAGCATCTGCTGTTGATCAGAGATGTAGATCTACTAGGGCTGCTACTATCCCCTGGACACTGACAACTGAATGTTGCATTGTCCTTGCAATGGTCTTATTAGTCATGGGAAATTTCATAAAGCTCTGGACTGATTCGAGAGTTGAACTTGAGCTGTTTGTGTTCATGATCTGAGACACACAGTGCAGCTCAAAAAACAACGGTCTAGCATTAATATGGATCATCTCACATTAACAGAGAGTGACACTCACTGTCCTTAAGCAGCTATTTACAAGAGCTAAACAAACTCACTGCTGCATGTTCAGAAAAAGATGTGACACTATTTACTTAAATAAACCCTCTAAAGCAGTGAGAATATTTGTCCACAAATGCAGTCGGAAAATAAATGGACAATCTTAGAGATTTTAGAGAATTTGCATATTCAGAGGCTTGAATTGCAGTATTCACTGAGGTGTGGAAACCCATAATTGCCTGCATTTACACTAAACAATGAAATAATGAACTCTGAACAAGTTTAGTTTCACATCCAAAAGCACAAAGGAACATGAGCCTACCTCGACACTGACATATCAGACAGCCCAGTTCATCCTGCTGAAAGCCCATTGGACACGGCTTGTCACACGGCAGCTCGGGGCACTTCTTACATCGACAGGTGTCACAGCCATGCTTGTTTTTACTGACAGGAAAGAAAGGAGAAGCCATTAAAGTGGTTACACTAGTGACTACCAAGCAGAAGTGACCAATTATGGGAAAAAATGTACAGATTCAGTAACAGTCAAATAATTATTTCACAGTGGATGTTTTCCCATCTGGACTGTATGGTTTTCATAACCTTAAGGACATTATGACAGGCTTATGCTTAAATTATTGAAATTTGTTTGGCAGATATACATCTTATTTCTAAAGGGTCCCAGATCACTCCTCATGAAGCTGCTGCCGAGGATATCAAGGTTGTATAAAGACAGATCGCATTAAGATAAAGTTATGGAAATACATTCCTGCCAAGAACAGGGGAAAACAAACACCTACAAACCCCATATTCAGAAAGCCCAGGACATTTTTTGGTATATGATTTAAAACAATAATCTGAAATTTGTAAATTCTCTTAAACCATTTTTTGAACTGGAAATGACAGTTAATGTTTTGGCTATGCAACCTGATTGGGTTTTGTAAATATAAGCAAAATTTAAATCTAATGCCTGAAACACAGTCAAATAAGTTGGGAAGGGCAAAATAAGAATGAAAAGTTTATACAATATTCAAAATACATAATTCTGAAATATTCCACAATAATCAAGTGAACTGATAACAGGCGATGTTGTCATGATTGGGTATTAAAGGATCATCCACCAAATGCTCAGACTTTGCAAACAAAGGGTTGTGGCTCACTTCAATCGTGGATCAGCTCAAAAATAACTTTTATCATCTACAGTACATAACATTGTGAAAAGTCTTTGGGTCTTAACATTATCTTCAAGTGTGAAAAAGAGAAAAACAAGGCATAACCTAGGCATGACCATAAAATATGGTCAAGCTCTGAGCCAACAGATGACTTTCTCTCAAACTGCTGTAACCTCGGAGTGGACCTTGTCTTTGCTGTATGTATATTTTGATGCATTTATTTTGTGCATGCATAACACAGCAGGTGCTGAAGACAAAGCCCAATGTCATCAGTTAACACAGGACAGAAAAAGAGAACATGAGAGAGAGATAGAAAGAAAGTGAAAGAGAAGGAGAGGGGGCACTAGCTGTCTTTAATGACCTTACATGTAGGCGTGTCAGCAGATGGCACATTAAAAATGGCTAACCAAAGGGACGTATCAAATGCTCACTTCACCCGGGCACCTTTCCCCAGCCCGCAGTCCACTGGCTGGAGCCTCCACTGACCTCCTACACGCATACACACACTTCTTTCCTTTGCCCATCCTTTCCCTTATCTCATGAATAATAGCCGTGAGAAGCAGCCATGTGCAATGTGCATTCCGTTTGGTGATAAGGAGCTATCAGGTGTGATTTCACTGCTAGGGAATATCAATAGACTGTGCAGGAATAGGTAGACAGCACATCTCTTCATGCATTATTCAAGCACTGGCACTGTGCAAGCTTGAACAATGGCCATCACTTTGAGGGAGCATAAATAGATATCTAAAATTAGAATCTTAGATGTGAGTGTTCCCGCTCACACACGTTGGCAGAATTGACAAGGCAGCGGAGACGGAACGCTGATGACGACACACTGATGACAAACAGAGGAAGTCACACCTTTACACTGTTGACACATGAGAAAGTCACAGTGTGATGGCAAGGGCTGCTAATATGTCATTTGCTAATCTTTTTTGCGATTTTTCACATCGCCCTTTATAACATTGATAATGCAAAAGTCTGCAATATGCAAATGAGCGATGTGAGTTTCTTGATCACAAAGATTCTCTGGATGTAAAGATAATGATCCAGATAATTGCAGGTGTTCACCAATGTGTCTAATTCACTGCAAGGCACAATAGCAATATGCAGCAGGAAAGTGAAAGGCAGTGAAATCAAGTGGATTTTTTGACCATAACTGACCTAAACCAAACCAAGTGGTAGAGATGGAACAATCAGGTTGAATTCAGAGCTTTTAAAAAGATAAGGGACAACTGACCAGAACAGTAAAGAGTTAAACAATAGTTCTGGAAACATGAGACTGCTCTCTTGTGCTCTGTTATACAAAATAAGCTCATCTGTTGCCAGATGCCTTTCTGCATATGCAAATATTAACGAGATTAAATGGGTTTGTATAAGATTACACTGGTACTATCAGCAGTTTGACTGATCTCACATCTGAAATACTTGGAGAACCATTAGACCTAAACGACTTCCATAACTGTGGTATGATGATGTGGTGCAGTTGATGACCTGATGGGACAAGCGGTAGTTAGATAATGGTGAATGCAGCCTACATCATCAATGACTGAGGTGTCAAAATACAGAATTTTTCAATGAAAGAAACTGATGTTACATTTGTACACTGTAAAGTATATCAATAGAAAGAAAACGAAAAGGACTTAATAGGCTTTATTCAAATGAGCATATGTGCATATTTTCAAAATGTCTTTTTTTTAAGTAAATAAAAAATTAGACAGGGTGTATGGGGGCCAAAGCAACTTAAAATTATACACAGATCAGCCATAACAATAACACCACCTGCCTGGTACTTTGTAAATTCTTGTCATGTAGTTAAAATGAAAGTGACTATTTGTCATAGTGAACACACTCAACGAAAGCACCACAACGAAATGTGACCCCTGCATTTAACCCATCACCCATGCACACATGGAGTAGCGGACAGCTATCAAAAGTGCCCAGGGAGCAGTGACCTAAACCAAGTGGTAGGAATGGAGCAATCAAGTTGAGTTCAGAGCTATGTTTTAATAAGGGACTCAAAATACACTCGACCAAATAATTGACCGGATCACAAAAGGGTTAACCAATAATTCTGGGACTGCTCTCTTGTGCTGTGTTATTCAAAATGTGCCAACCAGAAGAGCTCTTACTGTGGTGCACTGTGTGGTTTGACACCTTTCACAGTCAGCATTAACATTTTGTGCAACAGGAGCTTCTCTTTAACTATTTTTATCTGAATTTGCTGGCAAACAACAAGACAAAAACTATATAAATGCACAACATGGTCCTTAGGGTCCAGTTGTATACCTTAAATGACCATAGTAGTTTCTCCAAGAGAAAGGTTCATAAAAGTACCTTTTGAAACCCCTAACCAACTTAAAAAGTAATTATGCACTGCAAAAGGTACAAGAGTGTATGAACATCATGAGAGGTAAAAAATCTCATGTGATATTATGAGTTATGAATTATGAGGTACTTCCTCCAAAGGCTTTAAGACAAACATGATCACAGTTGAAATCACAGCGTATTAAATATTACAAGGAGTTTATATCCTACGGTGATGCTAAGAGGGCAGACATTTTCCATTTGCATCTGACAGCAGAAAGGCAAGAGGCAACAGAAAAAAAGCCATGAAATTAATAACACCTGACGCCCAGCAAAGGTTGAAAAACCCCATGGTTGTCAATACCACACTGAAACAGGGTAGGCCATTCCTGGTAGAGGTTTTGGGCCCAAAATAAATGTTTAACCATAAAAATATATGTGCAAATGTAATTTGTTACAGAGGTACAATAGCATAAGATGAGTTTTAAAGAGTGAATAAGCCCTAAACATTTAAAGAAAAAGTCAAAAAAAAATCATTGAACCCCATATTTTTTAGTTTTAAAGCAAAGCTCGTTACATTCTGAGTATCATTAGACAGTTTTAATAGTCGTCCTTCTCCACACAGCTGTGAGTGGGTGAGCCATGTCCTCTCTTGTCTTGTGCCGTGTTTGTGTATTGCCCTGCATTAACCTGCTGACAGAACAACTCCGGAAAAGTTTCTCTAAAACGCTACGCTATAATTGCCATGGAGGTGCGCGCACATGGGGGGCTGCTGCGGGGTTTATTTGCAGCAGCATAGGAACATGCAGTTGTGGAGATTAGGCCTTCAGTTTCACTATCGCAGGCCATCCTTTACCTGAGCCAATCGCGGGTGCTAATCTGAGCCTGGCCTAATTAGCTGTCAGATATATACTGGCAGCACCCTGGCCCAAAACAAGCTGATTGCACTAGGGAGCAGCGTTTCGTCATTCAAAAATCAAGCAGAGCATGCAGGCAAAACTGAAGGAGGAGGCTGAGCTTGTGCTGACAGCACCGCTGTTCCGCTTTGTCAAGGGTGGCATGTCAAAATAAAGGTGTGATAGAGAAAAGGGGGAAAAACAGATTGAAATGTCTCCAAGATGAGGCTGAGGAGAGAGATAAGGGGGCTGATGACAGAAGAGAGAGAGAGAGAGAGAGAGAGAGAGAGAGAGAGAGATGATGTAGGGGGGAACGGTTTTGAAGGGAGAAAAGATGCTGATGATGAATGCTAGCAGTCTTACATGTAGCCGAAGGGGCAGTTCTTGGCGCAGGCCACTGGCTTACACTTCTTGTGGCGCTGCCGGCACTGGCATATGGCACAGCCATGAATGTCCGTCTGGAACCCGTAAGGGCACTTCAGTGTGCAGCCTGAGATCAGACCCTTGCACAGCTCCTCTCCTAGAGACAAGAACAGGCACAAGGTTATTTCCTTGTCGACAGAATAACACACACTGAAAGACGTGACAGTACAGAGCAGAATAAATTGTTTCCCTAACCCTCTTGAATTGAACATCTTGCTGGTGACACTCTTGTGATGCTCCCTTTAAATCTGCCAAGTTAGGCCATGTGCATACTCGTGTTGGCCATGGTAAAAATACAAAGCTTTCTTAATTATTGGATGCACTGCAGTTTTTTTTTCCATGTAAGTGCATAAGCCTAGTCCTGGACTACACAGCGTTTAGAGTGAAGATTCACCATAGAAAGAAAAACAGGGACCAAGATAACGCTTCCTCGCGATCTTGCGCTTAAAATTAATCAGAGCTGTGACAATGTGTGCCTGATATGTGTGATTATATTCCTGTTCATGTGTTTGCTTGCTTAAAAATGTTAGTGGCACAAACTAAATAGAGATCCACAGATTTTTACATCAGATCACATTCTTTACATATAAAACAAATGCAACAACAGCACTGAGAATTCACATGGATTAAATACCAGAAATAGTCTTAAAAGGATGAAATAAATAGCAATGTGTAGCACCGTGTGCACTGCATCCCTTTATCATCACACATCTGCCTCAAAAATAAATAGTTGTTTTTAAGCATTTTTTTTGTTTTTAAATGCTAGTCAACAGTGTAGTTTCTCCCTTTGTTTGGCATATACAAGTGTGATGACTTTGGTTAATTGGCATAAACTCCCATTGCTTGGCCATATTTCTCCAGCGCAAAACGAATAAAAAAATTAAGACACTAAAGATGTCTTGGCTAAGTGATTTACATTTAACTGAATATAAACTTGTCATTTGTTTTACAACATACCATTCCCTCTCCTGCTTATATGGTCTGTATATGGAAATTAAGCTTTAAAATTGTTAGCATTTTATGATGTTCACAAAGCCAAATCATTTACATAGATCAATTTATTCAGCCTATAGACGTTTAGCCCCACCCACTGTAAGTCATAGTGAGTGTTTCAGGTTGGACTGTTTTTTGATACAGGGCAACCATTCAGATCAGAGCTCAATCACAATGTACTTTAAAGGCTCAGTGGGGTTGGAACATGGTCATGTAAAAAGGAATGATCACAAATACCAAAGGTGAACTTCAGGAAAGAAAATGAAACACTTAAATGATAGAATATGAGCCCTAGAATAAAAGAATAGGAGGCAAAACTCATTTTCAGAAGCACCAGCAGTGAAACAAAGTGAAGCACATTCAGCTAAGCCATGCACGTCTGAAATGTAACTTAGGAAACATGCTGGAAAGAGCTCACAGCACTGGAAGTAAACACCTGGCCGGCTTTCTCCCTTTTAACAGACTCATGTAAGAGCGGCGAGCCCTTGATGTGACTGAAGAACAACAAACAAACCTAGTTCTGCGTCACACAGCTTTTTTTCAGCACTGTCCTCCATCGGCTAAATCAGCACTATCCTCCTCCTGCCTTTGATATGTGTCAGCCTCACACGTTCACTCTCCCTCTCTCAGCATACTAAACAATGAGCTAATCCAGCGGCGTTCATTGCGAGCGCTTCTAAGCTGCTCTCCTGAATCCACTCCTGCCTGGAGAGTTCACAGCTAAACACTCAGCGACAGCTGGCTCTTCTATAGGATGACTGGAAAGCAGGCCCACTTTCACCAAAGGTCCAAAAAAAGCGACCATGGCTTCTAAGACCATTCTGTTCATTTCTGCTTGATTATTTCCCACTCGTAGCTCGATGGGAGGAGGGGATGTTGTCAAAAGTTTGGATTTTAAAGTTTCAAATCCCAACATGTTTGTGTTGTAATGTATATTGACCAATCAATCATGATCAGCTACCTTACCTCCTAGCTGTCTATAATAGCTGTAGTTCCCAACTGATGACAGACGGAGGAGCTCAAGTAAACAAACATTATTCATCAATGCCCTCTAAAGGTGTTCCTGCTTGGTGCCTTGGTAAATGTTTTCCTTAACCCAACTACTATAAAAAACAGAGGTCCAAAAAAGTTACCATAGCTTCTATTCTGTTCATTTCTGTTTGATTATTTCCCACTCCTCAGCTCTATGAGAGGAGGTGACGTTGTCAAAGGTGACGTTGTTTGGTTTTTAAAGATTCAAATGCCCAACATGTTTGTGTTGTATGTATATTGACCAATCATATTGGTCATTATTACAGAATGATGATGAATTTGATAAAAAGTTAGTGATTTTTTTTTTTTGAATAGTCTTCTTTTGTAAGAAGAAACAAAAATCTTGCATGTTTTGCATGATTAAATTATGTATTTATATTCAGATGTTTGTGTAATTTTGTAAATGCTGTCACTTAAGCTGTAACACTCACTACACAAGCACCTCTGGAATGTAGAGGCCTGTGAAGTAGCCCAACTGATACCCTACCTCCGCTCAAACTAGGGGTGTAACAGTGTCTCAATCTGTATCGATGCATCAAAATAGCGCACAATTCTGTGTGACACCAAAATTGTTAATTTTACAAACATTTTTACTTCATTTTATTGTGAGCAGGGTTTTTACTGAAAAGCTGATTTTGCTCTTGACAACACTGCTGTGTATTGCCTTTAATAATAAAATATTCACATTATAATTGGCAGATTGCATGGAATTTCAGTATCAAACTGAATCAACTGAATCCCATCACTGCAAAATTTGAGGTATCAAATGTATCGGATCCCTGGCTAAAATAATCAGATCGGATCGAATTGTGATGAAACCTGTGAACCCACTTACTCCTATTGAGGAGAGCCCTACGTTTCACCTAACTGATCGAAAGTCATTGAAGCCCACTTGCACACTGGGAACTGCTGCCCCTTGTCTCCTACAACCAGATCGCTCATCACTTGGCCCTTCTTATCCCCAGATAACTAGTCTAAGACTAGTTCAGCTACCACAGATGTGTTATGCTAGATATTTTGCTTCAAGCTATAGGACTCATAAACCTGAGATTGTTTTCTCTTGTTTGTTATTCCTATCCAGTGTTGACCAGGGGAGGATGGGTTCCCCTTGTCAACCTTAGTTCCACCCAAGGTTTCCTCCTACAGCTTAGGGAGCTTTTCCTTGCCTCTGTCCCCTTTGGCTTGCTCATTAGGGACTTGGACCCGGAGTCTGTAAACCTCTGTAAATTCAGGCAGCATTGCTTCACTACAGAATATAAATAAAATGTTTCTGTAGTTCATTGTGTGCCCTTTGTAACAGATTATGCAGTTATGAAATCACATGTAAAGAAGCACTGTAATGTAAATCACGTGTGTATAAAAACAACAGTAATGCCATAATAATTTTAGCCTCACGTGTTTTGCAACTGCAGGTGCGGCAGCCGTCCTGGTCGAGCCGGAAGCCATACAGGCAGTCCTTCTGCATCAGAGTGCAGTTTTCCAGTGGGCCACAGGCAGGGGGCGCCATGGTGATGTATGTGGGCTCTGGGAAAAAGAAAAAAAAAAAATCATACTCACAATTCCCTCAGTGGAGGTGAGTCAGTCTGAGTAAGTCAGAGAGCGCGTAAGTGCGTGTGTATTTGTGTGTGAGCGCGAGTGTGTGAGTGAGAGATGGAGAAAGAAAAAGAAAGAAGGAGCTGTGAGGGAATGTGAAGACTCATATGGGACGAGGCTTATGAGTCATGGGAGTTGAAAGCAATTTTCCACACACCCTTCTTCTTAGCTTCTGTTAATGGCTAAGAGCAAGATGACAGAGAACACAACAACTGGAGGCAGAAGAGAGAGAGAGAGAGAGAGAGAGAGAGAGAGAGAGAGAGAGAGAGAGAGAGAAAGAGAGAAAGAAAGAGAGAGAGA
>JBBPDA010000001.1:48637773-48647773 GCA_037974385.1 Arnoldichthys spilopterus
AAAAAAAAAGAGAGAGAAAGAGAGGGAGAGAGAGAGAGAAGGAGAAAGAGAGAGAGAGAGAAAGAGAAAGAGAAAGAGAGAGAAAGAGAGAGAGAGAGAAAGAGAAAGAGAAAGAGAGAGAGAGAGAAAGAGAGAAAGAGAGAAAGAGAGAAAGAAAGAGAGAAAGAGAGAAAGAAAGAGAGAGAGAGAGAGAGAGAGAGAGAGAGAGAGAGAGAGAGAGAGAAAGAGAAAGAGACAGAGAGAGAGAACATATGCCGAGAGTCCCTTATCTATTTTCCGCTTTCCTTTTGTGCCCCTCACACATTGACATCTCATTCTAATGGGGATTCCTGGTGGTTATAAGTTATTTGTTTGAATCCATTAAAATGTTTATTTATTTATTTATTTATTTATTTATTTATTTTTTGATATGGCCGCGCGAGCGTCCTTTATATCAGTAGCGTTTGACCCACTCGCGCGGTTTAGGTTATGACAGTTCTGACAAGCTGCAGCGCCGTCGCTGTCAGCGCCACTCTAAATCACGGCACTCTCCCGGGCCAGCACCACCACTGATCCCGTGAAGCCGGCCCACTAGTACAGCTCGAGAGAGAGGAGGAATTAAGTAAAGAACGACAGGCTGTCAAGGCGACAACTCATGAGATGTTTTACTGGACACATGCCTACATGATATACCTACATTACATACTGATGCTAAGAAAACCATTAATATACAGATTTACTGTCAGTCTTTATTGTTTATGCTGCAGTTCTGAAATGATACATTTGTACAGAGATCCTCATGGTAAAAAAAACAACCATGTAAACCTAACCTTTAGCCTTAGGCTACATAAAAAACAAATGATGTAAGATTAAAAAATATAAAAGTTAATCAACTAAAACCAACAAATTTGTTAACTTCTAAGAAGCCCTGCCTTCCTTGCTTACAAATTTAGATTTTTTCTGATACTGAGTGTTTTTATTTGAACTTTAATAATATTTGTCAGGAGGGCTGCCATAATCACAGTATGTTAGTTTGTGATATATATAACTGTAATTCATATTTAATTATCCTATTTAAGCCCAAATAGGCCAAAAGATTTCTTAATTTACCTCCTAGATGTCCATACTGATGGCAGACGAAAAAGCTCAAATAAACAAACATTACTCATCACTGCCCTCTAAAGCTGGTCTTGCTTGGAGCTTCGGTTTTCTTTCATTACACAGATTTTCCTCAACCCAACTACTATAAAAAACACCCCATTTAATCCTATTTGTTCTGATGCTAACATGTGATTTTTAAAGCTAACAATTATATCTGTAATTGAAATTGAAACTGAGAAAAATTGTGATCAGGTGATTATGCAATAATGACAGTCAAATTGCGCTGCGTAACCGCAACTATTGAAATCTCTCTAAATGTCTGATATTATTTATCCAATATCTGAGTTTGTAGTTCTTTAAAATCAGTATTTGTTCACAAAAATTCAGTTTCAGTCAAGTCCCACCACATTCACACTTTAGGCTTCAACGGCACAAATCCATTTTCTTCTTTAAATGAGACACAGATTTGATTTTTGTGAAACATCACAGCAGAGCGACCAGACCGGAGCAAAAATAATTCTGCAATAATGGCTGTAATGTGAACACAGGACACTTCTAAAACAAGCATAGGTAGAGGAATCCAAATCGGCACGTCCAGGGATGACAAAGCGCTGATGTCATGGGTCTGCCGTGGCCGAGAGGCAGCCGAAGCATGCCGGCTATGTGGGCTGGCGGTCAGAGGTCGTTTTGTAGATAATTCCCACGGGCTGTTTGTGCAGAACGTGGAACGAGGCTGGAGGCAAAGGAATTGCTCTTATTTTTAGGACGAGAAATTTAATTACGCGGAATCAGATAGAGACTGAAAATGACAAAGCCTTCTCTCCCTTTTTTCTACCACTCTTTCTATCTTTTTTTTTTTAAACTCATTCTCTCTCTCCATCCGCCCAAGGTTATTTTGTCTCAGTCGTTTATGGACCTTTTTTTTTGGAGAATATATGGTTATTATGAATTTACAATGAATTCCCTCTGAAGGTCCTGAGGCGAAGCAGCGGAGACTGTCTCTGATTCATTAAAACAGCTGCTTTTCATTAGGTCTCAACGCCCTTTCTTGACAGAGCCTGTGTGTGTGTGTTTGTGTGTATGTGTGTGTTTGGGGGGGTGGGGGTGGGCTGGAGCAATAACAAAGCAAATCAACCTCACACAAATAAATTAAAGCACAGATAAAGAGATATTCTTGTGCAAATACAAAAATAGAGCCTTTCTCTCTCTCTCTCACACACACACACACACACACACACACACACATACAAACACCCACACAATGGTTGATATGTAACTCAGGTGCAAATCCCTTGGCGTCTGTGGGTTTCACTAAGCGAGGTGTGAGCTCATAGCAGCTCGTCCCAGTCCAACACTCTTCATTTACTTAATTACACACCCGGCGTCTGGCGCAAAAACTCCCCTCGGACAGTGAGGGGGGTGTCACCTTGAGCGAAATGAGGTCTCTCGCAAGCAACATTCAGGGAATAAAAAATTCAAGAGCACAGAGTGACCGGTGACGAGCTGAAGATCAGGCCTGAGCAGAGCTACACAGAAAAGGGCTACATCTAGCCGGGTCCACGGGGGTTAGGTGTAGTATGTGATTAGACTGTCACAAGGGTGTGGTCTCCCAATGATACTAAAAAGCTGAGTGGCTGACACAGGGTGCAGTCTTCATTATTGTATACAGTAATATGCACAAATTGATATATTCAAAATGCAGAAAGTGTGTATATACAGTTGTATGCAAAAGTTTACACACCCTTGTTTAAATTACAGTTAAACTAAGAACACACAACCTCTACAGGGAATACACACACACACTAGAACCAGTACACATCCAAGTAAAATCTGCAGGGCAGGGAGTACTCTAAAAGGCACAAGCACCAGTGAGCAGGTGAGCGGAGGATACATTAGTTCCACAGGTTTGGGACTTTTGGAAGGAGTGCATTATGAAATGCTCCTTCCTGCAGAGATGCTTCTAGTGCAGCGCTAAAAAGCAGAAAACACCTCCACACCTCACACAAGAGGCAACCACGAGCAACATAAACTCATAAAAATGGGCAAACTCAAATAGAACACGCACAAACAAACACTCACCTTAACTCACATTCCCAAGAACCTCTGTGGATGCATTTTTGAGCAGCCTATCATTTCCCTCACTGTGCCCTTTCTCACCTGCTCCCCAGGTGCCAGCTAATGTACACTACTGGCAGCCAAAGCAGTAAAACGGCTTTTTCATGACAAAACCACCTTCTCCTAAAGCATGGTGTACACACACACACACACACACACATACATGCACACACACACACACACATACATGCACACACACACACACACACACACATACATGCACACACATGCCTTATGTAAATGAGCAAGGGGGAATGGACACAGAGTTCTGTAGTCCTTGCCAACAGGTATGGCTATTTTTAAAAGACATCTGTCTAGAGGGAGAGCGGGCATCGTTAGGGTCCCGCTTTATTTCCTCCTGCCCTGTGCTATAATGGGGCCACAAATGGCAGTCCAGCATGCGTAGGGGCTTAAAGTGGGGGGAAAAAAAGTGAAACGGAAGAAAAAAGAACAGCAAGGTCAGAGGGGCATGGTGCAGCACAGTGCATTCAATACCCAGGTAACGTAATACAGCGAAACGCCCTGCAAATCAATACACCCCTCTCCATAAGAAAGCTTTCCCACAAACGAGAGCACACAGGGCCGAGCCCTGGGCAGTGAATACACTTTTTAAAAGCAGTGAAGGTTATCATTATTTAAACAGCTGTCTTTAGCACACAGCCACACAGAAGGATATAGCCAAATACACATTGTCTTACAGTGAAATACAGGGTAGTTCATATCAATTACAGAGCCAGGGAGGCTCCTGAGTGGGTCGAGCACCATCATACTGTATAAAGGTGTAAAAACACAGTGTATTTCCCTAAGCTTCCGCAGAGCAGAGTGATGAGCAGCAGCCAGACATATTTCCCTTTGATCCAAACCAGACAGTAGATAGCAGCCAGAGAGAGAGAGAGAGAGAGGGAGAGAGAGAGAAAGAGACAGAGAGTAAGTGAGTGAGGGGGGGAGAACGTGAGAAAAAATGGGAGCGAGACAAAGAGGGGAAGAGATAGCAAGTGGTAGCAAAAAAAAGCTGGAAGAGAAAGAAAGGGAGACAAAGAAAGAGAAAATAAAGAGAAAAAGAGAACAATTGGAGAGCGAAAGTGAGAGAGAAAAGGGGAAGCAAGGAAGACAAAGAATAGAAGAGAGTAAAAGGAAAGAGAGAGAGGTAGGGCGAGAGATAGAAAGAGAGACAGAGTGAGAGAGAGAGAGGCAGAGAGAGAGGAGAAAGAAAGAGGAGTGCATGAAGGACTGGATTAGAATGCAGTTCTTGTAGTCTATGTATGGAATATGGAGAGACGGGCTCCACCTGCCAGTTTAGCTCTATGTGTATGTTTGTGTGTGTGTGTGTGTGTGTGTGTGAGAGAGAGAGAGAGAGAGAGAGAGAGAGTGTGTGAGAATGCATACGGTATATGTGCTTATGCACTCCACAGTCCGCCAGACCCACACCTCTAATTGCTTCACAGGCAGACAGCTGCATAAAAGATTAATTGAAAACTGGGTGTTAAAAAGAGGGAGGGGGACAGAGAGAGACAGAGAGGGAGAAAGAGAGAGAGAGAGAGAGAGAGAGAGAGCGAGGGAGGTAGAGAGAGAGAGACAGAGTCTGTGCTCCTGTGCTGCCCTTGCACACGAGATAGGAAGCCTGCGGGCATGCTGCTACGCTCTTTCATTCATCCTCCTCTCCTCTCTACATCTTCCATCCTTTCTTACAGCCACAAATTTTCAGCAAAGCCGCCCTGTGCAGAAGACCCGGGGCCATACGGTGCTCTAATTGGACCCTTTGCATCCTGATTATAATGGGAGGTTATGGACAGACAGGAACCTTGCTGACGTGGCCAGCGCAGTGTGATGTTCATGTTCCAACTATTTTTTTCTTGCTGATGTATTGATCTATAGAGAGGCGTGCTGCGATGGTGTGGACCCCTAATTGGAAGCAGGCCGGAAGAGCAGAGAGCAGAGCAGACAGACAGCAACCCTATTACACCTGCCCACAGACATTTAAACAGGAGCAGCTCTGATCATCACACCAAAACAAAGCAGTGTAGGAAGCTCAGACACAGCATCACATGCCTCCAAGCCTAAATTGTTACACTCCTTATCACTATTTACTGCCTTTGCACACACTTCCCCACAATATAGTACAGCGTTCCTCAATCTCAAGCACTAGAAACCACAGGTACTGTGCAGATCATCTCAAAGACTTGGCAACCTACTATGCCAGACCCACAAAGACATTTTGGAAACCTCCTGCCATCAATTTTAATGAGAACATTGTGCTAAATGTGACCCTTGCATTTAACCCATTCGCATGTGCACACATGGAGCAGCAAGCAAGTATCAACAGTGCCCGGGGAGCAGTGTAGTGGGATGGTACCTTGCTAGGTACCTCAGTGGTGCCCGGGCCAGGACTTGAACCTGCAACCTTCAGTTCACAAGGGCAAAGTCCTAACCACTAGGCCATCACCGATAAACACATGGCAAAGAACCAGAATAATACCAGAATAATAATCAATTGAATTAACCAAAATGGAACTTCTAGTGGAATATACCCTGAAGTAATGATGGCATGGTGAACCATGACTTAAAACCTAGTGTGCACTGGCCAGTAAGGGTGAAATATATAGCAACTGCCAGCAGGTTTTACTTAAAAGGACACTAGTTTGAATGTGATGCCTGCTGTTTGTAAATTAATCCTCACTCACTCACTAACTCACTCCTTCACTGACTAACTGACTCATTGATTCACTCACTCACTCCTCGCTTAAGCAGGCTGACTGTTGTTTGCAGTTTTTTCAAGTAATTGTTGTCTTGGTACATTCATCAAAAAATATTGTTTTGTCCTAACAGAACAAAGTGGATATCATTAGCATGTAACTTATGTGTTTCACTGAAAGAGAGGACCAGAACCTACACCAGCAGGATCTATGAAGAAAGTGCAATGCCTACATCAGACGCCACTGCTATTGCCTCATGACAATAGAAACAACACAAATTTAGGCCGCTTCCTATTGTTTTGCATTACACAGTCCATTACAACTAAATAAAGATTTATTTATTATTTTAGCATAAAGATAGACAAAACGATGTCAGAGTTGTCACAGACACATACACATACGTTAGTCTAGCTAGTTAGTTAGCTGGCTATCTAGTTCTAGGTTTGCAGGCTAGCTATCTAGCTACCAAAGTACTCTCTTTCTTCATGTTTGCATGGACTAACTGGCTTTTCCTCACTTGTCTGTCTCTTTAAAAAGTCTTCTGAAAAGTCTTTGTGGTGAAACACACTGTAATCAGGGTTTGACCTGAACATTAGCTTCCAGCTGAGCATTGATTTCCAAAGTTAACATTAGTGGTCAGTCATCATTTTCACCAGCTAAAGTCTTCAGTGCTAATCATGTGGAATAGTTCAGCTATACTGGAGCGTTTTGATTTTAGAAGAAGAGATAGCAAGATGACACGTCCATATGTCTTTGAATTGATTTTGGGACAGAAAAGGTATGCTGACACAGTCCAGTCAAATTAGTCCCTATATACTATATATATATTATTGCACTAGGCTGGTGCTGACGTTTTATGTTAAAGCTGTTTTACGACAGGGTGTTCCACAGTTTCCTATTCACTTCTTTTTTAACTTTACTGAAGACACTTTGCACAGCTTCTATTTACTAATATGGTGAACAGTCACTGCGTTTGTGGAGATGACCCCAGGCTTCAGATGTGCTTTATATCAATGACACTCTGCACTTATTTTTGCTCAGTCAGACTAGATGACTTAGAAAGGTCTTGGTAATTACCTGATGAATCAGATATGGTGAGTGATGAGGAGGAAAACCTACAAAAGTGTAGTGCATGGTGAACCAGAATTGAGAAGCATTAAGCCAATTAGTATTAATACCAGTGGGAGCAGACTGTGTTCTGAGCCTGCGTTCCATTCTTTGTGAAGTCACTGAGGCACTGTGGATGTACAGAGTGAAGCTGTTGAGAATTCAGAGAGCACACAGTGATGATACCAAATCTATATCCTCCAGCTAGAGCTGAGAGAAGATGCCTCCATTTCTCTGGCTTCAGCCAATCTCAGAAGACATCCATCATTTGACATAACTGACATTCATCTTTCAAATGCTTCTCCTTGCTTGTGTGTGTGTGTGTGTGTATCTGGAGGTGTGTCTGTGAGCGGCCTACCAGAGCCTTGCTAAACCATAAGTCAAAATAAAAACACTCCGTCAGCATTCCCAAATGTCTAAGTGAAAATCCATACCAGATTCTGCTTAATAAATGCTCACAATAACAAAACAATGCAACGCTCTCACCCATGGCTCTCACTCAGCAGCCAGGCGAGATCACTGCTGCATGGGAGTGGTCCCATGTGACAGTGTGCCTGACACAGTAATAGCAATAGTACACATTGGCCATTTATTCATAAAATGAGCTGCAAGGTGGGGTCTCCACGAATCAGACTACTTTGTCAAGTCACATTTCAGAGATGAGCGACTGGATTGAGATCTGGGGAATTTGGAGGCCAAGTCAACACCTATAAGTATTTGTCATCTTCCTCAAACAATTCCTAAACTTTTTCTGCAGTCTGGTAGGGCATTATCCTGACCTCCATTGAGAAATCCTTGGTCTACAAGAGAGTTTAGGAAGGTGGTATGTGCCAAAGTTACATCCACATGAACGCCAGGAATGCAAGGTCTCCCAGCAGGACATTGCCTGGAGCGTCACACTGCCTCTGCCGGCTTGCCTTTATCCCATAGTGCATCCCGGTGCCATCTCTTCCCCATTGCGCCCGCACACCTGTATGCCAACGTGATGTAAAATAAAACTTGATTCATCAGACCAGGCCACCTTCTTCCATTGCTCCATGGCCTAGTTCTGATGCTCACATGCCCCCACTGTAGGCACTTTTAGGGGTTGGAGAGGGGTCGGCATGGGAAATCTGGCTGGTCGGTGGCTACACAGCACTTTTATATCACAGAACTTTTCCAACAATCTGTGCTATAGTTGCTCTTCTATGCTCTTCATTGAGCTTTGGGTGCCCACAAAACTGTCATTGGTTGATTGATTGTCCTTCCTTGGACCACTTTTGGTAGGTACCAGCCACTGTACACAAGGAAGACGTTTTGAGATGCTCTGACCCAGTAATCTTGATATCACAATTTGGCCCTTGTCAAAGTTGCACAGATCCTTACACTTACCCATCTTCCCTGCTTCCAGCACATCAACTTCAACATGTGACTGTTCACTTGTTGACTAATACATCCCGCCATATTGATATCCTATAGACAGTCAATGTTATTTACATCACTTGCTGTAGCTGATTGGCGTAGGTGGATGAAAACTTGTGCTACAACCAACGCACTATAGTTAGTTCCTGTCTGCCAAAGTGAACCTACATGACCTTGATGGTCCAAAGCCAGTAAGGGCAGGTACAAGATGAGTGTTCCTAATAAACTGGAAACTCATATCAGTGTGAATGACGCAGCACTCATGGACTATATTTATCTTCGGTGTCAACAGAAGGATATTAAAAAGAGGATATTCAAGCTGCCGTATGGTGAGAGCACAAGTATTTCTGTCCAGATGGACATTAAAAAACCCATAAACTGCAAGTTGCTTGTTCATGGGCCCACAATTCATTTTCTCAATCATATATTAGTGTAGGCATAAACAGAACTTTACAGGCTGTTAATACTAAGTGGTGTTTCCAAATAAGTACTGAACTACTCATTTTCTTCAGATTAATTGGTTAGCTAACCTGCTATTCCTCTTTCTCTCTTGAACACACACTCATCATCTTCCCCCGAGTGTCGTTCAGCAGCCAAAACTAAAACATCTTACATAGTTTCATAATATTTGAACTAATTCATAGTAGTTAATAAATATTAATATGAGTAACGGTATAATAAGCTTGTAGTTTAAAGGGTTAACATCCAAAACTATTCCACAGACAGTAAACACACATACTGGTGTTGATGAGACCTAATAACAAATGACCCACATACACCAACTCACACATCCACACACACACACACACACACACACACACATGCACACGCACACACACACTGACCTACAAACAAAGCCAAAGTGTGTAAGGAACAATGAAATACATCTATTTGGACACAGAAGGGGACAGAAAGACATGAGAACACACACACACAAAACTACAGTTATCATGACAGCAGGAATTTGGACTCACTAATAGTAACACAATGCTCCACAACCAAAACACAGCGTACCCAAAGGTAACTGGAGTCAACATATTGTGAAGAGAAAAGTATCCGTGAGATGAGGACGTACAACTCAACCTGGGCTGAAATACAACATGGGCTGTATTTACGGCTGATTGTTACTAAGAGCATAACGTCTTATATAATTGAATTCAAGTTTTCACCTGGGGGCTCTACAAACCGCTTCTATCAGAACAAAGCCTCACATTTTATAAGTTATTTTACAAGAGTTATTTATTTAACTGTCGGTCTATTTGTCATGAAATACTGTATACAGTGTAAAGGGCACCAGGCAATTTAAGAGTACAAATGAAAAATAGCAAACATTAAGATATGATATGCTAATGCAGTGTGTATCAATATATATATATATATATATATATATAATCTACAATGAAATATTATAAATAGGTACACTTTTATATTACTTTTATATATTGTATATTACCTTGTAAAGCCACATATTAAAAAGTGGTACGAGTTTATAAATGGTAGACAATAAACATTATTGAAAGGGAATATAGATGTCAACCAACCAAATATTGTTCCAGAACAGCACCATGTGTCTTGTATGGTCAGCAAAAACAACACTAGCAAAA
>JBBPDA010000001.1:48655725-48669762 GCA_037974385.1 Arnoldichthys spilopterus
TGTTCACTTGCTGCCTAATTTATTCCACTCCCCTGACAGGTGCAATTGTAATTACGTAACTAGATGGTCAGTGTTGTTCACTTTACCTCTAAGTGGTGTTAATGTAATGGCTGATCAGGGTGCATATATATATATATATATATATATATAAACACACACACACACAATGATATACAATTAGGCACTGTTTTGTACTGTAAGAGAGTAAGAGTATTTAAAATATGCATTAACATAATGCAAACTGCATCATTCATCGAGGTGATTTTTAATCAGTGATTTCATGAACGATCAAGCTTATTCAGTAATCATCACAGCGCTAGTCTGATTTAATTTCTGATATGATCTGATGAACTAATGCTAAATTTAACAAAAGAAGAAAATCTGCTCAGCTGCATCTGCTTTGCCACTTGTTAAAAAAGCAATAGGATGTTGCAGGAAGAGGTATGGAGGTATGGGGAGAGTTCAGCACTTCTTCATCTGCATTCCTGTTTCTGAAGGGCATAACTTTACCAGTGGCACAAAAACCAAACCACTCAGTTCGGACCCTGGCGCTATGGCTTATGCTTATTTCTACCATGAGCAGCTCACTGAACAATATGCTAAGTGTGTCATGCTCGGATTGCTAAGCCTTTCTGCTGTTCTTTTGACTAAAGTGGCTGCCTGGCTTCTGAACTTCTTCTGTCACAAAGGATTATATAACTGAAGCAAATTGCTTCATAGTTTTATACAAAAGTCTTTGCCTTGGAATCTTCTGGCACCACATACTGTGATTCATGCAAAGAGGACAAACATGAACCCCCCCCCCCCCACACACACACACACACACACTAGCATCTAGAACGTCCCCAGAACAGTAATCCAGAAAAGGCTCTGACTTAGAAAGAGTGGTTGGAATTTCTTTTGTCAAGGACATCACCAATGGGTTGCTTTAGACAGTTAACACTTAAGTTACCACTGTACTTAAAGTACAACTACCTCTTCATTCCAGGGACAGAGTATGCTAAACAATGCTAAAATATGCAACTAAGCAAGTTTTTAGCTGACAATAACTAACTAAGAATTCTAGGTCTAGACTCTTGCATATAAATAACCATGACACTGTACAAGATTTAGTTTTTTTAAAAGCTGCTTTTGTAGTGATCCTTACTAAAGTTCATTTCTAACTTAGTTTCTTTTGGTCAATGTTAGTCTGTTAATAAAGAATTGTTTAGCCTACGTTGTGTTTCTGGCATTCAGCAGACCCTCTTATCCAGAACAACTACCAGTCTAATAATACTACAAAGGTAACCTAAGTCTTTCCCAGGGACTGTTAGGTGACAAAGGTTATCCAAATCCTCCCAGGACCATGTGGCTATATTTATCACACTAGCATAGTGGTTTCTCATGCAGTGCCTTCTAAGGGGTTGAAGGTCACCCATATTCAACAGTGGTTTCCAGCCTTGCTGCATAAAGACTGAGATTTCTCCAGATTTCCTGATTTCCATTTCACAATGTTATGTACTACAGATGGTGAAATACCTCAATTCGTTGCAATACTGTGCTGAGAAAATCTAAAACGAAAAGAAACTGTTTATAATCTCCACTGCCAATAGAGAGCAGTACGTTTTCAGATTGTCATCGAAAATAGGAATCTGTTTTAAATATAAAATAAATAAAGGTTAAATTATATAAATAAATAAAAAAAATCCATGTTTGTCATCTGGTGAGATCTATGAGAGCATAAAGGGTTAAAAAAAAAAAAAAGAGAATTCAGGTGTCAGCAGGAGCACCGTAAATTTCCCGACAGCACCTGCAGGACTACAACTGAATGCATGAGATGGATGCTGCTGACTGTGTAATCTCTCCGAGCCGCTCAGCGGTAATCCCATAAGCAGCCCTCCATGCAGCCTGAAGGCAGGGGTCCAAAACAACCCACCCAATTCTGGTGACAGAGTAGGCCTGGCATAATTAAATTCAGCACAGAAACACCTTAATAAACACCTTTGTAATCAACTTTTGTACCAGTCTGTGCAGTCACAGCATTTGGCACCGCTGATCCACCATGAAGTGCCAAGGGCATGCGGGTATCGAAAACAAACAACAACAAAAAAAACTTCCTCTGCAATTTTGTTGCAGTTGAATGTGTTTAGTGAGGGGAACCATGGGTGAGAATAAAAAACACTTTAATTGCTGTGCTGCAGGTGACAATTTCTGAGTAAAGCTTGCTTTGTAATCTAGCACTATCCTCTTACAGCTGATCTATATCTATAGTGCTTACAACCGCTCCACAAGTCTGATCTACTGCCGGAGAGTATTAGTCTAACATCTTCCTTTATTAAAGTCAACCAATACAACAACGTCTGACTCTCTAACGTTTTTGACCTGATTTTCTTTTACAATTCATGTGTCACATTAATGCACATTAATCAACTCAGAGGTAAAAGTGACAGTGTTTACCAGCTGGAGAATTTCAGTAGTACCACTGAGGCTTGATATCCTAGAACCAATTTTTATAAACAATAAAAAAAATCACAGAAAAATATTATTAGAAAACTAGGCATGTAAAGGACACATGATATCAGAATCATATCAGTATCAGCAGATATTTGCATGAAAAAATAATCCCGGCATCGTGCAAATGCTTAGATTTGACAGATTTTTCTGACCAATATTTACTATTTTATATTTATTGCGCTCTGTGCTAATATTCTTCATGTTTGTTAAAAAAAAAACTCATTTTAAAAATATTTTTTTTAAATATAAATGAAAGTTGTATTTCTAAGATCCAGTTTAGTCCTGCACTTTTTTCCAGACATGCACATGAAACATTGTATATCAATATTGGTCTACAAATCCCACTTTGGTAAATCTCTAATAAAATGGGTGCAGTTAAATCACCACTTTTAAATGAATGCATCACAATTGTGTTATGTCAGAACTGAACTGATCAGCAGTACTGAGTAAAGCATGCACTTATCTTTGGACAAAATACAATCAAATCTAATAAAATGATATTTGTTTATATGTAGCGTATTTAAATGTAGCATCAGATTCTTGTCATAAGACTCAGTAGTGTAGCATAGTGTTCTTCACCAGTTGGGAAATGCAGCTCCAGTCTGCTTTAAGAAGGGCAGCAAAAAAACAGGTGTTGTATCACTAGAGAGGGGCTTTTTAAGCAAAGAAAACTATTGCACACCCACTGGGAACTTTTCTGGGCTTTTCCAGCTTGTTGAGTATCAACGTTGTTTTCTGAGGTCCTCAGTAATCTCCTTTGTTTGTGCCACGATCCACTTTCTTGTTTTTTTAAGCAGGGTACCATCAATTACTGAAAGCTCTAAATTCATTATCACATTAACTGCCACTCACAAATACACAATATAGGACATACTGTATTTATTGTCTAATTGGATTGAATTGTTTAATTAGGATTTCTTGACCTTTTTTAAAGAAATTTGCAAAAATCTGATGATGCTTTAGGTCGTGCTCATGCAGAAATAAAAGAAAATTCGATAGGAGGTCACAAACTTTCAAGCACCACTGTATGTTTGTGTAGGAGGAATGTGGGTGAAGCAAATCAAATATGCCAATAGTTCTGCTCGTGTTCACATGAGCGCTTGCAATGTCTCTCTCTCTCTCTCTCACTCACACACACACACAGATACAGACATAGACATAAACACGCATGGCGAGCTTATCTTCAGACAGAGCGTATCTGAAGCAGAAGGAAGCACGCTTCATTGATACTGGTTCTATGCAGAGACTCTTTCTGAAATTCTCCATCTGCAGATTAAAAGCAGCTTCCAATCTCAACCTCGCAGTTCCTGAGCTGTGAACACACGAAGCACAGATTTCAAATAACACTGATTACAACCCAGAACCTGCCAACCTGCACTTGGGAGGAGATTTACATAATATCATCCATAATGTACTTACTTAGGCAAATCTCGCCCAGGCTTCTTTAGACCCGTAATTTAAGGAGAATAAGGAACCGAACTGTAGCTAAAGGGTCGAGAGCTTACAGCTGGGTTTGAAACCATGAACCTGTAAACTAAGACTATGAAGTGTATACAGATACACAAACACACAATTTGTCTTTATAACTTAACTATATATATATATATTCATACCGTTACTGCCCTAAAAAACCCACACAATAAAAAACTGTTTTTTACTTTTATAAAAGTGTTATAACAATTTTTCATTTTATTTATTTATTTATTTATTTTCCTTTTCTTTTCTCTCGTTTGTTATTGCTATCAGTGTTTTGACCAGAGGAGGATGGGTTTCCCCTTCTGAACCTTGGTTCTTCCTGAGGGTTCTTCTTACAGGTTAGGGAGCTTTTCCTTGCCTCTGTCGCACTTGGCTCTTTGGGGGCTCGGAACTGGTTTTTGTAAAGCTGCTTTGTGACAGGTCAGTTGTAAAACGTGCCATAGAAATAAAATGGACTTGACTTGACTTGACAAATTGACCAACAGACAGGTCTTTTTGGTCATTTACCTAAAACAAATTCCATAAGTAATAATATGTCCCATTAGCAATAAACAGTTCTGTGCATAAGTCATAGATGCCAAATAAAATTACATTAAAAAAGCTGTTTATTTCCTCAGCCAATGTTTATTGACACAGAAAACTGTATTAAGACAATAAGCACTGATTTTTTATGAGTTAATGTGTTTTCTTAATTACTCCTGACCCCTCCGTGAGGTTGCCTGGTATTAAATGTAGTTACCATCAAGTACATGGTTTATTTAATCTCTGTGCTGCTGATGGCTTGGGGCATTGTGGAGAATTAGAGATAAACTATATTTTGAAAACTTTATCTGTTTGTAATGTTATAAAGTGTTTTTACAAAAAAAAAAAGATACTCACTGCTGGTACATGGCTGTTTGCTTAGGTGCCTAAGCCCTTTGCTCAGTACTGTATTTGAATATCTATAAATAGTTTATTTAACCCTAGGAACCAAAAAGAAATGGATTTTCACTGGATGTGCTTTTCCTGTCAGGAGCAACTTGTTTTTGGCTATTTTACCTGTGCAGTTGGGACATTTCTATACTGAAAACATACCCAAAAAAAAAACCAAACCATGCTTTAACTTTCGGGAAGCACTGCACAGTCAGAATACACCCACATATTTCCTAACCACCATGACACAAAGTGCAAACATCAGCAGGGCGATGTCCTGGATTACAAAGACAACCTGAAGCCTGAAGCTCAAAGCGACTGTTATTCTCAGTCCTTAATAGCCAACGTTTTCTCAGCATGCCTGGGGGGCCGGGGGGCTCTGCTGTGTTTTCCTATCCTCCCCTGCAGCTCAGGCATCATGCAGCCTGCCAGCCGCTGCCTCCCAGCCTCCGGCAGCCCTCCCCTATGCCGCAGGCTGGCTTGTTTTGGCTGCAGCTGCTTGCGCGACAGACTAAATAATGCGATAACGCGCGCAGAGCTGCAGGTGCGCTTCGCCCCAACTCAGGCCATGCAAATCATGTCCTCTGCGCAACACCTGCAAATCAACACAAACTTTACAAAAAATGGCTTTTGTGTGCGTGTTTTCGAATACTTTATCAGTGGGGAAAATAGCAGCTATTCCACTGAAAAGTAAACAACCAAACAAAAAACACAGACCATGCTGTCCATCAGTGAGCTTTTCATAATGACTGCATTAAATAGACATGTTTTTGTTGCTGGTTTGTTATAACTTTACAGATTAAATGTAAATATTGCATATTAAGTGGGTAGTGGTGGCCTAGTGGCCCAGGCACCACTGAGGTACCCTTGAGCAAGGTACCATCCCACTACACTGCTCCCCGAGTGCTGGTGATAGTTGCCCATTGCTCCACGTGTGATGTGTTAAATGCAGAAGTCACATCCTGTTGTATTGATTGAGTGCGTTCACAATGACAAACAGTTAATTTCACTTCACTAATTAGGACTAATCCTTAGATCTTGTACATTTTCTTACATTTTTTCTTGCAAAACTGAATACTTTTATTTTGCCATATCCCATATAGTTTAACCTCTTGTTGTGAAGTCAGTTTCAGGATTTTAAAACACCTTTAATCATTTCAAACTATGCTTCAAATGGCCCCGAAATTATGTAGGTAACACCTGGTTTTAATACCATTTTAGAAATAAAATAAAATGTTAGAAATTATACAGAGAAAATGAGCAAACACGTGCTTTATATAGGTGTAGTTTTTAAAAAGATAATTCACATTTCAACGGAAGGCAAGGTGCCCTCATACAGCTGACGGGCAGTGTCTTATAAGCGTCACCGGGAGGTGAGTGTGTGGAGGGAGCATCGAAGGGTGGCGAGCAAGTACAGCATTCTGTCAATCACTGCAAGCTTCATAGCACAACTGTAATGCAGCTAGCCCTGCGGTGACTCGTAATCTACCTGGGCCGTAATATCCCTTACCTCCTCCGATTGAGCTGAGTCTCGCTCGGCTCCCTTTCAAAAGGGAGCGGCTGGGGGACATGCACTTCTCGCTATGTCACGATGCAATCTGTTTACGCTGCCACTCAAACGCTGCAAATGTAACGCAGTGCACATAAGCCTACAAACAAAACGTGGCAGTTTAAGGTTAATAATCTCTTGGAAGTCTGGGCCACGGCTTGATCTTCCTGCTACAGAACACTATGTTTGTGCATGTGTGCCTTAATGCAAGCCGTGCCCTCTAAAAGAGGGGCCCCTTGTTCTCTGATTTCCAAACGTCTCTTGTGAGGGAGCAATAGGCAAGCACTTAAAGGGCTAATCCCAGTGCTTACTGCTCAGGGAACTTCTGTGTGGTTAGCATCCACCTCCAAGATCTTTACATGTACAACCATAATGGAAATTATTGCTCCTACATGATGCTGAGTTTCCTGTTGTAGCTAAAAGTAACCAATAAATCAAGTATAAAACTACAATAACCATGTCAGTTTTCCATAATGAGTCAAACATTATATACATGTATGATGAGTGTGATCTTTCACCCACATACACAGTAATTATCATACAGTGCTGCAAAAGTTTGAGAGCCATATATTTCTGACCTAAAACATTGCTTTCACTGCCTGGTAAACTGTTGATGAGTCCTGCATTAGCTTGCATTAATTTTAGCCCAATCCTCCATACAGCTTCACCTCTAGGGTGTTGGTGGGTTTCTTTACCTATCTGCTAACGTCACGCCCTTCACCAACATTTCTATCGGGTTAAGGTCAAGTCTTTAACTTGGCCATTTCAAAACATTAACTTTATTCTTCTTTAACCATTCTTTGGAAAAATGTCCCGACATTTGTCTTTATATTTTGCTGGTATAATTCAGAATTCATTGTTCCATCAATGACGTCAGGATTTCCTGGCCCCAATGCAGCAAGGCAGGCCTAAACCATGATACTATAAACACTATGTTTTCACAAATTGGATAATGTTCTTATGCTTGAATGCAGTGCTTTCCTTTGTCCAAACATTGCACTTCTCATTTAAAACAAAAGGTTTGTTTTGGTCTCATACATCCACAACGAATATTTTTCCAATAGCTTTTACCCATGTGATCTTTAGCAAACTGTAGATGAGCAGAAATGCACATCATTGTTGTTCAGTGCTCCTTAACCTTAATGTAAGAGGGGCTTTGAGTTGCTTAAAAGTTACCTTGAGTTCTTTTGTGACCTTGTAAGCTATTAAAGTAATCTTTATGGGTCAAGCACTCCTGGGGAGCACCTTAATGTTTTTAAATGTCCTCCATTTGTACACAGTCTGTCTGACTGTGGGTTGGAGGAGTCCAAGCATTTTACATGTGGTTTTGTAACCTCTTCCAGCATGATTTGCACTAACAAATCTTTAGAAATCTTCTTCGTTTGTGCCATGATACACTTCCACAAACATATGTTTTCAAGATCAGACTTTGACAGATCACTGTTCTTTAAAACAAGGTCATATCTAATCTAATTTTTTGATTGAAAACACCTGACACTAATTTCACTTTAAGATGAACTGTAATCCTAAAGTTTCACAATATTTTCCACTCACAGATATGTAATATTTCCTCATGAAATAAATGGCCATGTATAATATTTTTGTCTCGTTTATTTATTTGAGACCTGTTTGTTTATTTTTAGACTTCCAGGAAAATCTGGTGATGTTTAAGGTTATATTTATGCAGAAATATATACAATCCCGAAGGGTTCACAAACTTTGAAGCACCAGTGTAGGTGTGTGCTACCGTTTTACATTCAATTACATGTAGATTTTCGTCAAGTGTTCCGTAAAGCTTGTACAACCTAGCAATTGTAGCTATGCATGCTGTGGAGCATCGATAGGTCCTAAGAGACTTTTAAGGTGTACTGCATGTTCTGCCTATAGGGCTTGGAGTGGCTTACATAAACTACCAATCATCCTCTTCAGTATGACAGCCCCTCTCTGAGCAAACATTAGTGTAATGACTGGCCTCTGTATGGCAGGGCTGGGTGAGCACAGGCTGACAGGTGGAACAGGGTGTGTATATGTGTGTGTGTCAGCACAAAAAGCTAATCAGGCTCCTAAAAATATCGCTAATGACATGCTGAAGCCAAGGCACATAAACACATCAGAGCAGAACAGAAAGGGGCTTCAATTCACAGTTGCATGTTTGTGTATTCGCTTGTAAATAACATTATCTCCCTTCCTCAGAAATGCAGTGATTCCACGATAAGTGGACTCAAGACGGACAATGTAACCAAATAGGCGGGCTGTGGTTTTTGAGCAAACGAATGACAGACAACGCTCCAATATTAACCCTTTATACCAGAACAGAAGACGTTCTCTAAGAGTCCTGACAATTTTCAGAGTTAAACATTTATTTAACACGTTTCTAAGCAAACCATCTTATTGTAAAAGCAGGAGAAATAGCAAGTACAAGCTGAGTGTTGCCTCCTTAACATGAAAACAAAACCGAAACATCAAAACGGAGGATTCAGGACGGAGGGAAGAAAAGCCCCAATCAATTGATAAATGCATGTTGTAAGCACATATCAGCAAAAATGACATACCTTGAAAAATAATTAACTACAGTAAGTTTAATATCATTATTTAAAGATGGACGTGATATGTGAAATTCACTGTCATACCCCAGTAATGTTAGCCTATACACTTTTACTCTCCCACTTTGGATTTTATGTAACCCTTCTTAGAAAGACTGTAAGTTTTGCTTGGACTGTTGAACAGCATTCAGGGGAAAGTGCTGAACAAGCCCTCAGTCACTCGTTTAGCCCTGCAACACTAAGAGATGGCGATAAACAAAAATAGTAGGTTAGCTAACCAATTCATCTGATTCCATAAGACATGAACAGATGTGCATCTGTATGTATTTAACACAAAATACTAAAATAATCAGGCAACTCTATTGTGAATGAGATGCAAGTTCCCTTGTGAAGGCATTTGACCCAAACATTAGCTGCAACATTGGCTGGTCATTCAGTAAACCCATTAACACAGACTTTAAGACATTTTTGTCTTAAATGTACTTCTGTATCATCATTGCTATCTATCTAGATTAGCAAAATTCTCATTGAGCCCACATGCAAGTCTACTGTCACGCCCAATGTGTCTGTCCCTGTTGCTAGGCACCGTTCTGCAGCACGTGAGTTCTAACATGCTCTGATCCTAGCCACGCCTCCAGCCAGGTTATATGGTACAGCTGACTCAATTTTCTGGCCTATTTAGTCTCTCTGCTAAAGTCTCTTGTGTGTGTTTTTTGCCAGTTTCTTAGCATTGCATGTTTCTTGCTATTTTAACCTTGTGTTTTTTAACCTGCTTTAGCTTTTGACTCTGCCCTTTGGATTTTCTTGTCTTATCTTGCCTACTCCTGTTTATGGCCTCTTTTGCTAAGTATAGTTTGACTTTGGCTTTTGAACTTGATCTTCTTGTTTGCCTCTGTGACTCTGTATTTTGGGAATTCGCTTTCTGATTGTTTTTGAATACTTTTTTTACATAAACTTTCACCTCCCTGTTTCCAGCTGCCTTCTTCATTACAACTACACCGACTCATCTGTCTCCTTATCTGACAAAACCAGTCCACTTAAACAGTCTTAGGGCTTTGAGCCGTCCGTTATTCAATCCATTATTAAAAGGCTTGTAAAAGTGTGTAACACTTTTTGCTACAAATTAAAAACAGGGATATTTTTATTAGAAAAATAAGCAAATCTAACCTGCGATTAAAGTCGCTGTAGTAATTTTGTTTTCTCTTGAAGTCACCTGTGTAATCTACAGCACTCCATGGCTGTGAGTGGCCAACAGAGGCTGCTGTGCGGTCTAACGTATAGCGAACGGGCCATCAGAGATAGGAGACAGCAAACTGTGAGCTGGGAACATAGAGGACTACTTTCACACACTCACACAATACATACTCCCTCACCACATGCACAGACACACGCATACACTTGAAGTCACATTCACACACCCCCTTGCACATGCACAGAGCTAATCAGCCCCTTATCGGCTCTCCAGGAGGGTGACATCACTGTCTGAAAAAGAAATCTGGAGAACAAACACACTGTTTGAGAACGCTCTCTGCCTCGCAATCTCCAACCCACACCCTTGTGTATGTGTGTGTGTGTGTGTCTGAGTGCACACGAGACTGCACTCTGTCTCCAGCAAACATCTGCCGATGACGGAATGATCTAGCCGGCGGTTTGTTTGGAGATGGCACAGTTGATCCAGGCAGCTTGTGTGAGTGTGTGTGAGAGCGTGAGAGGAGTTTAGAGTCTTTTCGCCTTTATGGTTTGAACCAAGACAGACAACACAGGCCTTAGCAAACTTTCTCCAACACCAACCCCCTCCCCCCAACAACTCCCACCCCAATCACTGCACTGTATGCAGCACTAATCAGACAAAACACACTTGCTTAATTGAAAGAAGCCAGAGGCAGCAGTCCTTGTCAATGCCGGCTACACTGACTAGATCTTATCAGCATTCAGTGAGTGCATGGTTGACTGGAGAGGCAAGATTGATCAGGAGCACCTTGCTCTTGCCCTGAGCACCAACTCATGTGGATTGTATCTAACAGGTGCAAGTGTTTTATCAGAGTCATCCTCGTGTCAGGCAGATTAGAGGATTAAAGCAATAACTGGGCAAAAAATACAGTTAACACAAATTTCTCCTTAGCTCAAATGTAGTGGATCAGTCACTCTAGTCTAACTACATTTTTCAAAAGTTTGTAACTGTATTGACAGGTTAGTTCTGCCCACTCTATACACAACCATGTCGCGTCACTGAAAAGTTTCTAACTAGACTAACCATACACGTCTACCTCCTTTAAACTACATTCATAAACAACATTCCCATGTTATCTGAGATCTCACAATAACCCCTTCGCAATGTTTGTTATTGTTTTGGCTGCTCAGGCCTCGCTCCCTGAGCGCTTTCTCGCACTCCCATTGGCTACTGCTCACCATTCCTCCTGCTACTTGATACTGAGGTGCTCACACTATTTTATTGCTGATAGTTCCACACAGGTTAAAACTTCAGGACATCAGCAACAGCTTCCTGAACCATTGATGCTACAGGTGGATACAGGGGTGCCAGTAACTTAAAAATTGTATAGTTATTAGTTATTGCTAACAATATTGTTTATAATTATTAAATTACATATTACATATTACATTACATATTTAAAAATATATATAAATTATATATATAAAAAATTGTCTTAATGCAAGACAAAAGTAACAAGTAAAAAGCCCATTTAAAGTTCAGCAAATGTAATAGTGTTCATTTAAAAAGGTGATGAGTTACATTATGTATTACCACCACAAGCAATGGAATCACAGTAAAATGTAACTTTGTAAAATGTACTTATTCCCATGACTTGGAGGAAGCACATGTCCCAGTCTTAGTGTTGGTGGTATCGTGTAATGGCAGAGTCCTAGGTAGTGGGTGGAAGTGGGTGGAATTGGAGATGACTTTCAGCAGTGATTATCTTCTCAGCGCTCCAATCACTGCTCAGCAATGGCTGCTTGCTGCCATTTCCTAAAGCCTTCCATTTATTGTAAGTGTTTAAAGAAAAGATGTAGGTAGGTAATGTCATGGTGGGGAAACATGATCAGATATAATTTCTACTACACTGGCCTACCCATTTCTTCACAGACCTACCCAAATACGTATTTCTGCCATAACACTGAGGAAGGCAATAAAATTTGTGGCAGTTAGAGGCAGTTTGATGCAGATGCTGTGACTTGGCGGAGGCATGTGCTAGCCTTCACTGTCCCAGCGTTGGTGGTATGGTATAACGGCAGTAGAGTGGCAGAGTCCTGTGTAGTGGGTGGATTTCGAAATGACTAAATTGGGAAGAAAATCTAAGAAAAAAAAGAAGCCTGAAGAGCTACAATCGTGTAGTGTGCATTTGGCTTAATGCTAATTATTGGTCATGAGCTTCCATTGGTTGTTAGTTACATCTGCATAATATCTCTAAAACTAAAGATGTCTAAGGGGAAAGGCCATTTCGTGGGCCCCACATGTAGCTGTGCCAAACCCTGGATTCAAAATCTAAATTCACTGCCGTGTTGACAAAATCTTGAAGTGAGTAGATGGAATTCTGGTGTCTGTGGTGCAGCGGTGATGATGTAATCGAGACAGCTGTTGCTTATTGATCCGCATATTGGTTTACACCCATGGAGATGAATTCATCCTCTCTATCAATCTCTCTCTCTCTCTCTCTCTCTCTGCCTCCCCCCTTCGGCTGTGGAATATTAACACTCGCTTGGTGCTGGATGTAGCCACCAGCGGCCAGATGTTCAATCAGGGTGTATTTCTGTTGCGGGGGCTTTGATGCTCCCTGTGCTGATCTCCAGCCCCTGCCTCTTTGTTCTTTAATCAGCCGCCAGAACACGGGGCGATTTCACAGCACGCCGCAGAGATGACACACAACCTGGCTCGTCATCTCACACAGATGTTTGTTCTTTTTTGCTTCACATGTGCACGCGCTTGTGTTTGTGTGCGTATCTGTGTGTGCCGAAGGGAGTGGCTATTCCATCCTTTTCTTATCTGCCAAGCATCAAAAACCGAAGACTCTTATTACATGCCCTTTCTCTCATGTGTGGCTTGGCCTCAGGCTTTACTGAAGGATAAACAGGAAAGAAATAAACACCTGCAGGGGAAGTAGAATCCTTTTCACACTTGCCCTTTTTTCCATCTGACACCACAGTCTCCCTTAGTCTCTTTATGAATCTTTTATTCTCCTGGAGGCCTTCATATGATATCACTTCCTTCACTGACATGTGAAAGGGCTCATACATAGAACACACGTGCAGTGTGACGGAGCCTTGGGATGGGTGTGGTTATTCGAATACAGGGATAAGTGAACTCACCCTCCACAGTGATGGTGCTTGAAAGTTAATATTGTCTTTATTTTATATGAATGTGACCTAAAATATGATCTGATTTTCAAACAAGAACTAAACGTACATGAAATAAGCCTAGTCCAACAAATACAATTAAACATTATCGTATATAGTCATGTATTTATTGAAAAAATCTGGATTCACCTACATTTGCCACACATAGATATGTTATTGGATCATTTTTTCAATAAATATATGACTAAATACAATAATTTTTATTTCATTTGTTTAACTAGATTGTTTGAAAATCAGAGGATGTTTTAGGTCACATTCATATAAAAATACAAAAAATGTTAAAGGATTCACAAACTGTAAAGCACCACTGTAAGATATGAAGTTTGAAATGTATAAAGTTGTGTATCTTGTGATTCACCAAAAACATTTGCACTAAAGATGATGACTGAATTGTGATAAACAAATCAAATGAAATACTTTAAACTAGAAAAAAAAATCTTTACAATCATTTATTTTCATAGTAATGAACATTTTTGTTTCTAAGAGACCAGTTTTTTTTATTTGTCTTTGTTCTTTTGAGCAGTGATGATGTTCTTATTTGAATACTACTTCAAAAAAAAGCAATTTCAGGCGTCTCTTTGATGTCCGACTTGTTTCCCATTGTTTCCCTTTTTCTCACCTTCAACACCTTTCACTGTTACCTACTCTCTCTCTCTCTCTCTCTCTCTCTCTCTCTCTCTCTCCTTTTTTATC